>LDAU01000102.1:0-552703 GCA_001447515.1 Pseudocohnilembus persalinus
AAGCACAATAAAAAGTAAGGAGTAAAAAAATAATATTGAAAAAGATTTAAAAGTATTAGATAAAAAACATTTTAATTTGAGTTAATTGAAAGAAGCATGTTAAAATTCTGATGAAAAGTTAATGGAATACCCAGGATTTGCATATAAAATAGACACTTGTTTGTTTAAATATGACAAATGTAAATTTTACTACTGTTTATTATAATATAATATAAAATAAAAAAATAATAATTAATATAATTATTATCGTTAATATGTACATTTTTTAATATCAATTTTAAAAATCATGATTTATTTGATTTATAGAAAAGGAAATGTCGATACTTAAAAGTGCTTTAACAAATAAAAAACTGGCCTCAACTACATTTAATATACCATGCGAAGAAATTAATAAACTATGTTAAAAAGCAATTATGTTAAAATACAAAGAGTATTTAAAATTAGTTGAATAAAAAAAAGTTAAAGAAGATTGGATGTTTGGAGAGTCTCCAACTTAAAATAAAATAAAATCAAAAATTTAAAAATAAATAGTTATGTTGAAGGATTGATATTATATAATAATATATATAAAATTATATAAAAAAATATAAAATAATTTTGTTCATATATAATTTTTGTTTGTAAGTATTAATAAAAAAAATTACGAAACATAATGGATTTATATCAGTATTTTAATTTTAATAAATTAATTAATTTAATTATGATATATTATGTAAAATTACATTATATAATTTTTTATTTTTAAAAAGTGTCAATACAAATAAATATCAAATTGTAAGCTCATTATTTCAATTTCATTCAAATATGTATTTATTAAAAAAGTTTTAAAACCAATTTTATTCTTATTCTGGTTTTTATTGACTTAATCCACATGTGTTATCATATTCTTCTTAGCTCATCATAGAATTTTATATTCTTTATTTAAATTCTGTATAAGCGCAATATTAATTCTTTTATCCACATAAATTTTAGTATACTCCATTGAATTTGATTTTGACATAATATTTATCACTTACTTTATCTTACATATCATCATTTTCATGTAATTCTATCATCATAGATGTGGCAAATCTAGGCTTTTGTTCTGATAATAAATATGACAATATATAACAAATTTAAATAAGAATTTTTTTTTTTTAAAACAAAAATATGGTTATAAACTATTTAATGTTTTTAAAGTTTTTACAGCAGTTTAATTAAGAATAAGTTCCTGAATCATATTATTCCATAATACAATCAATGCTAGTAATATTCAATAGAGGCATAACATATTCTTATTAATAAAAAATTAAAAATATATAAGTTTTTTATAAGTTTTTTTTTAGATTTTTTTTAAAATTGACTAAATATTTACATAAATTAGTATCTGAAGCAGAAACCATATACCATCTAAAAGAGGTATTGCCATTATAGGCTGAATCAAGATATTTAAGATATTAATTAATTAAATTAAAATTTGCCAATTTTCTTAAGGTCAAATCATCCATGTACATAAAAGAATGGATATTACTAACATAATTAACGTCATTATACAATTTATAGCCTGGTAATAATTCTTCAGGCACATAGAGTCCTGCATTAACGTTACACATAATATTGTCCCATAGTCCAGGGAAGTCTTTAATCTTTATAAATAATCCAATTAATTTTAATATATATAAAATATATATATATATGAATTTATTTATATATTTATTTTTTATTTTTAATTTTTAAGAAGTATAGAAATTATTACTGAGAGATTTTGGCCTAATAAAGTTGAAATTTTTGAAACTGTAACTTACATTTACTTTTCGATTTTAGCGTACAAAAATTAATATTTATCAGATGAAAGAAAAGCTTTTTTTAAGCCTTAATAATTTGGGCAGATTAAAGCTGATTCAGGGGAAAGTAAGGGATCATAATCTTTTAACATTGAATGGATTTATATATTTTATTTTCCTTTGGGTAACGAATAATCGCCAATGTTTTCAATAGGCTGATTTAAAAAAATATATTTAAAAAAAAATACATTTTTTTTTACAATTCCTTATTATAAATTTACTTAAGCTCCTTTATAAGGTGGTAGAGTATATTCCAGATTAAGATTTTCAGGAAGAACATCTCCTAGTCCTAATTAATAATGAATTTAAAAATAAATTAGAATTTTTTTTAATATATTTTTTTTTATTACCATTAGGATATAATCCGTATAACTAAGATTATGCACTTTATAAAGTTCTATTAATATTAATAGATCTAACATACATTTAAGATTGGCTGAATGTTTCATCTAAAAAATCGCCATATTCTTCTCTCAAATGTTTTCCTTTAATTTTTATAATTGACAAATAAATAATAAGCATATAATAGTAAAAATATAATAATAAACATGTAATAATAAATATTTAAAAATAACAACAAAATAAATAAATATTAATATATTCTTTTTTAATTATTATTATTTTTTGAAATTTTTAGTATACCTAAAACATAGTGCTATCTTTATCCTACAGGGGTCAATTCTCCTTCCATATAAATATCTTCTTCTGAAGTATTTCCTAAGTACTTTCCATTGTAGGTTCCTCTGGCCCCGTGTCTATATTGTTATATGACTAATCTTAATGTGCAGTTAAAAGTAGCTAAATTAGCTAAGATTATGGAAATTAAAAGACAAATTTTTTACATTTTTTTATTTTTTAATGTTTATTTGGTGTATTTTTTGTAGATAATTAAATATTATTTATTAGAATTTATATAAATTAATTTGTGAATAAATTATTTTTTCGTTTATTTTTTTTTGAAATATGAATATTAAAAAGAATTAGTTTTTTAAGATTAAAAAAATAAGTATTATGTAGAATATGGATTAAATTATAGAAATATACATATAATTATAAAAATAATTTTAAAAAGTACGGTTATATTTTAGATATTTCTAATAAATTCTATATATAATTTTAAAAATATAAATATTTTTATGTTATTAATACAAGAATTAGAAATTTTTTTTTTTTAGCAATATAGGTTAAAAATAGGAATAATAAATAATTATAAAAATAAATTAAAAGATTCAAAAATTAAAATAAAATTTAATTATTTAACCATAAAAATGGCTGAAAAACAAAAGCTGAAAATTTTGGCAATTCACGGCTACATGCAAACAGTAGAAGTTTTTAAAGACAGACTTTCTGCTTTCGAAAAATATTTAAAAAGCCCAAAAAAGGGCAATTTCAACGTTGAAATAGTTTATGCATAGGCCCCACACAAAGTTTAGCCTTTCGAAAATTAGGACCAAAATTAAGAGGGATTCGGCTGGCTAACTATAAAAAATTGGGAAAAAGACAGTTAAAACCCAGAAGCTGAATTTGTAGGGTTCAAAGAAAGTTTTGACTCAGTTAAAAAGGTTTTAGAGTAAAATTAGGACATAGATGTAATTTTAGGATTTTCTTAAGGTATCTAATAATATATATATAATAGAAAAAAAAAATTAATTCAAATTAAATATAATAGAGAAAATTAAATGATTTTAAATTAAATTAAATAAAATAAAATATTTCAATTTTTTAAGGGCTTTGTTTTTTAAATTATTTTATAATATTCTTTTTATTTTGATTTAATATTTTAATTTTTTGTATTTATTTTAATTTTTTTAATATTATTTTTAGGAGCTTAGTTTGCCGCTTTGATGGTCGCCCACATAATAGAAAGTGAATAACAGAATTTATTAAAAAATTTAAAAGGAATATTTTTAGCTTCAGGAGTCGGATCTCCTATGGCAGGAAACTTATATTTTGTAAAAAAATACAGTTATAGTTAAATTAGTGATGTTAAAATAAAATTACATTAATTCCATTGTATGGGAAAATAAGATGAAATTATAGCTAATTGGAGAAGTGAAAAATTAATGGAAATGTTTGACTCCAAAAATTAAACCAAGTATGTTCACGAAGGAAAACATTTTATTCCTACTAAAAAAGCAGATATGGAAAAATTTAGAGATTTTTTTAGAAATACCTTAAAAGATTAATAATCGTCTTTTGTATAGGATAATTAAAAATTTAGTGATTCTGAATTTGATTTTGAATATGATGAAAATTTATATATTAAAGGTTATAATTATGAATAATAATAAAATAACTAGGAAACTGACGAAGAAGTTTTTATAAAATAAGAAAAAGTTATTGAATAATTAGAAATGGAAGAAAAAAAAAATGAATTAGAAATCATAGAAAAAACGGAAAAAGAATCTGATAAATAAGAATAAAACGAATAAATAACTTCAAAAAAAGAAGGCTAACTAGAAGAATAAAAAATTTAGTAGTCTGACTGTCAATAATAAAATGGTAAATAAGAAGAAAAATAATAATACTAAAAAGAATAAGAATAATAATAAAAAGAATAAGAATAATTATAAAAAGAATAATAAGATTTATAGATATAATAAGATTAAGTATAATAAAAATAATAAGAATAATTAGAAGAATAAGAAAATTTTGATTTTTCAAAGCTAAATTTATTATAAAAAAGTAAATATATTACTGGAAGTATAGTATTAGGAGCTATAGGAGGACTTTTATGCTGGAAATTAAAAAAATGATCTTATTACTTTAATTTTTTTATTTTATTTAAAAAAGTATACAATGAATTAATTAAATAAATTTGGTATAATTTAAACTTAATTTTTCATTACAACAATATATTAATATTATTTCAAAATTTAAAAAATAAATTAATTTTAAAAATTCAATTATTAAAGCTATTTATATTATTATTAATTTAACTATATGTGTTTCTGTCAGGTAATGGGTTAGACTAAAATTTATTTTGTTGTTATTCTTATATCAATTAGTTACTATAATTATAATTATTGTTATTATGTATTTAATTTGAATAAAATTATTACTACTATTATTACAATTAATTATTATTATTAAAATTTTAATTTTAATTTTAAATTGTACTATCATTCTATTAAGAATACCTAGATATGAACTGACTTAACTGGCTTTATACTTGGTTATATTATTGTTTTATTTATAATATTTCTTATTATAAAACTTAGGGGCTCTATTATTCATTTGGTTATTACTAAATTTATTTATTTTCTTAACTATTAGAATTATTATTTAGTGCATTTTGATTTGAAATTATAGAATTTTTTCGTGAAGACATTTTTCTCGATTTTTTTCTAAGTTTTTTCTCTTGAATATTACCATTTTAAAATAGTGTCATCATTTGGGCTATTATATTTCCAAATTTCTCTGCAAATTGATCACTTTATTTTAAATTATTCTATCTTGCTTTAGTGCTATTTTTTCTTTTTTTTTTTATTTAACTTTAATTTAAATCATTTTAATTTAAAATCACAGTAGACTCCAGTTCCATCCTTTTATAAAAATTCTTATTTAATAATCATTAAAATATAAAATTATATTTAAAATAAATTTTACCCTGATTATATTTAAGATTAGCTTTAATTCTAATTATTTTATTGCTAAAATTGCTATTACATTTGTTATGATTATTATTGAGGGTAATTTTATAAATCGAATGCCGGCTTTTAATTTTAGAAAATTGATTATTTCTCATATGCTGTTAATCTTTAATTGAATAAATTGTTAGGGTTAACTTTTACTTAATCATATATTTACGAAGCTTGGCCAAACTTACCAGTTGAAAATATGTTTTATTAACTTTAATTTAAATAATTATTACTATTATTATTTTAATCTGTACTTTAATCGTTATTTTAATTACCAGTGTAATTATTATAGGTATTTCTTATTTTTGAAAAAATTGAAGGTTAACTTTTTTCTTCTTTTTAAAAAATAGCTGGCAAATATTTAGAATCATTTAAACTGTTATTATTTATATTTTCCTCCTTTTTATTTAAAGAATCGAAGGTAGATTGAAAAGAATTATTAAGTTAATCTTATTCTTCAAATTCTGATTTTTATATTTTCATAGAATTATCCAGATCTTATTTGAAATTCCCAAAACTTTGATAATTTTAATTACCATTTTTTAATGTAGGGTCATTATTATTTAATACATCATTATTAAAATTAAAGTTATCTTTTATACCTCTATTTCTAAATAATGTGCTACTATTTGAAATATTTTCCTACGATTTTAATTAATTTTATTATTATTATTTTAGAGTTTATTTTCTATCATAATTAACAGGTAAATATTATTATGCATTAACATAATTTCGGTATATTTTATCCATATCTTATACAGAATTTTATTTTTAATCGTTATCTTAATTAAATACATTAGTCTCATTATAGGGCTAAATTTAATTTTACTCATTTTATGTAGATTTTTCATCATTTAAATAATTCAGATTTAAGCTTAAATTATTGAATTAATTTTCATTTTATTATTAAAGTTATTATTCAGTGGTGTTTTAAATTTTTGGCCAATTTGTGTGGGTTTTTTTGTTTTCATTAATTTAAAATTGATAATTTTATTATTCTATCATTTTACCATTTCCTTGCTAGCTTTACTCTAATTATTTAATTTAATTTTCATTATTAAAATTAAATTTTTGGACATTTTTGTATAATTTCACATCTTCTACTTTTTCATGATTCTTGTTAAAAGAAGATTAAATAATTTACTTTAATTTAGAAAATACAATGAAGACAATTAAAAAAGTCAGTGCTCTAAAATAAAATTTATATTTTGGGTTTTCTAAAAGCAATTCATCTAAAGAAATAATAAGCTATCTTACTGCTTACTAAAAATATTAAGGCTCAAATTGCTCTTATAAATCATTATCTTAAAAGAGTTATTGGTAATAAACATAGCCTTCGTTATCTAAATCGTCCATTTATTATATTAAATAGTTTATATTTTAATAATAGTATTAAATTTTTTGTTGGTAAGTTTTTATCTATTGGCAAAATTTTTATTTTTTTATCTTTTTTTTAATTATTTATTAAATTTTATAATAAATTTACAAATTTATTTTATTTTCTATATAAAATTATTTGAAATATACAAATTGATTCATTAAATATTGTGGTCCTAATTATTAAAGTCTAAATGTAATTAAAAATTTTTGAAGAATATTTAGGAATATAAGACATTAAATATTACAAATTATTAAATTTCATATTATTATCTCTATATAAATTATAGTTACGATATATAACATATTAAAATTAAATATAATAAAAAATATGAACTATTTACATAATATTATATAGGTCGAAAATTATGAAAGAAATTTTGAATTATATGTATACATTATAATTAATTAGGTTTTTAGATTAAATTTAATTATATTAACCAATTTCTAATAAATTTTAACTTGAAATTATGTAATAAAATTAATAGATTTCTAAGTAAATATTAATAGAAAATATCATTTAAGATTAATTTCACAATTTTAAACTATATAATACATTTATAATTATGTCAAGCAGTATTTAAGTTTATTTTCATATAAAAATCTTATTGAAAATCGTATTTTCACCAAGGCTGTTCCCCCCCCTAAAATTCCGCTAGGAAAAAAATGAAATATTATATAAAATTATTTAAAAAATTTAGTGTTTTTTAACGTGGGCTGGAATAAATTTTAATTTAAAATTCGTACCTACCCCCCCCCTATAAATATTGTTTTTTTATTAACCCAGCGGAATGGGAACACCCCTAATTTTCACTAAATCATGTTTAATTTTGTAACATTTTATTAATATTTTTATATATATATTTCATAAATATAATATTATTAAATAAATTATTAGTGCTATTTTTTCTAATAGGAATTTAATATAAATAAAAAATATAATAATTGAATAGATAATTTTTATTATTTATTTTTTAAAAATATTTAAATCTGTGATTAATTTTTAAAGTCATAGGTCAAAATAAAAAAACAAAAATATAGCAAATTTAATTTTTTAAGTATATTAAATAAATAGAAAAATATTTTAAAAACAATTAATTAATAGTTTATTTAAATATGTTAAATTTTAAAATTTAATGATAGGTATAACAAAAATAATATTTATTAAGGTTAGAAATAAGTACAAAAAAAATCTTTTTATATAATAAAATAAATATTTATTTATGTGATACAAATTAATTTAACATTTAAAATAAAAAACGTAACAAAATATTTGATAAAAAACATATTTTACAAAATTTTTAGAATTTTAAAATTATTGGTAAATTTCAAATGAAATTTATTATAATAATCACCCATAAGTACACTAACTAATATGTTTGAATAACATTATTTATTAAAGATAAAATAAATATGAATATTATAATTTAATATAATTAAAATAAATTAATTAAATACCCAACATAATGAGGAAAAGTTTTTTAGAGAATTTTCTCTAGTAATTAATATAAAATGTTTAAATTTTGCACTGAGGTATTATTTTTAAAATATTATAAAAAAAGCCTAAGTAATGATTTTAACCCATAAAAATGATACATTAGTGATTGATAATATATAAATGGATTAAATTTGAGTATATTATAATATATTCACGATTTATTCGTAAATTCATTTAAAATTGAATTATTTCTAATTTTTTAAAACTCTAAAATAATTCTAGTCATGTAAATAATATTTTCTAGAATTTCAAAATTTTCGAGAAAAATTTCATAATTTATAGAAATTACATAAATTTTAGAAATTCTATTAATTTTTATAAATATTATGGGTTACATACTTTAATTTATAATTAAATTTAATTTAAAAATCAAATTAATTATTAAATTGAAATATATATCTAAATTTATTTAACAATTATCAACCTACATAATATTTATATTATCCATTTGTAATTTATATTATATAATAAACTTTTTGCATATTTATTTTATCATTTTTATTCTTAATTTTTATACCAAGTAGTTCTATAAGCATTTATTGCTGGATTTTAAGTTTAATAAAAATTAGGATTTTTATATGATTACATATTTTACTTCGTACTTAAGTATCTTTTTTTATCTTTATCACTATGATAAAAATAATAATTAATTAAAATAAATTTTTATTATTAATTATTTTTAAGTTTAATTATCTATAATATTTATTTACTTCGAACCTAATTGTATTTGTGAATCATTTCTATAAGGCTTTTTAAATTCCTATGATGGTAATTTATTTCTAGAAGCATTAGGATTATAAGGACCTAATGGTTTTTTTCTATCTCCGGCTTTTGCTGTTGGTGTTACTCCATAAGATTATCTTATTTTTTAAATTAAAGAATAAAATATATATATATATTTAATAAGAAAATTAAAATTTAATATATATAAAAAATTACATAATTATTTTTTATATAAATTTATATAATATTATATTTATTTTAAAACATTAATATAATTAGTTTACTTATTAAAACTTTATGTCTGTCCTAATTGTTGAGATTTTTGAAAGCTATTTTTGGGGGGTTTTTTAAAAGAAGGAATAGCTTTAACTACTCCATTTTATACAACAATTTTACTGCAAGTATCTATTTTAGTACCTTTATACTATTTATCAGTTTGATCTCTTTAATTTGGATTTGCAGTCAAAAATTATTTTTTTTAATATTTTTCTTTAGGGTTCCTCGTTTTGTGCTAAGTTTTAATGATATCCCAATTTAACAGTCCCTAAAAAATATAAACATTTAAAAAATACATAAGAAAATACTGTAAAAATAGTAATTACTTAAAGTTATAAATATGAATTATAATTTTAAAAATAAAGTTAATAATAATACTTGATTATTTATATAGTTACTTATTATCCTTATCTGTGTTTTTGGGAAATTTGAGAAGCAAATGATACATTACTTTAAGCAGATTAAGGTCTAAAATCAGTAGGTTTATATTAATCTTAAAATTATTATGAATTATTTTATAAGTAATGATTTTGTTTTTTATATATTTTATTTTCTTTTTCCTCATAATAGCAGTCAGAATCATTATCCATTTTTAAGATATTATATTTTTTTTTTTATTACTATTGTTAGTGATTATTATTATTACTTTGTCTTGTAGAAGCTTTAGGACTTTAACCTAAAATTGAATCTATTTATTATTTTGTTAATGGTTAATCTTCGAATTAAATTTTTTGTTATTTAATGGAATTTTTAGTTTGTTTTTCTGAAAATGCAGATTAATTTTCACTTTAATGTGAATTTATTTCAAAAGCTTGTTTTTAATATTATGATTAAACTGAAGGTATATAATACTAATCTGACATTTTTGTATTTTTTTATTTTTTTTTTAATACTTTTTATTTTCAATTTTATTTTTATTTTTATTTATATTTTTAACAATTATATAAATTAAGTTTTATTTAAAATAATTAAAGTTATTATTAATAAATTTATTGTTTAATTTACAAAAAATGAATATTAAGAATTTTTAAAGCTATAAATGATTAATATAAATACTTGATTGATAGTAAATTTTTATATAATAGTTTATGTGAATTGGTATTGTTTTTCCTTATCGGGAAGGATAAATTATATAAAGAAAAGTATATTTTACGCAATTATATATAAAATTGATGCTAAGATACTTATAAAATTATTATTAAATAAATATTATTGCATAAACATCAGCAATATTTAATTTTCATTATATATCTCTATCTAAGAATTATATTCAAATTTTATTATTATTTAATTATTATTATTATGATAAAAATGATTTATTATTGAATACATTAGTTTCTATTAATTGGTTGATTAATTAATAAATTATCAAATTAATAAAAAAAGGCATTAAGAAATAAATAAAAGTAAAAATTATCAAAATACACACATAAAATATAAAATTCTAATTTAAAAAACAAAATTTATTTCTCTTAAGTAAAAAATCAAATAATTAAATATTATTAAATAAATAAAATCTACAAAAAGCACATTCGCATAATATTCAAAAACACTAAATTTAAATATTAACCTAAAATAAAATTTATATTATGAGTAAAGAGGTAGAAGAAGAATAATTAAGAAAATAAAAAGAAGCAAAACTCGAGAAAGAGAGAATTAAAAATGCTTAAAGAAAAAAAATTAAAAAACAAAAAAATAAAGAAAACAAAAAAACTAGACAGTAAGAAATAGAATAGGAAAAAGCATAGAAATAAAAAATAGTCGAATAAATAAATGAATTGTCAAAAAATAATAATAATAATGAATAAGAAACATAATAATAAGAAGTTGGTGATTAATAATAATAAAATGGAAATTAATTTTAAAATAATCATGATGAAAATAATAATTTAGAGGGTAATGGCAATTAAAATGGGGAAACCAATCATATAGAAGAAGAATAATTCGACGATGTATAAAAATTTATAATTAGTTTATTTTTATATATTTTAAAAACCATCATTTCTTTTTATATTATAAAAGAATAAAATATAATTTGCAGATTTTGAATTAATTATTAATACCTAGAAAAATTTTTATAAACTTTCAAAAATAATCAATATATTTATGCATATCATTTTTAAGATATATATTTATTTATTACTTTATTCTTTTATAATTTAGCCTAAATTGGTATTGACAGGTCAATATTTTAATGAACTTAAAGATGTATTTGACAATTTTGAAGTTTTAGCTGAAAGATAAATATAGAAAGCTCATGAAAGAGAAGAATATCAAAAAGAAAAAGAGGAAAAAGAACAAAGAAAAAACAAAAAATTGTAAGAAAAGGAACAGTAATAAATAATTGAGGAATAAAAAAAGGAATCAAAAAAATAATTGAAAAAGTAAAGATGGCTTAATGTTGCTAAATTAAAACAATTGGTAAAAAGACCCGACCTTGTCGAAGCTTGGGATATGTAAATATATTTTATTGAATTATTTTATAGAAAATTTTTTAAATATTATAAAAATATATAAAATTAAACATATATATAAATAATTAATTAATATATTTTTGATTAAATATAATAGAACTGCTCCCGATCCTTTTTTATTGTTATAGTTAAAATCATAAAGAAACACTATTTAAGTTCCCGCTCACTGGGCTTAAAAAAGAAAATATTTGTAAAATAAAAGAGGTATATTAAAACCACCTTTCCAATTGCCTGGACACATTGAAGAAACTGGTATAGCTAAGCTAAGAGATCCCTTTAATGAGAGAGATGGACTCGCTATGGTTAGATAAAAACTTAAAGAAAGAAAAAATCCTAAAATGGGTAAAATTGATATCGATTATGAGGTAATAAGAAGAAATTATTATTAAATTTTATTTTAACTTATACTAAATTAAATTTTATTATTTTCGGTTATCTTTATATTTTACACATTTAAACCTGAAACTTTGCATTTTTTAAAAAATTATATACTAAAATTTTTTATCTAGGTCCTTCACGATGCCTTTTTCAAAAATGCTACTAAACCCAAACTAACCATTCATGGAGACGTATACTTCGAAGGAAAAGAAGAAGAAATTAAATAAAATATGTATAAACCAGGAAAAATTTCTGAAAATCTCAGAAACGCTTTAGGCATGACTGACTATTCGCCTCCACCTTGGCTCATTAATATGTAAAGATACGGGCCTCCTCCTGCTTATCCTTACTTAAAAATTATTGGACTACATAATGAAGGAACTTAGTCTTTGTTTATAAGTAAAGATTAAAATACGAGTGAAGCCAGCAAATAAATGTAATAGCCAGGAGTATATGCCTTTTTCAAGGCTGATGATATGGATGATGAAGTACTATTTTATAAATAAAATTTTTAAATGTTGCTTTATTTAGTTATTTTTTTTATTATTTATTATATTTATTTTTAATTTTAAATAAAAAAAAAAAAAAAAATAAAAAATATTTTTATGTATTTAGAATTTTTGCATATGAAAATAACTTTTTATTTAATTATTTAAATAGGAACAGAATGTTGATAAAAGTTTGTGGGGATAATTAATTGATGATGATGAAGATATGGAAGGAGATTAATAAGATGAATATTTAGATTAATCTGATGAAGATAGCATGTTACCTGATTTCGAAAATTAAATATAAAAAAATTAATAATAATAAAAAGAAGCAAATTAAAAACCTTAAAGTATGAAAAAAATTAAAATTTTTAATAAAAAATTATTTTTTATATTCAACATAAATAAATATATAATTATTAGGCTAAGGTGGAGCATTAGATAGCTTAAATCCTTCTAATGAAGATTTCAGAAAAAAGGGTAATATAATATTATATTTTAATATTATAATAATTAAAATTATTATATTAAAAATCATTTTATAATCATTTTTTAAGGAGAAAGAGATGATTAATTTTAATATTCAGGAATGGCAAATCCAGATAGACCTTTGTATTAGGTACTGGAGCCTACTTAAGCCTAATAAGGAAATTAAGGGGGAATATTTTAGGGTTCTAACACCTATAAATTACCTCCTAAATGATCATATATAATAAATATTTAAAATTTAATTAAATTAAAATAAATATACAGATATATTATTTAACTAAAAATTAAAAAGTATAATTTTTTATTTAAAATTAAATTATATATATTTATTTTAATAAATTCATTAACTTTTTTAAAATATGGTGATCAAATTAAGATCAATGAATTAATTTTAGATAGAATGCATTTTTAACAATCTTTATTTAACTTTTTTGTTCTTTTATTATATGGTTAACAATATAGTATTATATTTTATATGAATTCTATAATTAAGCTATTTATAATATTTATTTTAAAAATTGATAAATTTGAAAACTTGATTTAATTTTTAGAAATAAGGTCCAATATTTAATGTTGAATGAAAATTCAATTATTTTTATGGTTTTAATTTAATAAATTAAATTCAAAGGATAACACTCCAAATAAATTTTAAAAAAAAAAACAAAAACAATATTAAATAAATTTTTAGAGTTATTTTTAATAAAAGAACTTAGAAAATTAAATTAAAAATAATAATAACTGTCTATATAATCTTCTATAGTATTTGTAATTATAATTAAATTAAATATAAAAATGTCAGAAAAAAGTGAGAATAATTTTTAGGTATTACAATAATAAAATTAATAATAATAGTAATAAGTTTAATTAGGATATACAAGTTCAGAAACAGCCGACAAAAATTATTAGGATATGGAAAATAAACTAATTTTTAATTTATCTGATAATAGCGTTAAGTCAGTTCCAAACATATATCATAAATAAAGAAATAATTAGAAGTATACAAAAAAATCTCAAAATCCTGATTAAATTAAAAAATTAATAAAATAATACAGTGCAAACGAGATATAGTAGTTTACATCATAAAAAAGAGATTTAAATAAAGAAAATTAAGCACCAATAACTTTTAAGTAAATAAAAAATATTTATTTTAATTTAAAATTATATATTAACATTTACTTACTTTAATTATAAATAATTTTTAAAAAGTAACTCTAGTTTGAAATAATAGTAAGTAAGTTTGTAGAAATAACAATAATAAATAATTTAGCCGAACTTTATAAAAGAAAATTAAAATAATAAATCACTAAATAGTACCTAAAGCTACTAATAGTTTTAAAATACAATATAAAATACTTCTATTAATAGTAAAATCCCAGAAAATTAAAACATGAATAATAAAAATCAAAATTAATTTTAGTAACAAAATTTTAAATCTGTTGAAGTTTAAAGTGAGTGTTCTTAAAATTTGAATAATTTTGAAAATGAAAATAACGAAATTAATTTTTATAATCATAATAAATAAATGGGGACAAAATTTAACAGCGATTAATAGGCACAAAGTTTGTAAAATACTCGAAAACTGCTTCAAAATTAGAATTTTATAAGTTAATTTAACTTCAATTCCTCATCTTCCCAAAATTTAGAGAGTAAAAATGTTTTTCAATTTTAAGATGAAGAAGAAGATTTGTCAGAATAAATTTAAAGAGTAAGCTAAGAAAAACTGTCAAAATTATAAAAAATTCCAGCTTAAAATTTACTTTAACAAGAACAATAAAAATAAATAAGCTACAGCTAAAATTAATAATTAAAAAATTAAAACTTAAATAATATATAAAAAAAGTAAGATATTAATGATAATAATAATAGTTATAATAAAAGTAATAACTTAGAAAAAAATTAATCAAGTTAAGGTTCTTTGTCCAATAGTCATTCCAATCTGACTAATTCTTAGGGTGAACACAATGATTAAGCAAAAAAAATGTTAGAAGAAATGTTTGGTAAAAACTTTTTAGAAAATAATGATGATAATAATATTTAAATTAATGATAATGAAGAAAAAACTAATAATTTTAATAATGATGGAAATGATGATCAATTTCAAGCTAAATATGTTTCAAAAAATGAAAAATTGTTAGAAGTATAAGATGATCAAACTACATATTAAGATTTAGATAATGATTAAATTTAAAATTAAGAAAAATATAATGAATAGTTAGAATAAGAAAATATAGAGAAAAATGAAAATTAATAAGTATATAAGAAAAATAGTTCAGAAATTAAATAAAATTAAGAATATGGTGCCAATTTTACTCAAGATTAAACATAAAATTAAGAAAATTAGTTTTAGTTTATTAATGAAGATGATTGTAGCCATGATATTTAATTTAATAAGCACAAAGATTTTCATGAAAAATTTAATGAAATTTCTGCAATTTAAGGTAATAGAGAAGAATTTGACGATTTTGCGGAATTAGAAGATGAAGAAAAACAAGAATATGACAATTATTTAGAGGAAAGTGGTGGGAATGAATAAGGGTAAGAAGAAAATAATTTATGCAATAATGAATGCAATAGTAATAATTTTTAAAATTAAAATAATTCTATAAACAGTGATGAAGAATATGAATAAATTAATCAAAAATTGTAATAAATTAATAGTAATGTTGAAAAATAATCACAATAATAAAAAAAGATAGATATTTAATCATGCAATATTAAACTTGAAAATTAAAATGACCATTTTATAGGGAATGAAGAAAAATAAAGCTCATAAAGAAATTAGTCAGCAAATGCAGAAATTAATAAATATTAAAAAGGTTAAACTTTGCAGTCCCCTTTTAATATAAATTCAGACTACTGTTCTGATTAAAAAGAAAATGGTTAGTATTAAAATAATATTAATAATAGATAAAGCTAACAAATAAATGAGTTTAAAGTATAAAATAATGAAATCAACAATAAAAAATAGTAGAAATTTTAATAACAATTAAACAATAATTAATAAACATTTTAACAAACTACTCATAAAAAAAATAATTCAGGACATTAATAATAATATTAATAGTCGGCCACAAATAATAATTCTAATAACAAAGTGATTAATTCAAATAATGTTTCATGCTCTTATTAATATTCCGCATCTAATTAAAAAGGAGCAGGTGGGGGTTATAGTAGCAATGTGTCTCCAGATCCTTATCGTGCAGATTAAACTATAAGTATGGTATATAGTAATACAAATTAAACGAAATTAACTGAAAATTATCCTATAAGTCATAGAATTTAGAATGAAATTATTATTGAATAGTAGTCTAACAAGTACTCTTCTTAGAGTAGTGCCACAAGTTAATAATCTTTAAGCAACAATAACATAATTATAAACAACAAAAATAAAAATAATAATAATAATGATAATGAAAATAATAATAGTTTTAATATGAATTTTTCAAATTTGAGTATCAAAAATTTGAGTAATAATAATACAAACAGTCATGATTTTTCTGTAAATTTAATATTCTTATTTTATTTTAATTATTTTAATTATTTTTTTTATATAAAATATTTAAACAAGAATATTTTATTTATTTACTTATTTTTATTAGGCTATTAGTGGGTATGATGAAAATTACTATCAAGAAATTTTGTGTTAAATGGAAAATTATGAAGTTGAAGTTAAAAAACTGTCTTAAAAAACCAATCAGTATATATCCGATTTAGAATATACCTAAGAATAAGTAAATCTGTAAAACTAGGCTAACAATGAGGATTTTATTGATAAATTTAAAGTAAAAAAATTGACAAAGCTACATTTTAAATTTTTTAAAAATATATAATTATATTTATTTTTAAAATTATTTTAATTTACCTTTCATATGTTAAAAAAATAAACTTTTTCATAGGAATTGGCACTTAATAAGATTGATTAATATAAAGGTGAAATTAAAATATTAAAAAAGGATAAAGAGCTTCTAAAAGAATAAAATTAATATTAAAATTTAAAATTAAAAGAAGAAATTAAAAATTTGTAAAATGAGAATTAAGCACTAATTTAGGAAAAATAAAAACATTAATAAATATGCAAAAATGATCAATTATTAAAATAGATTGAAAATTTATCTTAAAAGTATCAATTTTAAGTAAATGAAAGCAAAGCTTTATAAAATAATTTGCAAAATCAAACTGCTCTTGTTAACAAAATAAATTAGTAGTAAAAATTAATTTTGGAATTATAAAATTAATTATAATCTGAGAAAATTAATTAAAATGTCTCTATTACTATGGAATAAATGATAAGGTAGGTTTTAAAATTCATCTATTTACATTTTGTAATTTTTAAAAATTGATATCATTATTAATCTTTATAAAAATTAAAGCCAAGTCGAATAGTAGAATGTTTTAAAATAAAAAGATGAATAAATAGAAAATTATAAAATAATATTAGAAGAATATGAAAATAAGATAAATTAAAACCATAAATATAAGGAAGAACTAGAGAATGATTTGAAATTAAAATATGAATAATAAATAAAAGCATTAAATAATGAAATTGATAAATTAAGAAGTATTTATAAAGAAAAAGAGGATGAAAAAACACAATTTGAAAAAAAAGTGGTGGAACTAAAAGAAAATAATACTAATTTATAAGAATAAATTAAAAAAGATAGAATAAAATATAGATCACTTTCTATGCAAAATCCTCAGTCTATTAATAATAACAATAATAGTAATACAAATAACAGTTTAAGCTAGAATAACACTTAAACCAGTATTGTAGATCAGTAAGAATTTTCATAAACTTAGCTATAATAAAAGAAAAAAAAATTATTTATGTCTAAAAAGGAAAAGGAAAAAGTTAAAAAAGAAATTAATCAATGGTAAAATTATATTTAAAATTTAATTTTTTTAATAATTTAATAGTCTAAAATTTAAAATTAAGTGATGTTAATAAAAAAATAGGGTTAGAAATTTTGAAGAAAAGGAGGGTAGAAAAATTACAAATCAAGATAAAGAGCCTATAAAAAATCTTTATATATAATATAATTCTATAGTAAAACAAATAAAAGAAATAGAATCTCAAATTTAGCTAAATTAATCAATTTTAACTAATAATAATAATCCCCATAATCTGACTAGTAACAGTATCACTACAACAACTTCAAATAACAATAACAATACTGGAAATCTGAATCTAATATAAACACCTATATAAAAATCTCCTATATCTAATAATATTTAACAGCAAATACAATAACAATAATAATAAAATAACAATAATAACAATAATAACAATAATAACAATAATAACAATAATTATAATAATTATAATAGTTATAATTAAAGTGGAAATAAAAAATCTGTTTCTTTGTGTAAAAATTTGAATATAAATGGTTCTTTTGAAAATAGTAACAGTTTTATGGCTTCTAATAATATTCCTACCCCTTTACATAATTAGCCGGCCACACCTGGCTCTTTGTTTTTAAATAGTGGTATTATGAATACCACTGGTAATAGCTAAGAAATATAAAAAATTTAAATGGAGTATAGACAGGCAAAGGTAAAATAAGTTTAATAATTATAATATTTATTTATTTTTTATAAAATTTATTCAAATTTTGTTTAAAATTTATTTTTTTTGAAATACAAAATTATAGAATGAAATAACTCTTTTGAAAAATTAAATTACGAAAGCTAACTAATCGGAAAATGATACTTTAAAAGGCTTAAAAATGGAAATTAAAAATTTATCTAACGACAAAGAACTGCTTAAATAAGCTTTATTGGAAAATGAAAAAAAACTTTAAAAAGAGTTTTCTGATAAACTTACTATTTTAGAAGAAAAAACTGAAAAACTTAAAGATTTATTAAAATAAGCAGAGTTAAGTAAAGAATAAATTTAAAAAGAGGCAGAAAGACTTAAAAAAAAATATTTGAGTGAAAAAAGGCAGTTAATTTAAGAAATCAAGTTTTATCACGAAAATTAGCAGATTTTAGAAAACAAATATCAAGAAGAATTTAATTTAAGAAAAGAATTACACAATGAAATTTAAGACTATAAAGGAAAAATAAGAGTTTATTGTAGAATAAGACCTTTAATAAACTCAGAAATATAAAATAACCATTAAAACATAACAACGATATAAGATTAGTTTAGTTTATCTCTTAATTATGCCAATAATAAACCTTATAGATAATTTAAATTTGATGGTATATAAATTATTAATATAAGATATTTATTTTTTATATACTATTTATAATTTATAATTTTTATTTTTTTTATATTAATATTTTATTTTTATAGCCTGTTTTGGACCTGATAGTACTTAAGATGACATAACTAAAGATACAAATAAATTAGTTTAAAGTGCCATTGATGGTTATAATTGTTGTATTTTTGCCTATGGGTAAACTGGTTCTGGTAAAACATATACGATGCAAGGTAATAAAAATATATAAATTAAAAAAATATTTTAATTTTAAAATAAAGAAAAATAAAAATTAGTGTGTCATAAAAATTAACTTTTTAAATAGCATAATTCCAAAATAGTGTATAAATTAATGTATAATATAATTTTTCGACTTTTTAAATAAAATATATTTTAAAGGTATTAGGGAAAGTCCAGGTGTTACACCTAGAGTAGTTGAAGAATTATATAAAATACTGTAAGGTGTAAGTAAAGTCAATGAAGTCAATGTATATGTATATATGGTTGAACTTTATTAAGATTGTTTAATTGATTTATTATAAATAGATTAAGATGAATAAAATAATAAGAAAAAATTAGAAATTAAGGAAGACATAAATGGATAAATTTATATATAAAATGTTAGGGTAATAATCTTTTAGTTATTTTCTTAATTTATGACAAATCAAATAATTAATTGCTAATATTTTTTAGTAAGTGGGCGTTAAAAATAACGATGAACTTAACAATTTACTGAAAAAAGGAATGATTTCAAGAAAAACGGGAAAAACTGATATGAATGAGGAATCATCAAGATCACATCTTATAATTACAATAAATATCGAGATAAAAAACCATGAAACCGGAATAGTAAATACATACTATTATTATAAATTAAATTTATTAAAAATAAATATTTAATGAAAATTTTTCTAAACTTATTTAAAAATTTTGAATATTTTAGAAAAAAGTGGGTAAATTATCCTTAGTTGATTTGGCAGGATCTGAAAGAATTAATAAATCTAATTTAAATGCAAAATAAGTTAATGAAGCCAAAGCAATTAATAAAAGTTTAACTGCATTAGGTGATGTGATTTCTGCTTTAACCACTACAAATGGTATAAAATAATTATATTTATTTACAATTTTATTGAAATAAAATAAGATGTATTTTTTAAACAGAAAATGGATAGAGTAACCATATTCCTTATAGAAATAACAAATTAACTTATTTGATGAAAGATTCTTTAGGTGGAAATGTAAAAAATAATAATATAGTATGAAATTGAATTTTTATATATATTTATATGTTTATATATTAAAATTTGTTAAGGCTAAAACTCTCATGTTTGTTAATATTTCACCCGCGGATTTTAATTTTGAAGAAAGCAAAAATTCTTTGTAATACGCAAGCAGAGTAAAATAAATAAAAAATGATGTCTAAAAGTAGATAGAAACTAGAGAAATTTCTGAACTTAATAAAAAATACAGAGAACTTAATTAGTAAAATTAAGACTTATCCGATTAGCTTAAAAAATAAGAAGATTAAATATAAAATCTACTCAATTTATAAAAAAATGTAGTCTCTAGCTCCATCAATTTAGCTTAAAGTTCAGTTAAAAAATAAAAATAATCTCATTTTTCTTCTTAATATCACTCTAATATTTCACCTAGTCCAAATAAATTTTCTAAAGCTACCCCTAGATCATATGTAAAAAATTGAAAATATTGTATAGTAATAAAATTTTTAAATATATAAAAATTATAAAATGTGTTTAACTAGTATATATGTATAAATATTTTATTAAATTTTTGATATATATATATTATAATTACCATTCATAAATATAGGTTCTTATTTATTATAGTATTTTTATTTAATTCTAATTTAAGGATTTTGTAAAATTTAAATATTTTTTATTAATTCAACTATTTAAAAAAATTACAAAATAAATAAAATAATTAAAATAATAAAATAAAATGAATAGCAAAAATACCATAAATAACTAAAACTAATAATAATAAAATCACATCAAATAGTAAAGGCCAAGCAGTGCGTATAATAATAGGTAAGCTACGTTTTACTAACATTTACCAAAAAATAAGCAAAAATTACAAATAGTTGAATAATAAAATCTTCAAAGATAAAATGGTTTACTAAGTAAACAATATAATTATTCTAATAATATAATTATTTGTTAAAATTTTACTACTTTTAGAAGTATAACCTCACCAAAGTTATGAATAAAAAAATTAATAGAATAATGTAAAAAAATAAGTAGATTTAATCTTTTATTTATATTTTATATTCTAATAATACGAATAATAAATGAAATTTTATTATATTTAAGTTAGAATTATTAAAAATATAAGCTGAATTTTAAATTGATGCCCAAAATAGAAGAGCTTAACAATAGCAAAAAATGATAGAAGAAGGATATTAATAAAATATATAATACTAATAGACTTTAAATGAAAATAAAATATAAATGTTAACGCAATCTCATAAGCAGGCAATTGATACATTAAATAGTATTCATAAAACTGAAATAAATGCTTTGAATAAAGAATTTTAATTGAAATCTAAGGATTATTAGCTTTAAATCTAAGTAAGTTGCTAATTAACTTTATATTAAAAATTCATTTTTATTTACGTTGATCATTTTTTTTTTAGGATTTAGAGCAGAAAATTAAAGAAATAAAAGATGAAAATGAAAAAAAATTAGATCATATCAGAAAAATTAAAGACTAAGAAATTGATAATTAGAAATAATTCTATAAAGAACAAATGGAAAAAATAGAAAAATAAGTAAAAAAAAAGTAAAAAGTTAAATGGGAAAAAAAAATTAATGTAAAAATATATTAATAGTTATACTAATGAAATATTTTAAAATAATTTTCATTTATTTATTTTAAGTTTTATATAGTTATAAAAAGAGTAAATGGAAGAAAATCATAAAATAAAATTAAAATATGTTGTAGACAAAATGCATGCTGATTACGAGGAGCAGATTTTTTAAATGAATAAAAAAAATTAATAATTAAAATAGTAAATAAAAAATGAATAATAATTACAAAAGTGTAATTAATGTTAGTATTAAAAATAGAAGCAAGAATAATTAGAGCTATAAATAAAAAATATAAAACAAAATAATGATAATGATTAAAAATAGTGTTAAAATTGTATGAGTTATATGGTTTAAATTAAATAGCTTTTATAAAACTAACTATAAGTGTAAGAATAAAGTGAATAAATTTAATTTGATTATGAAAAATTAACTAATAAATAAAATACTTCAATTAAATAAAGCTAAGAATAACTATAAATGAGTTAAAAGAATATTATTAGTAATAGAAAAAACAATCAATTTAACAGAAGACCTTCTTGTAAAAGCAACAAAAAATAAAGAAAATAAAATAAAAAATCAACAAAAACAATTAATAACTTTTTAAGTAACAATGATCTGTAAAATAATATATTAAATAAAAAATAAAATAACATGAGCCAACAAGTCGAATTTTAAAATAATAGATATGAATAAAATAATAATGAAAATATTTAATAATGTCCTTTAAAAAATAGTATAAAAAATTCTTGTGGTAATATAGAAGTATTTATATATTGACAAAATTTTTAATATATTATATTAATTTATTTATTTTAAAGATAAAGAAGATTTATATAATGTTAATCTATCAAATGGAAATTCGTCTTAGAAAATTTTCCATATAAATAAAATAGCACCTTTATTTATACAATCATTGAATGAATTTATAGCAGAGAGAAATGAATAAAATAGTTCAGAAATACCTTAAAATAATTAAAATTAATTATTATTAAATAGATGTTAAAACAATGAATCAAAATAAAAAGGTAAAAAATATAATTTTGCATAAATTTATTTGGCATTTTGTATATATTTTAACAAACTCTTATTTCTAAAAATCCAGGAAAGATAGAAAATTATTAAATTGAATAAGAATAGGTTTAGAAAAGTACTTTATAAATTTTACAGGTAGAATAGCCAATAAATAATTAAAAACAATGTTATGAACAAGATACATAAAAAAAAATATCCTTATTACATTCTGAAAATTCTTAATAAGATAAATCATATTTTTCTTAATTATATTAAGTAGAAGATTAATTTATAAACAATGAAATTAACTAAGAATAGTAAAATGTTTGTAATTAAGAATCTTCAAGGCATAGAAATGAAATTAATGAAAAAAAAATATAAATTGAGTAATTATAACTAAATAATGAAGATTTAAATTAAAAAATTTTAAATTTAAAATAAAAACAAGAAGAATTAATTAAGCAAAATGAAAAATAAAAAAATATTGAATAAAAATAAAATCAACTATATTAAGAATAAAAAAACATATATGAATGTTATATGTAGAAATATAAATAAAAACTAAAATAATTGTGTAAATATATTCAATAAAAATAAAAAGAGGAAGAAAGCTTAGCTTTAAACTAAAATTTTTAAATTAATTTGTTATTATCTTAAATTAAAAATTACCAAAACCTACTAACTTAGCCATGAATAAATTATAATTTTTAATATTTATTTTAGTTATAATGAATGCAAACTGAATTTATTATTACTTAATTGAATGTTTAGATAATATTTTAGTTTAAATAATTTATCTATATAATATAAAAAATTGCGTATATATATATTTAAAATAAATTAATAGCTTAAATTTCATTATTTAAGCAAAAGATATTAATTTTAAATTTAGAATTTTAGTATACATATTTAATCATTTTAAAATTCTTCAAAAATCTAAACAAATAATAATCTTATGATATAACGGGATTAAAAGAATTTCAACCATAAAATTAATAAACTATTTATATATCTTTAATAAATTTTATTTATTTATAATAATTTCAAATAAATATAGGAAAAAAATTATTAAAAGTTTTCATAAAATATAAAACTCAAATATTTTATATTTATCTAACTTCAAATTAAAAAATTTATTAAATATTAATAATAAAATACTAAATTCAACTTGTTTCGTTTTATTTTTAAAAGACAAATTATCAAAATTAAAGTAAAAAAATTTTATTTATTGTAATTTTTGAATAAAATAATAATTTTTTTTTAATTAATATTTATTAATTTGCTATAGTTTTTAAATGAAAAATCTAAAAAATTTTAATTTTTAAAAAATATGAACATATTTAGTATCGTTACATAAATTTATATATATGCGTTTTATTTAACAAAGCAAGTTTTTTAAAAATATGAAAAAACGTTCATGAATAATTTTAAATTAAATTTTATTTAAAATATTTAATACACCAAAAAGGAAAAAATATCCTATCCAAGATTTAAATTGAAATCAAAAAAGTTTAATAGTTATACTTTATATATTTCATTTTATCAAAATGAATGTAATTAGACAATATTTTGAACTATGAAAATTATTAATTTGTCTATTTGGAATACATTTAAATCAATATTACTGATTGAATATGTTGAAAACTTATTTATATTACATTAAGCTATAAATTATAATTCAATTATAAAATAAATTATTAATTTCCCATAAATTGCTAATATAAATTATTTATATTTCAATTTTATATTGTATCCTAATATTTAATAATTTTTAATTGAATGTGACATGTAGATTATTATTTTATAATACTAAAATAAATAGTTATGATGAATATATAAAATTAAAACTTATTTAGGGTATAAACAGTATCAAATTTAAAATAATTTAATTTTATATTCGTAAATAATAATCTGAGAAAATTATAGATTAATTTTTATTGAATTGTCTAAATATAAATTTTAATGTATTTATATAATTAATTAATTAATTTCTTTTTTTGATAAATTTAGTACAAATTTTTATCATGATAGAAAAAGATAGAAATGAAGTTATAAAAAAATCCAATAAAAATTGTGTTTTTAGAAATAATATTGATATTATTTTAAATTTATTCTTCCATCTTTCATATTAATAGATATCTAAAAATAAATACTCTCAATTTTATTTTACATTTGGAAATATATATATATACATATAAATAATAATATTAGGGGAATATTTAATTATAAAAACGATACCAGCTTTTTATTTAAATAAAATATTATGATATTTTAATGACCTTATATTTTTATTGTAAAAATTTGCATGTATTTAATATTTGGTTATAAAAATTTAATTTACTAAGTTAATAACATTAATAAATAATCATTATAAATTATTATGTTAATATATGTAAATAATTAGATTTAATTATTAAAAAAAATTATATATTTTTTTGTGCATTTATATGAAACTTAATATATAAGATCAAATTTAAATATTTATAATTTAAAAAGTACAAGAAAAAATAGATTCTCATAAAAATTTATAAATTTAATATGCGATTTATTTATAAATTTCCATAAATTTTTATTCATAATTATTAATTAAAATATCACTAGAGAATATTTTATATGTACAGATTTCTAATTTTTTCTAAAACATTGCAAAAAATTTTTAACAAAAGTTTGAATTTTATATTTTGGTAATCATTTAGCTGTCTATTTGTGGTATTGTTAAATATATTAGTATTTCATTTAAATATATATTAATTCTTTGTTTTTTTGATTTATTAATTAAAAAGTACAAAATAATATTAATTTTGATTATAATATAAAAAAAATGTTTATTATATTGGAAGTTTTTTTGGAAAAAAGTATTTTTTTACTCACAATAGGTGGCTATTTTAATATAAAATATATAAAGTTATGATTTTTATTTGTTTTTTATTAATTTAAAAGTTTATAATTATAAAGTAAAATATTAAATTATTAATTTAAACGTTTATTGGGTTGTAAGAATTTAGTTTTGTATAAAAGTTAAATATTTTTGATAATTGAATTAAACTTTTTAGAATCAGGTTACTTGTAATTATTTAGAGAAAATAAATTGAATTTCTATAAAAATTGATTTAATGTTTTTTAAATACTTAAAATTAGTTTTGGATATTATCTATAATTTTAGCCTTTTTATTTAATAACTGAAATGTAAAATTATTTTTATAAATTAAAAATAGCAAAACTATTTATATGGTTAAAAGTATATTTTAATTTGATTCTTAATATTTTATACATATATAAAAAATCTAGTTTCGAGAAAAAATTAAAGTTTTTGCGTAAATTACCATTTTATAGTTGTTAAAATATTAGGTAATATTATTTTTATATTTATATTAATAATTATAATTTAAAAAATTCTATAATAATATAAAAATTTATATTAAAATGGTAGAAAAAAGATTCAAATATATTATTACTTTTTTTTTGTATATTTTTCATGAAAATGCTTATATATGAAATAATTTCAAATAATGTCTTATAATTAAGATAAAAATATCACTTTCAAAATATTAATACGTTTTAATTCATATTAGATTTGATATTAATTGATAAAAATTTTTTCTGGTTTGTTTTTACATTCTATTTATCAAATTAATTAAATATATTGAAAATTGTGTTTTTCTTATTATTGTATAGTAATAATTAAAAAAAAAAACCTAGGTGTTAAAAATTACTATATAAAATAGTATCATTAAAAAAAAAAAATAATAAAAAAAAAAACAAAAAAAAATAATTTTCAATATAAAAAATATTAGAAAATGGAATCTACTCCTTAAAAAGAAATCGAGATTTTTTCAAATATAAAGGCAATAATTAGATAAAATAAGTAAAATTAGGAACAAAAATCCGAAAAAATAATAAAAGACATTGAATTGAATGATAAAAAGTAGGGTTTTAATGGGCAATAAATCAAAAGAATGAATTAAGATATAATAATGAAAATATAAAAATCTAAAAGCGTGGGGTATTAGCTTAGTTATATAGGCTCACCTTTAAAGGAAAAAAGAAATTATGATATTGCAAAAGAAACAAAATCTAAATTAATGAAAGAAATTACAAGTACTGAATCGATTGAGTTAGAAAATTAATAATGTTAATCAACTTATTAATCAGAATATTAGAATTTTAATTCTGATAATTCAAGCTAGGATGTAGCTTATAAAAATAAATAATAATAAGGATAAAATGAATAATTTGAAAGAACTGAACAAATTACAAATTAGAAATGTTTTGGTAATATTTCGAATCTTTCTAAATAATTGTTAGAAAATTAATCTTAAAAATCTTAAGATAAACAAATAAGTCTTAATAATGACTTTACAAAATAAGAAAAAAATATTAATAGTGTTAATGTCTCAACTAATTAAATATAAAATTAATTACCACTATAAGACACTCCTTTGAAATTAGAAAATAATTTATCTTAATAATAATAACAATAATAATAATTTTAATAATGCTAATTATAATAAAGAAGTTCATCTTAGACGTCCAACTTATTCTAAAGCTAATTTTTGAGTCAAGGAATGAGTAATTCTCTTCCCTTTATAATATAGCCTGATGAAAATAGCGAATGGGATACAGATGATGAATAAGAAATAAGATAAAAATAAAAATATTTTGATACAGTTGAGTTTAAACCTAGAGCTAAATTCCAAATTTCACCTGAAACTGATTTTGACCAAATTAATAACTAAGATTCTTCTGAACACTATGATGATTTTGATTTTTAGCTTGATGATGATTGCTAATTGTGAGTATAAAATTAATTAGAAACAAAAAAATAACAAAAATAAGAAAAAAATAATATTTTAATTAAATATTTTCTAATAATCTTAACCTAAAAAATAAAAAAAAATGATAATATGTATTTATTAATTATTAAATAATTAAAAATTTAATGAGTATCAAATTAAAAAAAAAAATTTAATTAACTTGATAAAAATATTATTATATATTAATAATTTATGTATAAGTCTAATATACTATTTTAATTATTTTATTATTGTATTTTATAACTTTTTATTATATTAAATATCATTTATACTAATTAAAAATATAAAAATATTAAAATAATCTTGATTCAACTTTTAAAAGTTAAAAATTACAAATATTATTCAATTTCTGCCAAATAATTATAAATATATAGATAAAATTATTTAGTGGTTTTAATTTATGATAATTTTTATATATTTTATATAGATATTCATAATTCAGATAATTACAAAATAAAATTTTTATAGGTTGATTTAAAATATAATATATGGATTATCATAAATTCTATATAAAATATAAAATGACTAACAAATATGTATCTTTTTAGGATATATAAATTTTTTGTAAAAAGAAATAGATGACTAAAAATGGTTTTGTATTTAGTGCTTGTTATATATTTATATTTATTTTTTAATAAATCAAATAAAAAGTTAAGTCTACAATAAATATTCTAAACAACCAAGTTAATTTAAAAAATTTAAAATTAATGGTAAATTTAAAAAAAAATATTTTCTATGAAAAATAATTATATAAATATATTAATTAGTTTAGTTAAAACTATGTAATAAAAAACTTTATTATTTAAAAGTCAAAATTATTGATTAAAGGTTCAGTTAATTTATTTTTTAACCCAATTTTGGAGTTTTAAATTATATTAACTTTTCATAACAAGCACATTAAGATAAAATTATTAACTAAAAAAATTAATTAAATTAAGCAAATATTATGATTATAGAATTTAAATAATAAAGTGTAAATTTTTTCTATTCTGGTTTAATACTTACAATTTTTATTTAATGTGATAATTATTTAACTTAGATTTAATTCCATAAGCAAATATTTTTCGAAAAAACATTTATTTAAAATTTTAACTTAAAAATTTAATAAATAATACGAGGTTTGATGTTGGGGAATATATTTTTGAATATAAAAATAAATTATAATATTCTAAATATACAATTCATAACATTTGAAATTAAAATCTGAATTTAAATTAGAATATATTAAATCAATTATAATATTCATTTGAAAAATTATATAAAGTTATTTTCATATAATTTTATACATTAGAATTTTCTTAGTATTCAATTTTTTATGTTTATTTTAGTTAAAAATGATGTAGACATAATATTTGCTTAACATGGGAAGCAAAATTAAGACAAAAATATATATAATTTAATATGGTAAAATGGGAAACATAAAACAAAATTATACGAATAAAATTTATACGTATTGAACTTTTATTGTTTTTTTAAGTAAAATATCACATTTTATAATTTTATATTATTTAAAAAGTTAAATTGTTTAATAAAAAACTTTTTGCTAAAATTGTTAAAATATTTTAAATGGTATTACTTAATATACAAACTATATTTATAAACTTCAATAATATTAGAAATTTTATTATTATACATGATAAGTTAAATTTATTTTGTGTATTTATAACTAAATATTGTATTATAAATAATATTTAATAATTAATTTATTTGGTGATTTTTAATAAATATTTAAATCTAAATTTAATTTTTATTTTGGTTTTATAATTATCTTACAAATTTTATAGAATATTACTTTATATAAAAATTAATCAATATTTTACTTAATTTATCAGGTTTTTATTCTAAATTTAATAATCTTTTTCTTTTTTAATTTATTAATATGATTTAATAAGCTAAATATATTTAAATATGTATACTAAAATTGGAAATATTCATATCATATCATATTAAATAAAGGCTTAAATAAAATGACTTTTATTATTGTTTTTATAATGGTAAGTAGAAATAAAACTTATTTTTTATTTGATTCTTATAAATATTTGATAATTAGATTATTTAATTGTTTATTTGTATTAGATTTCATTCAGTAAAATATTATCTACAAGTAGGGCAGTTATTTTTTCCTTAATCTAACCATTTATTAAGGCAATCGCTGTGAAAAACATGATAACAATCAGTAAGACTTAATATAGAGTTTAGATCATATTTAAAAGTATTTAAACAAATAGCACAAACATCTCTTTAATAAATAACGGCAATATATCTAAGTATAATTTATTCAGGGTAATAGAATTATGTGACCATAAAGTTTGTCGAAATAAATATGTAAGAAATTTCCCCTAGGGTTTAATAACTAAAGTCAAATGACCCTGTTCTAATTATTTCATATATATATGTGCTCATACAAAATGCTCCTAATCTTTCTGTGTACATGCATAATGTGTCCATAAATGGGGTTTCAAAATTCATGTCTTCATTAAAAATATTAACTATAATCCCACAACTTAATAAAAATAAAAAGCAAAATACTAAACTTGGTAAAAGAGTTTACATGAACCCTGGTAAAATAAATGCTATATAAATATTCGCAAAGCAACAAACTTTAGCTAACTATGGGGTAAATACATCCTAATATTATTTAAATGAATTTAAATTTTTATATTTATTACAGTTTATAATAAATTTTACAATGTTTTTTTATTAATTAGGAAATTTACTAAATTCTCTTTTAAAATAGTAATATTTTTATTTTAGTTTTTTTAGGGGGTATGATAATTATAGTAAAATAAATAATTTTTTGAATATAATAATATTTTAAATTTTTAATAAGAAATAAATATTCACATAATTATTACCAAATTTTTTATGTATCTTTCGATACAGCTATATGATATAAAACTGTTAACTATGAAAATCAACTGCCATTATTCTTCCCCTATATCATAAACAGAATATATCAGGAAACTTGAAATATCCTTAAAATATAAATTATACATTATTAATGCATGTGTCATAAGTTTTTGCATAACAATTAACAAGCAGACAATTTTTTTGAACCATCCTGAAAATCCATAATCTAAAGATTTTTGCAAGTATTTAGAATCCCATTGAAACATTTTAGAAACCAAAAAAAAAACTAGAAAATTTTTTATTAATTTTTATGCATTGTACAAAATCGAGGAAAAAAATACTAAATTTATAAGAATGAGAACTATGAAATCAATTCGATGTATCATAATTTTTTTTATTTTTTTTAAAAACTTTAATAATTTTTTCCCCATCCTTTATATAAAAGAATTGCTTTTATTCATTTTTTATGTGTTTTTGTAATTTCAAGGTAATTTTGTAGTAATTTCTTTTCTTATAGCTATTATAATAAGTGTTATTTTGTTTTATTTTTATTTTTTTCATAAATTTTAATTAAGAATTATATTGAAATTCTGAATGTTTTTTATAAAGTGACGATAAAAAAAATAATTTAATAAAGGCATACGCATGTTTTTTATTGTAAAATGAAAATCTAGAAATTAATTAAAATATAAATTTGTCGTGTAAATACATAGTAAATAATGATTTTTAATGCTAATCACGAAAATGTATTTTATTAACAATATTAATATTTTTATCATACAATTACTCTTAATGGCTTTTATTTTTTTTATAGAAAAATGGAGTTATAAATTTGTTTATTCCTAAAAATTAAATTAATTAGTTTTTTAGTTTAAAATGATTTATGTTATTTTTGCAATTATAATGAAATAATTATGATATAATTTACTTTTTAAAATATAATCTACTATACTTAGAAAATAAAATAATAATTAATAAATGATAAATAATAAATAAGAGAAAAAAAATTTAAAAATAAAATTGATAAATTTATATAATACAACATTATAATAAAAAATTATGTAACAAAATATAAATTAATAAAACACAATAGTTAAATTTAAATGTCCAGTTTAAACATGCGATAAAGTATACTAAGAAAGGTTTGGCTGCTTTTTTAAACACTTTAGAAAAAAACATAAAGAGCTCAATATTTTTAACTATTTGCATTTAATTAGAGAATAAAATTTTATTTTTATGATAGAAAACAAATTGGTTCAGAAAAACAGCGTAGAACATAAAAAACTAGAGAAATACAAGTAATTTTTAGATAGTTAGAATTAATTTGATGATTTAAATTGTTCAGTTTAGGCAATACTTAATGAAAGTCTTGATTAAAGTTTAAACTCAACCTTATGCAGCTAATTGTAAAATTTTTGTTATCTTAGTTGGGATTGCTAAAACGAAGAATAAAACTAATAAAAAGAAGGCAATATGGAGGAAAAAGAAGAGAAAAAGGAAGAAGAAAAAAAAATTGATGAAAATAGAGAAATTAAAACAAATGGAAAAAAAAATAAAGAAAAAGATGTATAAAAAAAGAAGGAATAAACTTTGAAGTGTCCTATAAAAGGATGTAATACGTAATACTAAAGGCCTAACTGTATTTTTAACCATTTTAATAAGTCGCATTAAAAAGATAGCATTATGAAATATTTAAAAGATCTTGAAAGTTAGGATTATTTAATGATGATAGATTTTAAAATAAAATATAATAGACAAGCGAATATGAATGTTAATGGTTTAAATAACTAAAATAATAAAGGTGAAAAAAATATTAAAAACCAAATAAATTTCCAAAATGATTTAGGTTAATCACTAGATCAGAGCCTTAATTCAACTACAGCTTCCATTAATTTTGCTGACATACAATAATCAAACGAGTCTACAGCTTAATGTATTTATTTAAAATTAAATATTTTTTAATTAAGATAAGAAAAAAATAAATAAAAATATCAAAGATTTTTTTTTTATTTTAATTAACTTTAATTAACTCATTTTTATTTTTTTTATATTATAAAGGAATTTGAGAAAAATCTATTCAAAGCAAATACTATATCTAATTATATTGATATATAAATCTTATATATATATTAAAAATTCATTATTGATTTAAAAATATAAATTTTATTATTTTAAATAAATTTATTATTGCCTATATATATATATTAACTTTAAATGTTATAATTTGGCTATTTTTATGAAAAATAAATTTTATATTTTAGAATTTATCATATTATATAATTGCAACAAAATTTAAAAGCATTTTTAATAAGAAACATGTATAGTAAAAATAAATTATAAATTTTTTTGACAAAATATAATAAAAAAAAAAAAATAATAAATAATAATAAATAATATAAAAAAATAATATTAAAATAATGGAAACATAAACATTAAATTGTCCAGCTAACAATTGTGAAAAGTCCTATAAGCGAATCGGTTGCTTTCCTAAGCATTTTAAAGATAATCATCCAAATTTAGATTTAATAGATTTTTAAAGATATTTTTAAGATAATAATTACTTAATAATTGATGAAGGTAATGGATCTTATAAATTAAAAGAGGCTAGCAAAATTAATTCCTCTTAAATAATTAATAATAATAGTAAAATTTCTAAAAAAAAATAATCTGAAGATTTTTTTGCTTGCCATACTTCTGTGATTCATAGTAACTATTTATTTATTATTTATATTAAAAATTTTAATAGAATTTAATTTTAAATAAGATCCTTTTCCCTATACTTCGAATTAAGTAAATCAGCATGAAGTAAATGACCAAACATATTCTGATTTGGTTGATGATGTATATATATTTAATACTTTAATTAATATATATATATATTAATTTGTTTATTTTTATATAGATATGGTAGCCTAGTTAACAGGAAATCTATAATAGCATTTAATAAAAAAATAAAAAATAAAATTATGAAAGTAATTACAAGGAAGTGTAATAATTAATAGAAAATAAGGGAAAATAAGAAAGATAAATATTAAACAGAATTGAAATGAGTTCATAATCAGAATTCAATGCAAGAATTCAAAGTAATTTATTTTATAATAAGTCATATTTATTTTTAATTATTCATTTGTTGTTTTATATTATAGAATCTGAATGCTACTAAAAAGAGTATGTTAAGCCTTAGTCAATAAATACAGTTTAATAAATTTAACAAAAATAATAACATTAATAAGAGGAGGAATAAAAAAGATAAGTAGAAAATAATTATAATTAAAAAACAAATATTAATTATTAGAATAATAAAGAAAACAACAATAAAAGTCTGAATACTTAGCTAACTTTAGATCAATTAAAATAAGTATAAAATGAATTAGGAATATCAGATTATCCGGACAGCCAAGTGCTTAAAGGTTTACAATTTGATGCTGATGTTTTTAATATGTTTTTGAGAATTGACTATAATATTGACTAATGTTTCATAAACCCATCAAAAAACTTTAATGGATAATTACATAGCTTTTAAAAACATGCCTTAAATTTTTTGCTTTATAGAGAAAATTATTTTAAAAACAAAAAATAATTTATAAAAATTCAGAATATTTTTGAAAACGAAATTTTACCCGGCTCTTAAGATTATTAAGATAGTTAAGGTGGTATTTTGGCCGATACTATGGGGCTAGGAAAAACAATTATGTTTATTTCTTTGATATTGACTAATGATAATTATAATAAAAACAATAAATGCGGAAATCTATTGATATGTCCACTTACTATAATAGAATAATGGGGATAATAATTGGAAAAATTTTCAAATAATAAGCTAAAAATTGGAATATATAGAGGCCCTGATAGAAACTAAATGAATTTTAAATAATATGATGTTATAATGGCCACTTAATAAACTGTTTATAGTGAATATAATAAAAATAAAGATAAAGATAATATTTTTGCCGAAAATTGGCACAGAATTATTTTAGATGAAGGTCATTATATAAGAAATGACACTACATCAACTGCTAAGTCAATATTTACTATAAATGCAGATAATAAATGGATTGTTTCAGGTACTCCTATTTAAAACAGTTTAAGAGATTGTTATTCATATTTTAAGTTAATAAATCATAAAGAATTAAGTGATTTAAAAGTTTTTGAAGAACATTTTGGCAGTGCAAAATAAAAAGTGTATACAAAAAGTTAGTATAAGGTGCTTTAAAATTATTTGATACCAATAATGTTAAGCAGAAGTAAATAAAGTAAGGACTATAAAGGAGAATTAATATTGAAATTACCGGCTAAAAATATGATAACTCATAATTTGGAAATGAATTAATATGAAAGAGAAATTTATGATTATTTTTTTAGTGATGAATTACCTGCATTGGCCAAAGTAATTTGTCTAAGATAAATTTGTGACCATTATACTTAAATAAAAAATGAATATTTAGATGGAGATTAATTTATTAAGGATAAAATTAGAGATTTTAAATTTAAAAAAATAGTTCCTGTAAAGTTTGAAAAAACTTTATAAATATGTAAAGGGGCTATTTAAAAACAGGAAAAAGTCGTAATTTTCGTTCAATTTTTGGATTTTGTATTTGACCTTGTGGAATATCTTAAATAATAATTGAAAAGCGTGAAAAAAATAAATGATATATAATTTTTAAATGGAACCATACAAAACATAGATGAAAGATAAGAAATTATAGATAATTTTTAATATCGTGACGAATTCCCTATTTTGGTAGTTTCTTTAAAGGCAGGAGGGGTAGGATTAAATTTAAATTCGGGAAATCATGTTATTGTTTATGATCCTTGGTATAATCCAGCTATTGTAGACTAAGCTATATGTAGAACACATAGGTTAGGTTAAGAAAAAGATGTATAGGTTCACAGTTTAATTTATAATTGCACAGTTGAATAGAGAATAGAACAAATAAAATAAAATAAAGAAAGTATGATTAATTAATTGTTAAAAAATAAATAGAATGACGCTAAAATAAATAATTTTTTGTTAAAGCCTTTTTGATTGAAATAAATATTATTTACATATAATTTTTAACATAAGATATAAAATTTTTTTATTATAGTTTATTAAACTTACTTTATCATTATACTATTAAAATTGGTTTACTATATTTATAATTATTATGAAAAGAAAATAGGGAAAATAAAAATTAACTAAAAATATTTTATAAAAATGATAAATAATAGTTGGAAACTTAGTATTAGATAGTGTATATAAATATAAAAATTATAAAACTGTAATTAACTTTAGAGTTACAACAGAAATTAAATAAACCTTAATAGGTTTCAATATTATTCCTTTACATAATTTAAACATAAATTCAATGAAGATAAAGATTTTTAAAATTTGAAGCCACCCCAAATTAACATATAGGATCAAAAAAACGAGGAATCTCCATTTAAATTAAAAAAAAAAACCAATTAAAAATAAAAAAGTTATACAAATTAAGATGGAATTTTTAAAAGAAGTTTAAAATTTGCTTTTAAGTTTTTGCTTGCAGGTGGGATTTTTTACGGGGGATACATATTTTACTAAAATTTTAAGGCATAGTTAAAAATATAAGAGTAAATTTAAGCAGTAAAATCTGAATTAGAAGAGGCGAAAAAGGCTCCCTAATAAGATAAAAATAAAATAATGTATTTATTCGAAACTTTAAGTTCAATGTATATACAAAATGAGGAATTTAAATATGCTATTGAAATTTTGGAAGAGGCAATTTAATTTTCTTAAAATAAACATTCGCAGTTTTTCGCTCTTTTGGGACAAGCTAAGGTTGGGCTTAATGGAGAGAAGTAAGATGAAGAAGAATTACTGTAAATTGTGCAAAAAACTTTAGAGTTAGACCCCAAAAATATATAAGCTTATTATGGATTGAGTAAATATTACAGATTTTTTAAAGATACCAGTAAATTAGAGGTAAATTAAATTAATTATAATATTTATCCCTAATTTAAAAATTTAAAATTTATTTATTTGGGTATTTTTAATGGTTTATAAGTTTATTTTTATTAAATTTGTTTGGCTTAGAAAATAAATTTTTAGTATTTTTTTTAATTTTTTATAAAGTCAATTACAAATAAAATGCTATAAATTAGTTCGACATCGCCTGAAGCTTATAGAAATTTAGCGGTTATTTAAATGTATCATTAAAATTACCAATAGGCTTTAAAATTAGTAGACTTAGCTTTTTGCTTAAATCCTACACAATAAGATAATTATATACTAAAAAGTTTAATATTTAATGAAATATAATAATAGGCTTAATAAGCTTTAAAAAAAATAAAAATTAAGATGAATGATAATGAATTAAAAAGAATTCACAGTGATATAGATTTAAAGGGAGCACTTAGTGTTTTGGAAATTGGGAAATTGGATGTTGCCAGCTATCTAGTTGACTAGGTATAATAAAAAATTATAGCAATAAATTATTTTTAATGACTTAAATGCTTAAATAGAATAATATTATTTTTTTACTTATTTTTATATATTTTTATGTAGCATATTAATAATCATAATAAATTATTCATATAAAGAAAAATTTAATAATACTAGCAGTTATAGTAAAAATAAAAAATATTGATTTAAATTAATTCATTGATTTATTTTTTAATTTTGGAAAAACAAAATAAAGTACAAATTACATTTATATAGAAAAATACTATATATATTTTGTTTAGGGTGATTAAATATTTTAATATTTATATATCAATAGTTTGAAGACTTTTTTCAGACAATTGATTTGATAAATTAAATTATATTATATTTTCATGGATACGTAATAACAAATTCATTAATAAATTTTTATAGGCAATTGAAAAAGACCATACTAATATGGAGGCTTATTTTTTAAAAGCATAAATCCTGTTTAATTCTGGATAATTTGATGAAGCAATAGAATAATTAGAGGAAGCAATTTAAACAGGAATCGAAGATTCTAAAGTAAAATATTTTATGGCAAAAATATACAAAGGTATGGGATAAACAGAAAAAGGAAACCAGTGCATAGAAGAAGCTATATAAAAAGAAAATTAATTTTAACAACTTTTATAAGCAGATAAAAAAAAAGGTCTTTAAGTGTATTTTGATAAATATAATGGTGAAATAATATAATGATAGAATAAATATAAAATTGGTTTTATTGAATTATTTTGAACTTGCTTTGCATTTTTATTTTTATAAAATTAATAAATCTTTCAATTATTTATTATTTATAAAAGTTTATTTCTAACAAAGTTACAAATAAACCAAGTTACTTTTATTAAAATTGATAATAATGTATTAAATTATTTGTATAAATCCAAAATTTAAAGTATATTTTAAAATAATACATTATAAAAGATATTTTTAATTTAAAAATATTTTTTTATATAAAGTTACACTTTCTATTATAAATTTTAGTGGTAAATGATGATAATTTATATTTGAATACATAATTCAAAAGATTTTACAATTTTTTAATCTTCTTATAAAAATACTATTAAATGAGATTTTTAAAATAATTTGGAAGAATTGAAAGGTCTAGTAATTTGTAAAAAAATTAACAAAACATACTGTAAATAATAATTTTGCTATTGTAGTGGTTAATTTTGTTTACATCATAAGTATTTAGGTTAAATTTAAACGTCAAAACAAAGTAGAAAATAAACTTATATTCATAAAACTTTTTGATAATTTACAATTTTAAGAAATATTCCAAAATTTTAATAAGTAGAAGAAATTGAATTAATTATTCTCCATATATCACAAAATTAATAAAAAAAATTAATTTATATATAGATAAACTCAAAGTCCTATATGCATAAAATATATTGCGTAGTATAAAATAGAATATAGAATGTAAAGTATTAAATTAAAATAAACGGATGATAGTTAAATATAAAAAGTATATTTGAACGGTTTATATATTTTATGATAGTGTTTTTATACGTTATATTTATTAGTTAGTTCATATATAATATTATAAGTTTAATATAAGTAAAAATTTAATATGTGGCATAAAATTTATACCATAAGTTTATATTTTTAAAAATAGTAAATATATTTAGGGTATTAAAATGCGAAGAGTAATTTAAGTACGATGAAATTTAGCTTTAATTAATTTTTGTGGAAATACTTTTTTATCTTAATTGTTTAATTGGTCCTACTTTGTTGATTTAATTAATTAAAATTTTATTATTAATAAAATAATTCAAATAGAGTATTTAAAAATTTAGTAAAAATATTATTTTATTTTTGCCATATAAATAATTGTAGAAGGAAAATTTAAAATTTGTATGTTTTTCTTTTATTCTTCTTAATATATCTGGATGTTAGATATCTGTTTATTAAATTTTTCTTATGTTATACTTGAAAAACTGATTATTTACTAGTATTTTAAAAAGTTAATCAAGCACATAGTTAGGTACCTAATTTATGCATTTTAGATCAAAAATTATTAAATAGTAGAAAATAGAATTTTTATTTATAGTATCACTACCTATCTTATAAATATAAATAAATAAAATTTTAAATTCAATAAATTTATGAAAAGTTTTTTATAAATATACAATTATAGAGTTATTTCAAGAGAATTTTCTATTTAGTACTTTATTATGTAGAAGAATTAATTTTATTAAAATAATATATAATCTGGTTTTTATAATAAACTTAAATTAAATGCATCACATTAACATATAAATATTTGCATTTTTGACGCTTTGGGACGAAATAAAATAACAAAATATTTAGAAATTTTGATTAATTTCTACAAATATTTTTTTTATTAACTATTTTATTAATCGCAAGCAAAAATGTGAGATAGAACAACACAATTTTTGTAATTTATTATTTGATTGACTTAAATTTAGTAAAGAATATTTTTTTTAAAAAAATATTACTAATAATGAATTATCTTTTATTGATTTTTAACTAATTAAAAAACTAAAAAGAAAAAGAAAATAAATAAAAAAAAAAAATACTTTATTTTTCAGAAAATATAAAAGTCTAACAATCTGAAAATGGATTCTATCAATAACTTACACCCTAAAATGTAAGCTTATAGCCCTTTTCCCATGGCTCAAACTAACTACTACACTCCTTTATTCGGCCAAAATAGTTACCCTTAAAATCCTTTTGCTTACGAAAATAATAATTATAATTAATATCAAACTCAGAATAATTTTTAAAAGTATGAATTCTTAGCCAGAGACGTATTTATTCAAGGACTTAATTTATCATAAGACAATTTATATTCAGCAATGATAGTTTTACTTCCAAATAGACCAAACATGAATAATAATAACTATCAGGCTCATTAAATGTTAAATGACAGTTTGTTTTAATAGTATGTTGCTTAAGAATGTCTTAAGACTTAGAAGTTCTATTAAAATAATAACAATAAATTTAATAACATTAATTGTGAAAATTTAATGTAAAATTAAATGAAAGAGTAATAATAGTAACAATACTAAAAAGATATTAATTACAATTAGTTGCAAAATTTATTATAAAATAATAATAATATTAATGCGAAAAGAAAAGTATCTAGCACTGTTTAAAAAGATAGTAATAATTAATAGTAAGTATAAAAGAATGACGCTAATTTATAAAAAAATTAAAATTTGGTTGAAACAAAAACAAAAAAGCAAATAAAAGTGAAATAAGAAGATGGTCAACAAACTGAAAGTAACGAAGATATTTATGAAATTTCCGAGTACAGTCAAAGCAGCACCACTAAAACTATAATTAATACTGCATTAAATCAAAATAATAGTAACAGTAACTTATAATTAATATAAAGTTAACAAATAAATGAATAAAAAAACATGCCAAAACAAGAATCTAGCGACGAATAAGTAATTCATGAAAGTTTTGATACTGATTGTACTAATTAAACACAGTCTCTTATATTAAAAAATGATATTAATTAATAAAAAGTTTAAAATAGTGATAATGATAATAATATTAATAATATTAATAATGATAGTAATAAAGATAATAAAACTAATAATGAAGCTAATAATTTAAACTAATTTGGCTCATTTTTGAATAATATTTAAAATTTGTAAGGGCAGTACTAGAATTTATTGGGAAATAATAATTTAAATATTAACCATATTGATATTTTATAGTAAATAGGATTGGAGGAACCAGTTGATGACATGAACAATTCTTAGTCTGGGAAAAAAAGAAAAAGTAAATTCGACACAAAAAATTTGGTCAAGAATTTTTTGAATTCATTTTATTCATTCATATAAAGTTAAGAAGAAGAATCATTTATAGTGTAATAAATGGGATATGAAAACAAAGAACCTGTTATTTAAATAAGAAATTAATTAAAAGAGTTTTTTAAAGGGAAAAAATTTAATCGAGATTTGTTAAAAGAATTTATGTTTGAAAGTATTTTCAGACCCCATTTTTTGCTTTACTTGGAAAAAAGAGCTCCTGAATGGATTGAAAAAGGAAGAATGAAAGACAAAGCTTCTCACTGGAGAGCCTTAAAAAATTACACATTTGTTTGTACAAATTATGAAAAAATTAAAAGTTGGAGATTTAGATATAATTTTGTTTGATTTCAATTAAAATCAAAATCAAAAAATAATCCAAAATAAAAAGCCTAAACTGAATTATATAAAAATATTATACTATGAAAATAATGATTATAAATGTAATTATAATAAATTTTATAAAGAATTGAAAGTGATTAAACTGTAATCAAATCAAATAATTTATTTATTTAATTTGATGAGTTTATTCACTTATTAATTTTCAAATATATATAGTATATTTATATATAATATAAGGTTAAATTATTAATTTTTATTGTAAAAATTAATACTATAACTGAATTTTAAGTTTTTATAATTTATAATATTTATAAAAAATTAATATTAATAACTTTGTATATTCCTGAAATTTGTTATAAATTATTAAAATTATGATATTGAAACTTCTTTTTTTATCTTTATAAAAATTAAATTCAATTCATATATTTTGACTTTAAAGACTTTTGAATATTTATTTTAAATTATTTTTATATAAATAATATCTCTACTTATTTTTCATATATTAAATATAATACAACTATTATTGCTTTACAATAAAAAATTATTTTTTAATTAAAATTAAAAATAAAACAACAAATTAATTATAAAATATTAAAAATAATTTAAAAGGCAAAAAAAACAACAGCCCCATATTTATCGTATATTTAAGCAAATTAAAAATCTCTAAAAAATAAACTTAAACCTATAGTATTAAATTATACCATATATAATAAGAGAAGCTTATTTTAAGAAGAAAAAATAAAAAATTTTAAATTATTTAGAGATTGATATTAATAGATATAATATTAGTATAAAAATTTTACGAAATAATAATAATAATTGGATTTATAAAATAAATTTAAACCATGAATTAAATTGATTAAGCGAAATTAGTTATTATTCTTAATGATACAACTAAAAGGCTGACATTACTGGACCGAATTTCTTAAACAGTAACTGATGATATTTCTTCGGAATTAGCTGGTTGGGAAATTTCGAAATTATTAGAATAGTAATATAAATTGGAAAATAAATATGCCGAATTAGTTTTAAAAAGAACTTCTTTGACAGGTATAGAAAAAAAGCCTAAACTTTTGGAAACTTAAGAAGAAGTTAAAGGTAAATATTTTATTAGTTAAAGTTTTTTTATAATTTAAAAGTGTTAACGATTTATTTATTATTTAACCATTTTTGAAATTTAAAAATCATTTAATATAATAACAATCATAAATATTATTAATATTATTATACAGAGGTGGCCAAGATGTTAAAAGATTCTACGAAAAAATTAACCAGATTATTTAAAGAAAATCCAGATATTGAGAAAGATGCCCAAAAAGTTAAATTAGATAGAAGTTAACTAAAAGAAATTTTAGAGGATTTAATTGAATTAACATCATAAAATGGAGGTTTCAATAAGTTTTAGTAGAAAACAACTTAAGAATTAGAAAATTAAGATTAGTTAAGAAGATTAATTTAAACAGAAAAGGAATTAAATTAGGAAATTAAAAGATTAACATAAGAACAACAAAAAGAGTTTAGAGATTATTAGGTAAATATAGAAATTAAATTTAAAAAACTTAAATTAATTTTTTAATATTATTTTTATAAATTAAATAAAAAGATTGAATAATAAGAGAAAAACGAAAAGATTTAGAAATTGAAAGAAGAATTAATGGAAAAAAAGTCCTAGGCTAAGCTTTCAAGAGAATATGATGAGAAAAATAAAAGGGCAGCCGCTGATTCAAAGATAAGAATGTAAGAATATTAATAAAAACTTGAATTAAATAAAATACATGAATTGGAGTAAAAGCGAAAAACCGAATAATAAGTACATGAGTAATTAAGAATGTATTTAGAAAATAAAGAAAGAGAAATTAAAAGGGAGTCTGAAGAATGGGCAAATAAAACAAGGTTAAATGGGTAAAAACATATAAAAAAAAGGGAAAAATTATGCCCGATAAATATCAAAAAATTTACATAAATTTTAAATATTTTCTAAAATATATATAAAATATTAAATTTAACAATATAAGTTAACAAAATATATTATTTTTTATATAAAAAAGAGAGAGACTAGATGAAGAGATTTCAGCTTTAGAAGAAGAAAAACAAAGAAGACTAGTTGAATTAGAAGAGTTGAGGACAAGAAAATAAAAAGAAGCTTTAGCTTAAAAAGAACAAGAAGAAAAAGAGTTATAAGAAATAGAGGAAAGAAAATAAAAAGAGTTATAATAGATTAGAAAAGATAACGCAATTAAATTAATATAAAACGAATTTATAGAGTGGAAAGAAGCCGGAGGGGGAAAGAAAAAAAAGAAAAAGAAGAAGAAGAAAGCATGATAAATAATTTGCTTAAAAAAAATAATTAAATTCTTTTTAATACTTATTTTATTAATAAGTTTATATATTAATAAATATAGAAAAATACATATATTTTATACTATAGAATAAAAAATATTCTAAAATAGCTGTTAAAATTGTAAATTATTTTGGTAATTTTTATTATACTAACATTTTTAATAATTTAACAAAGAAAAATTAATTTATTAAATATATTTAAAAAAATATTATAAAATTATACATAATTTTTATTGAAAATACTAGACTAACTCTAATTTTTTATATAAAAATTTTTAAATTTATTGTTATTTTATTTAGTTTAAAAACACTTTCCTTATATAAAATATTCTTAATAAAAAATTAGAAAGCAAATAAAATTATAAATTTATTAAAAATAAAAATGAGTATTTTATTATTTATTTTATTAATTTTAATAATAATATGGTATACATTATAACTTATTCATGAAAAATTATTTAAGAAAAATGAAAAAAAACTAAAGAGTATAATGATAATTTTTGGTTCCGGGGGACATACTGGTGAAATGCTTTTAACATTTAAGAATTTTAATTTTTAAAAATTTGATAAAATATATTTTGTCAAAGCTTTTTCTGACTTGCATAGTAAAAATAAAGTTGAAACCTACTTTAATTAAACCAATGAAAGTGTATATAATTTCGATTGTTTATTATATATCTAACTTTTTTAATATTTGAATAAAATAAAAAAACAGTATAATAATTTATATTAATTATAAAATTTAAGGTTTTTGTTTTAATTATTAAATTGCTTATATTTAATAAGCTTACGATAATATTTTATAAGTTAAAAGTAATATTTATTTTTTAAAATATTTAGTTAAAATAACACTATGTATAAAAAAGAATCCAATGGATAGATATTCCAAGAAGCAGAGAAGTAAAATAAAGTTATTCAAGTTCAGTATTTACAACCTTATATGCACTTATTAAGGTTTTAAGTTTTACTATATATTATAAAGTTGATATTTTAGGTAATTTATTGTTATTTATATTAATCTATATATTATAAATATTCATAACTATATGTTTAAAAAAAATATTTTTATCAAAATTCGTTTAACATTATAATAAATTTTAAAAATAGTTATTATTTTAATTTAAAATAGTTTCAAATGGTCCTGGAACTTGTATCCCAGTTATTTTTGTATATATTTTGAAAAATTATATTTTATTATTCAAAAGAAAAACACAGATAATCTTTATTGAAAGCTGGTGTAGAGTCAAAGATTTATCTCTTAGCGGAAAATTAGTGTATTTTTTCGCCGATAGGTAAAATAAATAATTATATTTTAAAATTTTATATATATTGTGTTATTATTATAAAATTAGATTTATAGTCCACTGGGAAAAACTAAGTAATAGATATAAAAAATGTGAATTTCTAGGAAAATTTATATGAATTTTACTAAATTTATTATTATAATTTTTTCATTTAATATATTAACTATTTAATCTAAATTTATATAAAAGTAAAATCGTAAATTATATAAAAAACTCTAAAAAATATATTTATAAAATAATTTAATTTTATCATAAAAAGGGATTTTTTTCCTTTTTTGGCACATACTAAGGATAATTATACTCTTTATAAATTTATTACTATTCATCTTCATCTATTTACAAATTCATTTTAAATTTTTTATTTTATTATTTAGATTATATATTGTTTTATACTGTATTCTAACTACTAACTTATTCAAACTATTATATATCATTATATTATTATTCTTAAATATAAGGTTAAGCGAATTGGTTATTTTCTTAAAATTATATTTACTATTAAAAATCTTTTTAGAATTAAAAATTTTATTAATTTTATTAGTTTATTTAATTTTAATTTGCATTTTTATTATTTTAATAATTTTAATATTACTGATTTTAAAGGTAATTATTTTGATTTATTTATATTTGCGTTGATTTTTGTGAATCAATTTAAAAGTTTTATTATTAGTTTTAATTTAACTAATATTGCATTTGTTATTATAAATTCGAATCTTACATGTTTTAATCTTTTATATGTTAATTTTGTAAAAATTTATTTTTATTTTAGTGATTATTGGTCTCCTTAAAATTTTATTACTAGATAGAAATTATATTATTAGGTTAGTTATTTTTCATTAGGCTATTTATGTTTTCTCTAGTTTCTTAAAGCCACTCAGATATGGATTATTCATAGCTCATCGAATTTAAAATCCATGGGTGACTCTAATTGAAAATAAAATAGTAAATGTAAAAATCTACTTATATATAAGTTATAATTTACCAACAACTATATAGTACTAGCCCTTTTATTAGGATTCTTTTACAAGCTAAATATTATTTAATATTAAATAATTTTGCGTAAATATTTTTAATTAGTTAATTTAAAATTCTAAAATTTTTTTGTAATTTTTTTACCATTAACGAATAAAATCTTATAAGTCTTTGCTGAAAATACCAGAGTATTTTTCGTTACCCAAATCGGGACTTGGTTCATTAACTACAAATTCCAATAGTTCTAAAAATGTAGTTTTTTATGGGTAAGGATAATTTCCAGTAGCCAGTTCAATTATTATCAAACCAAGGGACCATATATCAGATTTATTATTATAAGATTTACCTTAAATTCTTTCAGGACTCATATATGCTTTTGTTCCTAGAAAAGTACTACAAAGCTGTGAAGTTTCATCTAGTTCTTTACTAATTCCAAAATCAGTTAATTTTACTTCTCCTTTACTGTTCATTAATATGTTTCCTGGCTTAATATCTCTGTGGACCTGTTTTCCTACTATGTGTAAATACATTAATCCACTAAGAATCTTTTATATAATACGATATAATATAATAAACTTTATTTTATACTAATTTTATTAAATTAATGAAAATCAATATGATATATAAATATATAATTATAGATAGTTAAATTATTTATTAAAATTTGTATTAATTTTATTACTTGCTAAGTTATTTTTGCCAAAATAGGCTCTGGTATTAAAGGCTTTTATTTAATTTATTTTTTTTATTATTTTTAGTGAGAAAGTGATAAAATTTGAATTAAATCACTTATAGAGCCAACATCCATTAATTCTAACACAACTTTAACCTAACCTTCATCGTAAAATGCCCCGTACAAATCAACGATGAAATTGCAACTAGTATTATTTCTTTCTAATTTTATTTTATTCTATAATAAAAATTTTATATCGTTCATTAATTGATGCCTTTTTTCTCTATCATATACATTTATTTTCTATTTTAAACAGCGTTATAAAATTTATTTAAAATGCAAATATTTTTAATTTATATTTAAATTTTATACCTTAATAGCAACTTTAATATTTAATGGTTTATAAATTCCTTTTTCTACTTAAGCTGCTGCTCCACCTCCAATATTTATGCCGTCAAATTACAAATCGTTCAAGTTCATTAATGATATATGTTCTTGGTTATCTTATAAAGTTATTAAATATCTACATAAATTTATAATTTATATTCAATTTATAAATATTTATATTATATCAAATTAAAAAACTTTTAATATAGTTTTTTTATTAATTACTATGTAATTTTTATACTAAGCCTTCTTTATTTAATTGGATTCCGTCTTTTAAAAATCTAAGCCCATCTGGGCCAATTTCTGAATATATTGATGCAGCCATTTCCTCTCCATCTTCATCACATTCAACTGTTAATTACATTTTTTTCTTTTTGAAACCTTTTTTCATATTTTTGATTAATTTTATATATATTAAATTCTTTAATATATTTTTTGAATTTGTTTTGGTATTTTTATTTTAAATATATTCTTGATTTTCTAATTTCTAATTTTTTAATTTTTGAAATTTCATTGTTATACTTATCAATGGTAATTGAAACCACAAGTATCTAATGTAATTTATTATTAAAAAATATATTTATCAATAAATATCAGCCATAAAAAATTTATACGGATAAATTTTTAAAAATAATATTGTTAAAATTATAATTAAAATTATCATATATAAAACATTTATATATTCTAAACTGATTATTAATCTACTTATATGTAAATATTTAAATTAATAACGTTTTTAATCATTCCTTAATTTCGCTAAGGCATTTAATTTAATCAATATTTTCAATAAAATAGTTTTTATTATCTTCATCTTAAATTGTATTTTCAATATAATTTAATATGTACTAATCTTTAATTTATATCATTTTATCGTAATCTTCGTTATTAAATTCACTAAATTAGCTTAAAATATCTTCAATATTTAATTTACTAAACTACTTAGAAAATTTTTCTTTATTAGCCTTAATTCTCTAAATAAATAATTAAAATTTTATATATATTTGATCATTAGAAAGAAATGGCATAATATTTATTTAAAAGAAAAAATATATAAATTTTTAATAAACTTTTAAAATATTACCTTTTGCTTCTATTATAGCTCTTTAAATTTTTCCTAAATATAAATTAAAATTTAAAATTAAGAATTTTTTTTAAAAAATTGATTTAATAATATTATAAATTTTATTACCAACTATATATAATTATCATCAATGTGTTATTTTAGCTAAATTTCTTTATCATTAATATAGTATTCACTAATTTGTTCATCAATTTATTATACCCAGTTTTTAATTTTTTCTTAGTTGCTGTTTAACTTATTTTTAATTAAATAATTATACATGAGAGGAAATTTTTTTTTGTTCAAATTCGAACCTAACTATTTCAAATTATCATTTAATTATTATTCAGATTTTTCTTCTTATTCTCTTTTCTCTAACTCCTTTATTTTATTTTTTAACTCTTCATTATTAAGAGATCCTAAGGTAAATTTTTTTTTCTATTCAACTTTGCTATTATATTTAATAATATTTAAACTATCAAAACATTATTCATTATTAATAAATTTAGTTAATTGTTTAATAAAATTTTCATATTTATTCTTAGAATCAAAATTTAAAAGCAAATCATTCATGCTTTCAAGCATTTCTCCATCTTTTACTTTACATTTAAAACTCATATATATTAATATAATATTTTTCTTTTATTTTATCAATTTATTATATAAGAAAATAATTTTAATTGAAATAATATTGAATAAAAGCAATATTGAAACTTTAATTAATTAATCTATTATCTTTTATAAATTTATAGGAAATAAAAAATAATTATGATAAAAGTGAAATTTTTTTAAGATTTTATTTATTTTGAGCTGACATATCGCTATGCTATTTAATAATGTCAATCATATATTTTGTATAAAAATTACTTGACTAGATTAAATTTAATGATAATTTAATAAAATTTACATAAATATATTTTACATATATAGGTAAATAAAGTTAAAATTACACTTATATTATTTAATTTTATAGATAATTTATATATTAGTTTGTAACTTATTCTATTATTTTATTCATTTTCTATTATATTTTTTAATTATTAAGAATTTAGCTCAATATTTTTAATAGATTTGACAATTGTTTTACAATAATTTTAATTTTAATTTTATAATTATTAATTATATTCTCATTAACTTAATTTCATTGTTTAACTTTAATTAAATCTATCTAATAAGAAATTGTTATTAATATTTTTCAATTTCGATTTACCACTAACATCATCATTGGGTACTTTAAATTAAGAGCTTATATATAAATCTTTCATACTTAAACTATGTCCCCCAGAAATTTAAAATTAAGGAGATATATTTTAATCTTTCTTTATTTGTAATTATTATTTCATTTAAACCTTATAATATTATTTATTTACATATAAACTATTGTTGTTAAAATTATTATCACTCTAATTTTAATATACTTAATGATTTATACTTTTTTATTATCTATTGCTTTATTATGTGGGCGAACCTTCTATATTACTGTCATTTTCAATTCTATTTTAATTATCTAATTATTAATTATTAGTTTAAGAGTTTGTATTTTCATCGTCATCTATCACTGCTTCATCATTTTTATTTTAATTAAGCTAAATATTTGAATAAGAAGCATCTTCTTATATTTGTATTCTATTATCACTAAGATAACTTACTGATTGTTAATTATTGTTATTATAATTATTATTATTAAAATTGCCTTTTCTATAGGCTTTTTCTAAAGTTTAAGTATTCCAACAGTTTTTATTGGGTGATTATTAAGTTTATTAAGGAGAAATTGATAAAACATCTCTTTTTTAATCATTTATGCTTTTAAAAGTTTTTGAGCCTTTATTTATTATCGTATTTGTTCTGGTTTATTAATTGTCTTCTTAATTTTGATGATTATATGGTAAATAAGGACTCAGTGTTTACTTGTGGGCGGTTTCAGTATTAGAGTTCTGAGAGTCTTTATCCATTTCTTTTTTTAATGTTTTCAATTCATATAATTTTGTAAAAATGTTGAGTAGAGTTTAAAATTATTTTTTATTTTGCACATAATGATTAACTTTCAAAAGATTAGAATTAGTAGGCTTTTTTAAAAATTTATATAAATGAGTTTTGAATTATTCAAAATGACATTTATTAGTTTAATAGAATTTCTGTTTTATGAAAGTTATTCCTTAAAAACCATTTTCAGGATTAAAATCAAATGCAACAATTCCTTTTTAATAAATACTTGAGATTAAATAGGCACCATAAGCAATCTCAAATAACTCAACTAATAAAACATGACCATATATCATTCTTATGTCATTAAAAACTAATACAAGTAAAAATACTGTTACAACCATATAAATCAAAAACAAAACTGCAAGTAAAATATGATAATTGTATCTTTTTTAAAATTAAAAGGTAAATTGATAATATTTTCCAGTTTTATAAGCTCCTCCATATTTATAATAGGATCTTACTAAAAATACATAAGCTGATATCATTACAATTTAAACTAGATAGAATATTATACATGGAAAAATTTAAAGTAATGGATTGTCATTTAAATATTTTAAATTTCCTTACTCTTTGAAACTGCATTTTGAGGAATTAGTGCCATAATTTTAGTGTCCTGCAAATTTTCCATTTTCGCACATTTTAAATTCTACATTTTCACAAATATAATTATTGTTTCCTGTAAAAGGTACTGAAAAAGAATAGTTTACTATACAAGCTACTAAATTTTTTGTATTTCCTTTGAAATTTTCAAACTAAAAGTTAAAAAATAATGAACTTATATTTGCGAAGGTTAAAAGGACAAAAATTATAAAGGAAAGTAAAAAGTGCAGTTAAATTATATTTTTTTATTCAACTAATATAAAATGTAAGCATCCTTTCAAGTTAGGTTAGTATTATTGTACTAAATTAGTTTACTGTATTTATTGAGTTTAGGCCTTAAATAAAAATTAATATTAATTAAATTAAAATAATAATATACATACATATATTTATCTATCAACTGTTTTTTAAATAAAAAATACATCCAAAAAAATTAATCAATAAATTAGAATTATTTAGAAGAAAATATATAAATAAACAAAAATTTAAATTGTAATTACTTGAACATAAAATTTTATGTATTTAAATAAAAATAAGTATATTTTTTGCTAATTTTTATCATTCTAGTTTTTTATTTTTCTTTTAACTATATTTATGTAAATAAATTTAAATAGCAAATTTTTTACAGTAATTTTTGTTTGGTTATTTGTACTTATAAAATATTATCACTTTAGAAATTATAATTTACATTAATTTATTAATTTATTTGGACATAATACGTTTATGATTAATTTATAATTACCATATTATTTAATTTCTTACATAAACAATTTATTTCATAATTAATCCTAATATACATATATGATGTGTATTAAAAAGTTTTAATTTAAAATTGTAAGTTTATTAATAGTAATATGAATTATACCAACGAATAATTATAGTTCATTTATTAATACAAATAAAAATTTCTATTATTATAATAAAGATATTTTTATTAAAAATATAATATGATTAAAAACTATTTATAATAAATTATTAATAATTTTTGTTTGTAATATTAAATCAGTAAAAATTTTTTCAAACAATCAAAAAATTTAGGACAAAATTAGAAAATATATTTTATTTAAAATTATTTAGAATTTATCCAATAATTTGTAAATATTTTAATTTTAAAAATAAAAAAATTTACCTTTTTGAATGTTTTATGAAGTTGGTTTTCTGATGTAATATTTAAAGCTACATTTTAAACGCGTTCAGAATTATTATGGTTATTTTATGTATTTTATCTATTAGATTGACTTTCTGTAAAAGTTGTCATTTTATAATGATTTTATATTATTTAAAGGTTATTTGATATTGTTTTAGTTTATAAAATTTAAAATTTTACTATTTTTTATTTGATTTATTTATATTTTATGGAATTATGGATGACAACTTCGAGGGTTGTTTTTTTATTTAAATATTTGTTTTTTATATTTTTTTTTTTATATTATTAACATTAGATAATTCTATTGATTATTTAAGTTTTTGCAATCATAAAAAAAATAATTTTATTCGGGAATTTATTTTCTATATTTCATATTAATAAATAAACTAAAATTTAATTGGTAAAATTAAGCAATGCTATCGAAATTATAATAATGCTATTATAAAGTAAAAATTATACTGAAAAAATTGAATTCGCAGTTTAAAGACTGGCTTGTGAAATAATAAAATTCTCAACTAAAAAATATATTTATTTTTAATAAATAATTAATTATAATGAATATATTAGTTAATCGAAATATATAATTTAATTTTAAACATAAACTATCACAAAACAGTATTTAGAATAAATTTTACATTTAAATAATATTTCTAAAGTTTTATTATAATATATAATTTATAAAATGAATAATATTATTTAATATATTCAATTTTATTTGAATGAGATAAAAATTATCATGTTTAAATTAAAACAAGTTTTTGTAATTATTTTCTAACATATTTAACTAAAATAAATGTATAAATGAACAAAAATATCAGTACAAATTTTATAATTTCTATTTTTAAAATTAATTTAGAAATTATGCAATTTAACTTATTGGTATAACAAATTACATTTAGATAAATAATCTCTATTTAAAATAAATATTGTTTTACTATATATCTGCATAATTTTAAATATATTCTTTTATATTTTAAATCTACGAATTAAAATATTGTTAGTTATTTATCATTTTTGGGTCATTAGATTTTTGAAATTTTTTATAAAATGTTTAACATATTAAAATATTTTAATTTTTATATTTTGTAGACAAAATGTTTAAATTCGTTAAATTTATTATAAATTTCTTATATATAAATTTACTAGAATAATAAGGTTAGGCTTAAAAATTTATATCATATTTTATCATATATTGTAATTTCTTACTTTAAAATTTTTTTTCTTTATATTCTTATTTAAATCAATAAAATTATTTTAATTATTGCGTAAAAAAAATCATAAATAAAATTAAACAATAACTTTAAATTTAAATATTTATTTATAAAATGGAACTTAAAAACGCTGACGGGGAGGTTGTAGGATTTGGAGTTTAGCCAATAACTAATTGTCCTCATTATAAAGAAGAATTTGTATAACCTTTTATTAATTTAGTAAAAGAATTGAAACTAAATTTTTGTAATTAAAAATGTGACGAATGTAACAATTAAGGGGAAAATTGGGTATTTAAAATAAGATTTTTATTAAATTAATTTAAAATTAATACTTAAAAAAATTAATTAATAAATGTTTATATATTCTAAGATATGTTTGGTATGTAGAAAAGTTTATTGTTCAAGATACGTAAAAGGTAATTATAAATATATTTTTGGAATGCTTTAAAAAATAATAATATAAAAATTAAATTAGAACATATGGTTTAACACAATTAGTCTTCTAATCATGAAATAGGATTAAGCTTTTTAGATGGTTCTTTTTGGTAAAAGAAATTAGAATTATGTATCATATGATAAATTTTTTATTGATTAAAATAAATTTTTAGGTGTTATTCTTGTGATTCTTATATTACAAATGCTGGATTAAATAACTGTAGAAAACATTTGGCAGCTTCCAAGGAAACTTCAGAAGATGAGTTGAATTAATTATTTGGAAATTTGAATATAAATGACAAAGAAGAAAAAAAAGAAGAAGTAGAAGAATTAAACTAGGAGGAAAAAAAAGAAAAGGAACAAATTGAATAAACTGAAAAAGACAAGGAATTTTCAAGAAAAAAGTTAATTGAAGGGTTAAAAGAAAAAAAATTCAAAAAAATCGCCGTTTTGACTGGAGCGGGTATATCAGTAGCAGCAGGGATTCCTGATTTTAGGTATATTTAAAATTTAATATAATAATTATTTTATCCTCCTATTATAATAAATCTCTATTATTTTCTTAATTTTTAAAAAAAAAATAGTTAAAAAAAAATAATATAATAAAAGCATATATTATAATTTAAAATTAAAAAATTATTTTAAAATAGAACTCCGGGAACTGGTTTATATTCTTAATTGGAAAAATATAATTTACCTTTTCCTGAGGCCATATTTTAACTTGATTACTTTAAAAAGAATCCCCACCCCTTTTACACTTTAGCCAAAAGTTTTTTCCAAAGTGACATGTAGCCAACGATAGCCCATTATTTAATAGCTGAATTCGATAAATAAAATATTTTAGGTGTAAATTTATCATAAAATATTGACGGATTAGAATTGGATGCAGGAGTTTAGGAATAAAATTTAGTATAAGCACATGGTAATTTATATAAAAAATTATTTACTATGTTTATATTTTATTAAAATAAATATTATGAAAAATTGTCAATATAAAATTTTTTCTTTAAAAATATAATTTTTTATCCTTTTTAAACTAATTTTTTTTTTAATTAAAGGGCATTTTAGAACCTGTCATTGTGTGAATAAAAAGTGCTATAAAAAATATAGTATGGATGATTTCGTCAAATGTGTAAATGAAGATAACATTTTAAAATGCGAAAATTGCGATAACTTGGTAAAACCAGACATTGTATTTTTCGGAGAATAACTGCCAAATGATTTTTTTAAAGCTATTTCAACTTTAAAATAGTGCGATTTGGCAATTGTTATGGGAACTAGTTTAACAGTTCAGCCATTTGCATCGCTAGTTGATCTTATTCAGGAAGATGTTCCTTTGGTTTTAATTAATAGAGAAAATCCAGTAAATTTAAATTTAAAAATATTTTATTAATATATTTTTTAAAATTTTTATAAATAATTATGTAAATTATTAGGGAATAAGCAGAGAAAACTTTTTGTTTTTAGATGGGGATATTGAAGAAAATAGTAAAAATTTATTATAAGATTGGGGAATGGAAGTTCCTAATGTATAAAAAAAAGAAGCTAAAGTCGATGAAAATCTTAAAAAAAGTTTGGAAAAGGAATTGGGAACTAAGGAAAAATTGTGATTAAAAACATTTAAGAAAATTTATAAAAAAAAATTAAATACTTTTTGAAATAAGATATCATAATTTATTTAATTTTAATAGTATTTATTTTTAGAATATATAAGTTAATTATATAAATACAAAACAAGTACATAAATAATAAAATTAAAAAATTTATTCTTAAAATAATCAATTATAATATTAAAATTATAGTTGTTTTAAAAAGTTAAAATAAACTTACATGTATTTTATTTTTAACTTCTTTACATTAATTAAAATTTTCCATTTAAATTTCTCACATAATAATTCAATTTTTAATTTTAACGCTGTATATAATATAATAAAAATGAATAAAGCCTACAAAATAAATATATAATATTAAATATTATTACCTTTTTCCTTTTTAAATATTTTTAATTCCGCTTGTTACCCCATTTAATTACTTATCAGATACGCCTTCTCCTTTCATCCAAGGATGATTTAAAATTTATTCTGCATTAAATCTTTTTTTGGGGTCAACTTATAATAAATTTTTTATTAAGTCTTTTGCTAAAAAATAATAATCCGTTTATATTTATCTAAACTATACAAATTTTTATAAATTAAGTTTCAGTTGATAAAATAAATTACCCTATTATGAAATTTATTTCCATTCTGCATCTGGGAAATCTATTTTTCCCGATTATATTTATTAAAATAATTTTTCGTTACTTTCTCCATCAAAAGGGGGATATCCACATAATCTTTGTATTATAATTATTTTTTTATTAATATCAAACTAAAATAAATATAAAAATAATTTAAAATTACAAAACATATAAAATAACTCCAATACTCCAAAAATCTACTGCATTAGAATATCCTTTTCCTGTTAAAACTTCCTATATATGTTAAAAATAATTATACATTTTAAAACTTTTATTAGTTTCTAATTTTATAATATATAAATTTATATATATATAGTATAAATTACTGGAGCCATATAAGAAGGTGTCCCACAAGCTGTTACCATGAAATTTTCTTAACTTACAACTTTTGCTAATCCAAAATCAGAAATTTTTATAATAGCATTAGAATCAGGAGTAGCAAGTAATAAATTTTCAGGCTTTTTTTTTATAGTAAATTAAAAATTTTAACAAATATTTAGAAATTTATATAAATTTATTATTAAAAAAATATAACTTAATTATAAATTTATATATTTTAGATTTCATGATATGATTAATTAATTGAATATTTAAATATAAAATTTATTTTATTGGTTTTTAAGTATTTTTTAATTATAACATTTTATATACTTTTAAGTCTCTGTGAGTAATTTCTAAACTGTGGCAATATGATATGGCATCAACAATTGGACATATACTTTCTTGTGCTTCCTATTCTGTATATTATTCTTTATCAATAATTCTATCAAATAACTCTCCTCCAGTCATTAATTCCAATATCATATAGAAATATTTTTTATCATCATAAACTTAAAATAATTTAACAATATTGGGATGGTCTACCTTTTTATAAGTTAAAGATTATTTACAAATATATCATTAACTTATTTACATACAAATATTTAAAAGTAATTGTTTTTAATACAATAGATATTTCATAAATATTTGAAAAAAATTTATTATATAATATTTGACTAAATCTGTAAATGATATAATATTTTTAATTTATTGAATTTTTATTACAGCGCTCATAATTTCAACTTCAGTTTCTAATGCCATTTAATCATCATATTCCAAAGTTTTTTTATCAAAAATTTTAATTGCCACTTCGAGGCCATCAGATTTTCTGACCCCTTAATAAACTTTTGCAAATGAACCTCTTTTTTTATAAATTAATTATAATATTTAATTTGTTATTTAAAAAATAAAATATATAGATAAAATTTTGATTAGTGTATTAAATATTTAATATGTAAATAAATACTCTCCTAATTCTTGTTTAATCTAGTAATCATCGTGAATATTAGTGGTTTTATAGAATTGTTTTTCCATCTTATTATAAAAGTGCTTTTTAATATATAAAGTTATCTCTTTTATTCTTTTTGTTTATTATTAAATATTGATTAAAAAAATTTATTATAAATAAATAATTAAATATATGGAAAAAAATTTAATTATGTAATAAAAATTTCGTGAATCATAAATAAAAATTTATTTAGAAATAAATCTAACAATATCAAAAATCATAAAAAATTGAGTATTTTATTTTAAGATTTTTGCTTTTTTAACAAACTTTATGTTAAATATGACTACCATTAAATATAATAATTTAAATTGTATAGATATATTTGTGAATTTTTAATTTATAAAACAATTCTAGTTTAGCTGATTAAATTATTTTAGTTACATTTAAGCAATACCTTTAATTATCAAGGTTAAATAATATTACATTTAGAGAATAGAATAATGAAAGTTTCTAAAAAAAAACGAGCAATAAAAAATGTATTCTTGATTTTATTTATTAAATAAAATAAACACAGAACTGGGTAGCTCTTTTTATTTTAATTGTTTTACTTATAAAAATTTTTTTTTATAAACTATAATTAATTGGTGAATTGTTTTTTTATTCTTAAAAAAAAAAAACAAAAAACAAAAAAAAATAAATACAAATTATAAAAACAAAAATAAATATAAAATAAATATAGACACATATATAAAGAACTTAAAATACATATTTATAAAGAAAAAAATGGAACAAAAAAATAATACAAACAACTAGCCCACAGCAGATAACGAGGGCATCAAAACTAAATATGAAGTTTATGATGAAAATAATAATGTAATAACAATGAAAGCAGAGGTAAAAAAAATCTTAAAAAATTCTATTATATTATACAACAAAAAATAGATACAATTTTTACAGAATTTATCAATTTTAAATATTACATTATTTTATAATTTCAATGTTTAATTTTTATGTAAAACTTATGGTTTAAAAAAGTAAAAACTTAAATTAGCTTTATATAATATATTAAAAAATAAATATATATTTATTTATATAGAGAATAAATACAATAAATACATAATTTTAACTATTTAATCAATTTTTAGATGGTTCTTTTGCATTTAATTTAATAAAATGACTTTGATAATATAAAAGAATGTGACGTACTAAAAAGAAATCTTAATTTTTTAGAAAAATTTTCTGATATTGATGTTGATAAAGAAGTATCACCTTTAATAGCAGCATCATATTTAGGAAGAGTTGATATAGTTAAATTATTACTTTAAAATCCAAAAATAGACCCAGATTTTGCTTCTAAAGATTTAAAGCACACACCGTTAACAGTTGCATGTTTATCTGGAAATTATGAAGTTCTTAAATTGTTATTGGATGCAGGCGCTGAGGTGAATAAGCCTACTGAATCTTCTTATACACCTTTTGTTTTTTGTTTTTAAAGATTAGAAGTGGAATCTAATGGTAATGAATATAAATATATATACTAAAAAATTTAAGTTATTTGGTATAAAATATTAGAATAAGTAATAATGGATTTTTTATTCTTATTTTGGTTAAAAAAAATATGATTGAAATATTTGAGTGACATTTTTTTATACTAATTTATTTAAATACTGAACTTATATAATTTAATAAAGAATTTTATTTATATTAGTGTTTGAAAATAGAAAAATATGCTTGAAAATGGTTGATTTACTATTATAATACGGTACGGATATAAATTGGATAGTAAATAAAAAAAAAGGTTATACATTACTTATGCAATTATGTGCTATAAAAATTTAAATGAATTAGTCGGAAAAAGAAATAAATTATGAAATAATAAAGTTTTTAATAGAAAATGGCGGAAATAAAAATATTATATCTAATAAAGGGCAAACAGCTTATGATTTATGTGAAAATCATTGTAATAAAGATGCAATTAGAGATTTATTAGTTAATGTTCAATAAAAATATTTTCATAATAAGGCATTCTCTTCAGTATAAGTATAAAATGGTACAAATGGGCAATAAATATAAAAACCTTTAAAACCTATGGTAAATGTAGGTAAAACTAGTCATAAAAGAAGTAAAAGTTTAGCATCTTATTTAGTACTATGCAATAAATGATATAAAATTATATAAATTTGATGCAAAAAACTATAGCAGAAATATATAATTTAACCAAATTTTTATCTTTAAAATTTATAGCATATCAAAAATAAAATATGCTTTTATTAAATATATAAATATACTATATTATTACACTAAAACTTTATTTATTTATTTTTTTATTAATATTTATTTATTATATTTATTATTTATTATATAGTTTTGCAGTATATTATTTGTTATAAATACATATAGAATATAATATAAATTATAAAATATATAACTTTATAGAGTTTATAAAAATTTTAATTAAAATTTTTATTAGTTTATTGAAAATAAAAAATTAATTTAGAAATTTGATATAACTTATGCAAGTTATTTATTTTAAACCAAATGAAATTTATAATATCAAGACGCTAAAATTAGATTAAATATTAATTTTAAGTTAATCAACTATATAATCTTATTAATTGTTTAATATCGTTCGGAAAAATTTACGTTTATTTGGTAATTGATAATAATAAAAATTATATAAACTCATTTATAAATTTTACAATTGTAAAAATTAAGTATTAAAATAATATAGAAAAAAAAAAAAAAAAAGTAAAATTAAATAAAAATAAACTAAATTCCAACATCATATAAAATACAAATAATATTAACAATAAGTTATTAAATGGGTTAAACTTTGGTAAAAGAAAAGCTTTATTCAGCTATAGAAAGAAGTGACGACTATACTGTCAGAAAAATTATAGAAGTAACATTTTTACTAATATTAATAAAATTTTCGTAATATTATATAAATTTATATTATAATAATAATTTTTAAAAAATATGTTTTTTATTAAAATACTAAATATAAAAAATAATTTAACAAGATTAAAGAGTTTATATAATATTTTGTATTGTTTTATTATTCAATTTATTTATTATCAATTTTATCATTTGTGTTTTTAAAAATTAAATTATTTATAATTAATTGTTTTAAAATATAATTAATTTATACAAATTTATTTTCAAAAGAAATATCCCTAGTATATAAATGATGCAATGACAAAGGATTGTTAATCTACACCATTAGGAAGATCAGCATTTAGAGGAGATTTAAAATTATGCGATTTATTATTATAAGTAAAAAATAGATATATTATAACGTATTTTAATTGATTATTAAATTAATTTATGAATTGTATTAAATTTCTTAACTTTATGTCATAAATTATAAATATACATCATTAATAAATATTTTTTTTTATTTTTTAGTTAAAAGCAGATATTGATTATAGTGGACCTAGAAAAATTACTCCTTTAATGTGGGCAGCCAGAAGAGGACAAATAATAGTCGTAAAATTTTTAGTCGAAAATGGTGCAGATGTAACTCTTTTATGTCCAGACAGTAAAAAATAACGCTTTATTAATTGAAATTAAAGTTAGAATTATAATTTTTTAATATATTTTCAAAAAAAGAATTTAATGTCTTGGAGTAAAGTGTATTATATGGTCAGTATGATATTGCTTTATATTTGATCACTAGAATTCCCAAAATTGCTGAAACATTGAAACCTTATGAAACTTATGAAAATTTTGTAGACTTAAATAGGTTTAGATATGTTGATTATAAAAACTTTATTGATCATTTATTGTAAAAAATCCCTTTTTCAGCATGTCCAGATTTTTATACTAGACCCAAACGTAAATTATAATATATTTATTATTTTAGTTTACAACTTAATTTTTTTATATATACTAGCACCTCCTTTGAAAGATCCAGTTTAGGATCCTAGAGAACCTTGGAAAAAATGGTTTTCAAGAGTTTTAGAATTTGGTGAACCTCCAATGGTAAATTAAAAATTAATTCTTTAATATAAAAATTAAAAAAATAAAATAAATTAATGCCTTTTAATATTTTATTAGGTAGAAAGAGATGAACTCCCAGAAAATTTGTAGCCCTAAAATAGATTAATGGGAAAAATAAACTGCTATTTGAATGGAGAAAGTCCATACCCATCTAATTTTTACGAAAGATAAAATTATGATAACATGATTAAATCTGAAGCATAATTATAAAAGAACAGTAACAAAGGGAATTAAAAATAAATTGATAGATTAGCTGTAAGCACAACTGAGTTTGTTAGACCTTAGCAATAATTTTAATAATCTTAGGATGATATTGAAATCGAAAGTAAATCTTAGTTAAATAAAAAAAAAAGTTAGAGAAAATAATTAAAAAAAAATATGACTACTTAACCAATTTAAATTAATAATGAACAAATTGATAATAGTTAAGATAAAGAGGGGTAAAAAGAAGAATAAAAAAATATTTTGCAATAAGGTAAATAAGAAAAGCTATCCAACGAAAGTTCAGAAGAAGAGCAAATAAAATAAGTATCTGATTAAGATTAAGAAGATAAAATTCAATAAAATGAAATATTATAAAAAAACGAATAAAGTAAAGAAAATTTAAATTAAACTTAAAATGAAAAGGAAATTTAAAAAGAAGAAGAAAAATAAAATGAATAAGAGTAATAAAATTAATAAGATTGAATTTAATCATTAATCGATTTCTACACATACATAATCTATATATAATATCACAAAATAGAATTATATGTCATTTAATTATATATAAATTTATAATAAAAATTGTTCAAAAAATAAATTGAAAATTTTTTACTTAATTATTTACATTTTTTTTTATCTTAATTCAAAATGAAATTTCAAAATTTATTTATTAATAATTGAAAAAATTAAAAATATTTAAATTTTAATATCTATCTATTATACTATCATAGTTATATTTATTTTAAAATGATTTTTATGTGAATATTATTCTTATTTTTTATATTTTTTATGAGGTATTATATTAGGTGGATTATATTTATAATTTTTAGTGAATTTTATATAAACCAGGGAAGTAATTTTTTAATAAGATAATATTAATTAATTAAATAAAAATAAAATAAAACTAAATAAAAATAAAAATAAAAAAAAAGAAGCAGAAAAAATAATTATTTTATAAACATTTTTAATTTTTAACTGCCTTTATGGATAAAAATAAAGAAAATAATTCAGCAACAGTTAAAAAGACTCAAAACACAAAATTTTAAAAAGAATAAATAAATAAAAAAAAAAAATTTAGAGAAGACTCTTTAAAAATCTAAGATTAATCTTTAAGTTTATAAAAGCAATCTTAAGATTCAAACATAAGTAAAAATAAAAATTAAAAAATTATTATATTTTTTAATTATATTTAAATAAAAAGACTATAATTATAAAAAATGTAAATATATTTAAAATCTGTAAACTAGTGAATAAAAAATAATGATAAATGTCCATTTACATATTTAACTTGACTTAATATATATTATTTATTTTTAGAAGAATAAAATTCAGACACAATTGCAAAATAAAGTTCGGATGGTATTTAAAAACAGAATTTATTAATAGAAAAAAGTTTAAATAATAACGTTAATAATTCTTCGCCAAACAGAACTAGGCATATATCTTTAGAAGAAATTTAACCTTCTTTGATAAAAAATATTAAAAAAACTAGTAATGACCTTATTAGTTCCAATAATAATATTAATAATAATATTTCGTCTTCCGAATAAGATTAGGATGATTAAGATGACTAGTAAAAATAAGATACAGATTAATTTGATACTGATAACTACTTTATGAGCGATAAGGATTTACTTAGTTTTAAAAGGGAAAATTTAATGAAAATGAAGGTAATATTATTATTTATTTTTTTTATATAAAAAAAATAAAATATACATTTTTTTTGTATTTCTTCCTTATTTCCAGTGTATTTCGGGATGTTTATTATTTAAATTCATTAATTTTATAATTTTATTTTTAAAATTTTTACTATTATATAAAATATATGTTAAAATAAATATACATACATTATAGCAAAAATATTTAAAAAAATTTGTAAATCTCATTATAATTATAAAGATAAAAGTTAATTTTTATACTTATTCAAAGTTACATATAAATTTTCATTAATTTTTTAATTTATAAAATAACATATTAGAGAGACAACTCTGACTTCGAAGAGGAACTTATCAACTAGATTGAAAAGGAAAATAAAAAACGAAAACAAGAAAATGTGATAGAAGAAGAAACAGACGAAGTTACTGATTCAGATGATGATGATTATGATGATGACGAAGAGGAGGAAGAAGACTATACGAATAGTAAGTTATTGTAAACACTTGAAGATTAATAATATAAAAAAAAATAAGAAGAAGAATAATTAGAATAAGAATAACAGCAACTTAATTAAAGGAATTCAAAGACCTAAATTAGTACAAAAAATATAAATAACAATTCTAATAATAATTCAGGTAGTGATTTATTTGTAGGTTAAAAAATAACTAAACAGTAATCTATTACTTCCTTAAAAAATGGTGAGAAAAATACTGATAACAATATTTAAGATGGTAAATAAAATATTTAATAGATATAAAAATAAAGTAGTGATGTATAAAAACAACAGGGCTCAAATAAAAAATAGCAAAGAAAAGCTTCTGAAATGAAATAATAAGAGTATGATAAGGATATAAATGAGGGGGACGAAGATGAAGATGAAAATAAATAAAATTCTACTGATAAAGACGAGACAAATAGTGATTAGGAATTAAATAAAAAACAGTAACAAGAAATAAACGCAAAAGATTAAAAATTATAAATAAAGTTAACTAGTATTCATTTACAACAGTAGTAAGAGAAAAGAAAGGCAGAAATTGAGAAAAGAAAATTAAAAAAACAATAATAAAAGGAATTAAAAAGAGAACAAGAAAGAGCCAAAAAAGAAGAAAAAGAAAAATTAAAAAATAAAAAAAATTTTGAGTGGGCCATTTATAAAAGACTTTTATTATATACTAAAAACGAACTAGCTTTGGCAATTCCAGCTTATTTGTTTATGATTTTAATGGCTGTTACTTAAATATTTGTGCCAAGGTATAATATAAATTATATATATATATTTAAAATTATTAATATTAATTTGTTAAAAAAATTATTAATATTAATTTGTTAAAAAAATTATGTATATTAACATCATAAATGATTATTTAAAATTAAAAAATGTTATAAAAATAATAAATTTTGTTATAAAATTATAAAATCAAAGAAAATAAACATTTTTAAATTAAATAATTATTAAATTTTTGTATTTAATAATTTATAAAATTTTTTTTTAAGGCTTGTAGGAGATTTACTTGACGCAACAATAAAAGAAAAAAATTTATAGTTACTGGATAATATAGCTTACAAATCTTTAATTATATTCGTTTTACATGGTGCTTTCGATTTTTTCAGAACCTATTATTATAATTTAGTAATTACTATATAACTATATAGCTAAACTTGTTATTATCTTTATTTAATTATTTATTTATTTAATTTTTAATTAAATTTTTTATAATGTTAATAAATTATAGTTAGGTGAAAAGATTGTAATAAACTTAAGAAATGATTGTTTCAAAAATTTTATGTTGGCAGATATAGAATTTCATGATAAGCATCAAAGTGGCGAATTATTGAGTAAAATAAGTTCAGATGTTATGGCAGCTAAGGGTGCAGCCAGTGGGTAAAAAATAATACATTAAAAAATTAATAAAATATAAAATATTTATAAAAAATAGACAAAAAAAATTTAATTAAATATATTATATTATTTTTAAAAGTAATCTTGGGAACTTTTTCAGACATTCTCTTTTATCAATTGGTTATGTAGCTGTTTTACTATGGACAAGTTGGAGATTATCACTAGTAATTTTAGTTTGTGTGCCAATTTTTATATCTAGTAGCAATTATTGTGGCGCTTAAACTAAAAAGATGGTTTCTTAATATTAAAAAGTTTTATCTAAAACCACATAATTAGCAGGAGAATGCTTTTTAAATATCAGAACGGTTAAATCTTTTTCAAATGAAGAAAAAGAAATTGACAGATTTGACAGAAAACAAAATAAAGGGTACTCTTTAGGAAAAGAAAAATGTTTGAGCTTAGCTTTGTAATTATAATATAGTTAATATAAAATATAGTAAAATGGTATAAATTACTTGTTAAAATATTAATTAAATTAAATTAATAAAAATAAAAAATAATCATTATAAGTGTTAATTTAATTATTTTTTATGATAGAAGAAAGAAAATGAATATTTAGATTTATAAAATTTCATATATATAATTTTTATTCTGATTTATTTTAATTTTTATTTTAAATGAAGACATAATGGAATGGAAAGTTTATTATCAAATGGAGCTAAATTATGCGTATTATGGTACGGAGGTTATTTGGTTATTCAAAATGAATATTTAACTTCAGGTTAACTTGCCAGTTTTATTTTATATACTAACAGTCTTGCAAGTTCAGCGAGTTCAATTACTTCTTGTCTTTAAAAAATTAATATAGCAACTGGTTCAAGTAAGCGATTGTTTAAATTAATAGATTAATTTCCAGCAATTAAACACAAAGGGGGCGAAAAATTACAAAAAATGCAGGGAAAAATTGAGTTTTAAAATGTCAGTTTCTCGTATCCTGACAGTCAAGTAATTTTTTTTTTTATATTTATATATAGATTAAAGAATTTTAAATTTAAAGTATTTTCTTTAATTTCTATAAAATATGTAGGCGAAAACATATTTATTTTTATTAATTTAGATTTCTACTCTGGAAAAGTTTAATTTACTTATAGAGCCTGGAGATTAGGTGGCATTTGTTGGTCCTTCAGGAAGCGGAAAATCTACAATAATTAGATTAATCGAAAGATTTTATGACATCAATTTAGGTTAATTGTTAATAGATGACAAAAATATTAAAGATTTAGATTTATCTATTTTAAGAAATTATATTGGCTATGTTAGTTAGGAACCTATACTATTTTCGGGCACTATTGAATCTAATTTAACATATGGCGTTGGGCAGGTAAAAAAAAATAAGAATAAAATATAATAGTTTTTAAATTTTTAATAAAGAAAATTGTTTATTAAATTAAATATTTATTGTTTTGTTTTTAATTTTATTTGTTATTTTAAAAAATTAGGAATACACTGAAGCTGAGTTAGATGAAGCCTCGAAACAGGCGTGTGCATACGATTTTATTCACGATAAAAATTTGTTTCCTAAAGGTTACAGAACATAAGTAGGATAATAAGGAGTAAAATTATCAGGTGGCTAAAAATAGAGAATAGCAATTGCTAGAGCTTTATTAAAAAAACCTAAAATTTTAATTTTTGATGAAGCTACTTCTGCTTTAGATGCAGAGAGTGAATTCCAAGTGCAGGAAGCCATTGGTAAAATTAAATAGTTACTTATAAAAGAAAAAAAATAAATGTATAAATGTAGATAAATTTTTTTAAATTCAAAAAAAAATGAATAGATATTTAAAATGAGTTAATTTATAATCTACTACACTATTAAATATTTAAAATTATTTAATTAAAAATAAAATATAAGAAATCCTAAATTTTATTTTAAATTATGTACTTAAATTTTATTTATTATTTTTTTAAATTAAGATAAACTTATGTAAGAATCTTCTATGACTATTATTATAATTGCCCATAGGTTGTCTACTATTTTAAATTGCGAGAAAATTATTGTTTTGAATTAGGGAAAAATTGGAGGTATAGGTAGTCATTATGAACTGTTATAATCAAATGAAGTATACAAAAATTTGATTGAGAGGTAAATGAATCCTATTAAAGACTAAATAAAGTGAATATTTTATAGCAAATAATGAAATAAATACATAAAGACAAAATGATATTTTTTACTATATAAATATGATTATATAAATGCCAAAATTTATTTCAATATACATTAAATTATATTATAATAATTAATAAATATAAATTTAACTTATAAAAAAATGGTATTTTTAATTATATTATTAAATTTTGATATAAATATATAATTACATATATTTTTTAATATTTTTATACTATATTAAGTTTATAAAATTATTATTGTGTAATTAATTAATAAAAAAAACGCTTAATTTTTGTAAATATAATTATAATTTTACTATTTTTGTTTTTGTTTTTGAGATTATATGCAGTAACTAACCCAGATATAATATTTATTTATTTTTTGAAATTAAATCAGTTATTATTAAATAATGAAACTCCACTTTTACAAATGCCACTTAGGTCATTATTATTATTCTTTTAATCTGAGCCATACATTTTCATGAAGGAATTATTTAAATCTCTAGTTGGTCTAGAAGTGAAAATGCAGGGACTTAAATATCTCATGTCATTCATTTTCTGGCCAGAATTATTTAAAAAATTAATATTTTTAAAATTGCTTCTGGGATTGCTGTTGCTCAGAAAATTCGCAGTTTCAATTTAATTAGATTTTCTAAAATGGTCAGGAGTCCCCAAATCCAGCATTTTGCTTGGAGATTCATATTTAAATTTCGGCGAAGTCATATTATTTTAATTATTATTATTATTGTTAGTATTAGTATTAGTATTATTATTATCCTAAAACATCAAATTATTATTTAAATTATTTACACCATCCTTATTAGGCGTCGTCATATCAGCATTATAAAAAGACTTTTACTTGTCCTAAGTGCCCGAACTGCCTGGCATCGTAGTCTAAAGTCCATTATTAGTATTATTAATTCTGACCACTTTTCCGTCATTTTCCTTAATAACTTTTTAAGGAGTCTACATGCCCCACTCATACGGGTACATATATTAATGTGCATAATGAGGAGGGTATGGATAAGGGTGTTAATGGTGAAAATAATGAGGAGGAGGCGGAAATTATTAGTGCTAATGAGAAATATGGTGGTGCATAGCGTGCAAAGGGTGGTGCATCGGGTTTCCCTGCATACTTGGAAGCATGTTCCTTATCCCGGGCGCCTTTTGCGACTGGCAGTGGTGGAACCTGCCTTGGGGTTGGGGTTGTGGTTGTCCTTGGGGTTGGGCTTGCAGGGGCCTGGGGATGCTGGGGTGGTCCAGTTGATGCAACTGTTCGAGTGGCTTTTTCGGCTTTCTTCCTCGCTTTTGAGGGATTTTTTCGGGCTTTCCTTTGGCCAAGGGGGGGAATCTGCCGACTTTTTCTAAAGAGAGCTTTTCGGAGTTTATGTTTTCTTTGTCGTGGTCGGGGGGCAGGTGTGAAGTGTTTTCTTGTTTGGTTTAGAGTTTTTTTAGGCTTTGTTGTTGTTTGGTGGGGTCGGCGTTTTCGTCGTTTTATTCATTTTCGGTATTGTTTTCAGTTTTATTATTGGAGGACTCCATTTTTACAGCTATTTATTGTTATGATTATTATTAGTTATTTTTAATTTGACCTTCGTAATTTTATTATTACTATTACTATTTAAGGATACTATTTGTTAGAATACTACTATTTTCTTCTAACTTCATAGGCTAAGGTATTTTTCTTCTTCTTCTTTAAGAGGAAAATTGGTGCATTATTTACTCTGGTTCGGTCTAAAGACTGTCAAAATCACTAGTTTCTATAAGAGCTTTTATAATATTTTATTCGGTTTCTTTGAATTTTTCACTTACTGTGTAGGTTTCAGCCTCTTTATTTTTTAAAGATTTAAGTCTATTAATAAATTCTTAAATTCTTTTTTTCATGGAAGAATTCCAGTGATTTTTAATATGGTTATCAGTTCTTCCGGGCAACATGGCACACAATTCAGCCCATTTGTTGCCTTTGTACCTGTGAAGCAAAAATAATATCCACTCTTCTTCGTCAGACCAAGGACTTTTGTCGATTTCGGGATTTAAATGGTTGTGCCATCTTTCTCTGCATTATTTTCCAATTCTAAATTTAAAAATTCAAATAAATTTTGAATTAATATTTTTTTAAGGCAATAAAATTTTCAAATAAAAAAGTTAAAATAATTTTTTTTTCGGGTTTTTTATTTGTTTTGTCGATTTTTTCTTTATTTTTATTTTACCTGCCTGGTATATGCTAAGCTATGTAGGTCCATTTTTAGGGCCCATATTAATTAACTAATTTATAAACTAATTTATCTTCTTCCTAAGTCCAAGGCATTTTTTTGGCTTTCTAAGCAAGTTTTCTTTAACTCTAAGGGTTGGAACCGGTCCTATAAAAAGTAAAACTATAATTTCGTTATATAAAAATATAATTTTAGTATTTTAACTTACATTAAATTTTAATTTTCTCCGTTTTCTATATCCTAATCATAATTAGAGAGAGAAGTATTCATTTAAGAGTTGTCCATGGCCTAAGAGTCTTATTACATAGTATTTTATTAATTTTATTGTGGAAGAATATTTTCCTCCTGAATCTTGTTGTTTGAAAAATTGTCTTGATCCATACAAAAAACTTGTATTTTTTTGTATTGTAAAATTATATTTATATATTTTATTTTTATTTATTATTTACAATAATTTATTTATTTTTTTTAATTTAATTTTTCTTTTTCAATATTTTGTAATTCAATTAGGAGTGTCAATCCATTTAAATTAGATTTCAAATTTAATTGAATAAGAGTGTGTTTTTTGAATTAAATATTTTTAAGAATTGTGAAAGAAAAAACATTATAATAATTATTTGAGTTTATAATGGTCTAAAAAATAAAATGTTTTATTAACAAAAATAAAATATATAACCTTTTATTCAATTAAATAATATTAATTTATAAAATATTTATTCTATCTAATATATTGCTTTTTTTAAAAATATAAAATTTAATTTTAAAAATGTAATACTATAAAATTTTAGTAAAATATATATAAAAATATTTATTATGTTTTAATGGTTTAATAATTGATAATATTTATAGTTTTCAATTTTTCGATCATACCATCATTTTACATTTTAGCAATTTTTGAATATTCTATTTAGAAAGAAAATTTGCGCAATTTTAATAAAACAAGAATAGTAAGATATAAAAATTACATATAAAAATATTAATATTATTATTTTTTAATCTAATTAAATAAATATTTAGAATTTATTCTCATATTAAACATTTTTGGTTATTAATTTTAAATAATTTTTAGTAATTTCCAAAATTTTGAATTTCATCAATTTATGAAAAATATAGTTGTTATAAACCTAAATTAGTAATTAGATATTTAATTAAATTAATAATGATCCTATTTTAAAAATGTGGATAGAAATTAATACACCCTTTATTATAATAATAAAATATAATAATTAATATATAACATATATACTATTAATTAAAAAAACACGACTAATCAAAACTTATAATAATAATTTAATTAATGAATAATCAAATATATTTTTATTAGCTATAAAATAATTAGCAATATAAATTTCGAAAATTTTACATTCATAAAAATAAAAACAAAATAAATATATTCTTATTATAAATTATAATATTATTATAAATTGGAATAATAAAATATGACTATAAATATATAAGAAGAAAAAATAATTATCTAAATAAATAAATATATTTAAATATAATTTTATTTTAGAATCACTTTTAATTGTACTAAATTTGTGTGGCAGGAAAATTATTAGAAAAAATATATCTATTTTTAATAAAGATAATATATTTAATTAATATATGAAATAAATATTTAAGAATTTATTAAGTTATTTTTATTCTAATTTCGACAGTTTTTTTTTCTGTTAGAAATTACTTTTATAATGAAGAAAATATGATAATTTTAAATCTTTATATAACAATAATTAAAATATGTAAACATATAAATATATTAATATAGGTTTATAAAAAAGAGATAGAAATTCACAAAAAATATTAATATTTTAAAATAACAAAACCCAGATTAAATTATTTATAAATAATGAAAATTTTGAGATGGGATTTATTAAATATTTATTAATATGCTAATTTATTTTTAATTGCCATGGATATCATAACATTTTAATTGATACTAAATTAAAGAACTTTAATACAATTTTAATAATTTATAAATGTGGAAATAATAAAAGGAAGATTTTATATATGGTATTGTTAATTTATGATGAAAAAATAAATATTTAGGAGATAATTTTGGTATATTAGTCATTTGAGTTAAAGCTTTTATAATAGATTCATAAATAACTTCTTTTTATATATATATAAATAATTATAAATAATTAAAGTTGTTTAAATTTAAAAAATTATTATCTATATGAAAATAAAGTTTTGTTAAAATAATAATTATGTAAATAATGTGAACATGACTGTATTAATTTTACTTCATTATTTTTCAAGCAGTCTCTTTTATTTATTTAATTTAATTTATTAAACTGATAATTTACAATATTTGCTATTATTATTAATTTTAATTTAATTAAAATTGGAAACACATCAAAATATTTACCGTATAAATAAACAAAATAAACATAATAAAAAAAGCTAACATATTTATAAACCATATACTAACATCTTCTAAAATATAATTGTACAAATCATTTACAAAATATTGGTAACTTTAAAAAAAATGAGTAGATATTAAAATCCAAATAAAGAAAATTAAGATAAAGAAGCTTCAGATAGTATTTTAAGCTTAAGAAATTATAATCCATTTTAAAATTAAAAATAATAAAATAATTCTTTTATAAATAGTTTAATATAAGAAAATCCATTATAATAATTAAGTGTAAATAAACAAAAATAGACCACAACTCAATAAAGTGATAAATAGGTAATTTATTTATCAGTTAAATATTTTTTTATATTTAATAATTTAACAAGTATTTGTTTTGGATTTGTATTAAAAATTATAAAATTACTTTTTATGAAATAAATCTATTATTTTATAGACAGATTCATAATATAAATACTTTTAGAATGGTTTAAATCCAAAAAATTGCGGCAGTAATTTGCAAACTTAACTATAAAATAATAATAATTTTGAAAATCCATATCGAAATATTTAAAAATAGATAGATTAATACAATAATAAACAAAATAATTCGTCTAATAATGATGATTTAATGATTGATTAAAATCCAGAAATTTATGGGAAAATAAAATAAAATGGCGAAATTGAAAAAAGTCAAGCACCTCAAATTCCAAGCTTAAAGGAGTAGTTTTAAGCTCTTTATGAATAAAAGTTTTATGAATAGCAGTAGAAATAATAATTGAAGCAATAATAATAAAATAATAATAATACAAATAAATCAGATTAAAATTAAAATAAAATATAAAGTTATTATATAAATTAGTAGAATAATCAGAATAAAGTTCTTAAATAACTAGAGAATTAATTTAGTAATAGTAAAATTAAAAGATACCCATAAAGTTAATAAATATAAAATTAAAGTTATTTATAAAAAGATCAAAAATAATCTTTAAATAATTCGCAATAAAAATCGGGATAAAAAAAAAATGTATTTTAACTTGATCTATAAAACCTAAAAAATTTAAACAATAACATAATTAACTACGATTTAAAAAATAAAATTAATTTAAATTCTTCTAAAGATAACATGAATAAAAATCATGCTAATAATAATTTAAATAATAAAAGTTTCAATTCCTAACATGTTTCATAACGAAAAAAACAATTAAACTAAGATTCTATTAACATATCATATTCATTACTACCAAATTTTGATAACTAACCAAAAAACAATAATAAATATAACGAGAGCAATAACCAAAGTTATAAAAATTCTTTTAGACAATAATCTTTACAACCTTCTTAAAGATTTAATTAAAAATATTTGTAAGAATAAAAATTAGTAAACTCCATAAATATTGAAAATACGAAAAATAAAAATTAAATGAATAATTATAATAAAAGCCCTTTAAATTAAAACAGTATTTAAAATGGAAGCAAATAGAAATTTATTAATATAAATAAAAATTAAGGTTAAATTTGTATTTATTCTAATTTCAAAAATAAATATACATAAAATTTAAGTGGAAATAACAGCATTGTTAACTCTGTGCGAAAAAATAATTAAAGAAGTTTTTCACAAATGAATGGAAATTATATGAATAAGGAACTGTTAAATAAAAATAATAATTATAGTAATTGTATTAATGGTTAAAATAATTAGAAAATAAGAAACAGCATAAGTTATAGTATATAAAATAATATTTTTACAGATAATTTTTAAGATAAGTTGATAAATAAAGACAGAGAATCTAATAAAGATAATATAATTATGTCTGTTCATGATCAAAATATATAAAATTAATAAAGTTAAAATTCAAATTAAAATAGAAAGTAGAGTAAAAACAGTTCATGTTAAAAGTAAAAAAATTCTCATTAAAGAATTTAGTCTTGTTTTGCTAAGTGTAATTTAAATCAAGGAGAATTTAATATCTTAACTTAATAATAATTAAATTAATAATAAGGTGTCAAAACTGTTTATCCTGATTTTTATGATACTTCTTACAAAAAAAACAGTTTTTCTTATTTTAATTTTGCGAAAGATTAAGAAAATGATATTTATAATTATAAAAAAATAAGTGATGATAATTGTTGTTATAATGTAAATATAAATGAATATAATAATTATACTTACCAAAATGAAGAAAATTTAGATATGAATAATGAAAATTAATAGAAAAATTTAAATTATAATATAGAATAGAATATAAATTTGAAATAAAAATTTTTTGACGAACTTAGAAAAAAATTAAATGATATAATTCAGACAAAAGTATAGTAAAAAGAAAGTTTGGTTAATTAATAATAGAAATTTCAAGCAAAAATTTAAAAACTAAAAAAATTAACTGAAAGATAAAATCTAATTAAGGGATTATCAGTATAAGAATAGTTGGTTCTTTTAGAAAATTATAAATCATAAAGTATTACATTTATTTGATAAAATTCATTTATATTAATAACTAAATTATTAATATTAATTTAAATGATAATTTTCTAGGTTTAAATTTAGAAGAAGCAAAAGATATTTTGTAAAAAAAAGAAAATGAAAGATAAAAATACATAGATAAACTAGATTTGTAATATATTTATAATAATAATAAATATTAAATGTTAATTATTATAATTTATAATTTTATTCAATTAAATAAGACTATAGAAACATTAATTAAATTATGAAATGAAAAAAATTGAATAAACCTAATTAATAGAGGAGGAATTTGACCCCTAAATATAAAATAATAGAACTATTTTAGAGAATCTAAATGAAATTAAAAAACAAGTAGAATTTAAAAATGAGTAAGTAAAAGAAAATCATAAATAAGTAAAAAAATTTTAATTTCTATAAAATTTTACTTTTTATTTTAATTTGATATTTTATTTAATTTAATTTAAGGTATAAGAAAACTATAAAATGTTAAAAGAAGATTTACAAGGTTAATTGCTATAAAGAAATAATCTGATAGAAGAATACGAAAAATTAGATAAAAGTTCTCAAGATTTTGCTTAGAATTATCCAATTGAAGTTAATTACTTATCATAACAATTAGAATTAAAGTAATAAATGGATGAAATCATATTAAAAATGCAGGATTTTAAACAAGATTAGCAAATTTGTATATAAAAAATTGATAAATCACAGCAAAATATTGAGTTCACTTAATAACAAATTTATTTAGTTTAAAATAGACTAGAAGCACTATAAAATTAATAAAAAATAAACTAAGAAGAAAATTTAAAAGTTTTAGAAAATTAAGAGTAGTAAATTTAAATTTAGTCTTAAAAATTGAATATAATGGATTTTGATGACATTTTGCTAGATTTGAGTTAATATTTTAACTATAATTTTGCGTAATAACTTTTTGATAAATAGTTAGAATATATTAAAAAGGAAGAAGCTTTATTAAATGAAAAATATTTAAAATAAATTAAAAAATAACCCGAAATTTGTGAAAATGAGAAACAATAAATCAAAGAAAAACACTAAAATAGAATAAATGCAATTAATAAATGGGAACAATAAATAAGGGCTTCATTAATTTAATTTAAAAATGATAACTTATAGTATTCTAAAAAAATTGGACTTTAAAATTGTGAAGATATAGAAAATGTTGTCTTAAAATATTTTAAAATGAATAGTGTAAGTATTTTTAAACATTTAAATGAAAGTTAAATAAATACTTTTATTGAATAAGTTGTTAATTACCTTAATATAATCAAAGAATAGGAAAAATATAGTAAAAATTATCTTTATTTATGATTTTATTTAAATATATTTTAAATAGAAATTTATAATAATATTTTTTTTAATATATAGATATCGATGTTAATTAGAAGGAATAATAATTAAAAATTGAGTTAGATGTATTAAAAAATGAGGTTTTATAAGAATAAAATGAAAAAATTAGTATAGAATAATATCTGAATAATTAAGAGGAATAATTTTTTGAAAATAAGAAAAAAATTAAAAAAATTGAAAACGAGATTCTTTAAAATAAAAATTATTTAGAATAAAATTTATTTAATCAGGCCGAAAAAGTATTTTAAATATTTTTTAGCAATATTTTATAATTTAATTAAAAAATTTAAAGGCATTTTAAGAATACTTAGATATGTAGTCTGGGACCTTTGAGCAATTAGTTAAAACTTATGGACAAAAAGCTATGTAGTAAATTAAAAATGAACACCACAAATAATTTTTGGATATAATGCAAGTAATTACCAAATATTAAATATTTTTTATATATATCGTATTATCTAAATAATATAAATTTATTGTTTTTTTATTAAAAATATTAAAGGATAATTAGACAAAAATCATATTACAATATAAAGATATACGAAATAACTTACAATAAAAATAGAATTCCATTGAGAAAAACTTAGAATATGTGGAAAATTTTATTACTTAGAAACTGGAAAAATACTAAAAATAAATTTTTTAAGAGGACAATTAATTAAAACAATTTGAGTAAGATTTAAATTAAATAAATGAAAAATAGTTGATTTATAAGGATAAATTAGAACATTTATTATCAGAAAAGGAGGCAAATTTGAATAATTTGTTATAAAATGTGGAATCTGAATTTAAAAATAAAATTTAAAATTAATAATAAAGTAATAGTTTTAAATTAATTATAAAGGTTATAAATTTATTTTAAAATATTTTATTAGATAATTTTGATAAAATTGTGGAAGATTTATAAGAGTAGATTTTAGCAAAAAATTCTGAGATAAATATAATATAAATTTTGATTTCAATAAAAGAAGAGGAATTTGATTATAATTCTTGCAGTTCTGATAAAGAAATAATTGCCCTTTATAATAGTAATTAGTAATAAAATGAGGAAAAATAAAAATTGCAATAAAACTTTTCAAATATTTTTAACTTAGAAAACAATGATTTAAAAATAAATAATTTATAAGAAAAAATTTGCTAATTAGAAAATTCTATATAAAAAGTTGATAATGAAATTTAGGAGATAGATATTTAAATTGGATAACTAAAATAAAATTAAAAAAAACTTGAATAAGATATTATAGAAGAAAAATTTTATTTTAACGAATAAAAATAATAATACTACTTTTTCGACGAAAACTTATATGAAGAGTTGAATGAAAACTAAATTTTAAATAATAAATAAGTTAAAGAATTATTATAAAAATAAAATTAAAATTAAAAGGAAAATAAAAGTCCCTAAAATAGTTGCAGGTATTTTTAAAAACAATAATAAAATCTAGAGTTAAATGGTAAAAATTCAATGTAATAGTTGAAATAATAATATCAAAAACAGAGGTCATAGTAAAAGACTTCTGGTAAAAAACCTCATTATTTTCACGAAAAGGATTCTTATTTTGAAATTTAGAAAAAATTTAGAAATAAAAGTTTAGATTATGGAAATAGCAAAATTGTTAAAAATCAGGAACCTAAAAATTAAAATTCTCAGCTAAGTTTAAAATAGTAGTAGAGAAATAGTTTAATGTGTAATTAATAAAATATTAACTAGAGTAATTTAAAAAATAATATTAATAATTTTGAAATTAAACATAAAAGAGGGGCTTCATTACAATTAAAATAATTGAAATAAATATCAAATTACGATAATTCTAATGCATGCAATTATTTAAATAATCTCAAAACTGACCCAAGCTAAAATTAAGAATTATAATGTAAATAATTAATTTTACCTTTATTTTTTTTATAATATAAAATGTTTAATTTAATTTTTATATTCATTTTAAATTATTTTAATTAAATTTAGCAATAAGATCTAACTCATATAGAAAAATTGGTGAAATTTTGAGTCAAAGAAATATAAATATAAATAATAAAAATACGCAGGGATTAAAAAGTGGATAAAATAAAAATAGGTAATCATTGGATGAAGGACAGCTCAATATGAATAAAAATAGATTTTTTTAATAAGGTAAATAAATAATTTACAATTTAATTAATTTTTTACTATTTAATATTTTATATTTTAAGAGTAAAAAAATGATGATGATTATTTTAAATTTGATGAGAATATTTTACCTTATTAATTTAAAGAATAAAAAACCGAATAAACTCCAGAAAAAGTATATAATAAATTGGAATTTTCTATATCTTAAGATTAAATTGAGTATTAAAACTTAGAAACAGATTAAGATTGTAATTAAAAGAAGGCTATAAAAAGTATATAGGAAGAAATGCATAGTTATAGAAGATTAAATTAGTAATAAAAGAATTTATAAAACGAAATTGATATGATAAAAGAACAAATACAATTAAGAAATTCTTCTAATAAGAAATAATAAAGTCAGCCTAAAATTTTCTAAAGTGCTCAAAAAATAATTGAAAAAATAATGTAGTAAAATTAATTGAGATAATAAGAAAATTCCGACTAAAACAAAAGCTAAAGTAAGAATCTGATATAGTTTTAAAACTAATTGCAAGAAATATTTTAAAAGTTACCTACCCATTTTAATGAATTGAATTAATCTGAATAGTTAAATTTAATTTAATAAATTTCTTAAAAATAACAGTAAATATATCAAGAAGATTAACCAAATAAAGATTTAAATAAAATTTTCTAACAGTAAGAAGAAAAACAAGGTTCATTAATTTAAAATTAAAAAAAATAGTCTTATTAAGAACTTTAAACTTAGTAAATATAGGAATATATTTAATAACCAATTTAAAAAAATTAAAATAATTATTAAAATGAAAGTAGCGAAAATAGTTTAAGTAGTAAATTAAAATTCATTCTTTAAAATTAAAATGAAAAATAAAATAAAAGAAGTAATTCGTAAATATCTAATAAAGGTCCTAAATATTAAAACTCATTATAAAGTTCTAGTAGACATATAAACTCTTAACAAAGATTATTATTAAATTAAAATTAGCATAAAGTTTAGTAAAATTATTAACAAAATAACTCAAATAAAAATTTAAACTAAAATTTTAATTAATGTTAAACAAAAAATAATATATTACCACTACCTTTAAAAAATTAAAATAATGAAAATGTTATAAATTAAAATAAAGTTAGTTAAAAAAAATTAATTTAAAATAAATCCTTTTTATCTGGAAAGTCGTAAAGAAATCTTTCTTATGATTAAAATTCTGAAAATTTAAAATAGTTAAATAACGTAAATTCGAGCAGAAAAAGCATAAATTCTAGTTTTTCAAAAAATAGCTAAAATTAATAAATTGTGGTAATTGGTTATAAAGTTAAAAAAAATGCTTGTTTAACAGATTTAGAATAAAGTATCTTTCAAAATGTAAACAATAACTTAATAGTTTTTATATTTATATTTTATAATTTTAATATTTTTTTTAAATAATTAATTTATTTGATAGATTTATTAAATGTTAATTGGTATAAATCTCTACAAAAAAACCGATCACCCTACAATTTAAAGTCCAATATTTAACCCCTTTAATTTCTATTAAAAAACTTTGGATTGTTAAGAAAATTCATAAAAATCAAATTGTTTTATTACTTAGTAGTTATAAAATTAGGGTTATAATGAATAATTTTTTTAGTTAGACAAAAATTTACAAAAAATTGAACTTTAGAACATAAAAAATTAATTTACACAGAGAAATAATTACATTTATATGGATTAAATAAGTAAAGTTTAGATACCATAATCAACTCAATAATTAATAAAATTTTAGTAAAATTTTGACATACAAAAATTGACAAATTAGTAAAAATAGGAACTTATTTAAAATTTAAATTAATAAAACTTAAATCTACAATAATAATAAAATGATACAAACGATAATGAATAAGATAAAGTTTTATAAAATAATGTATATTTGGAAAATGTATTAAATTGCAATTTATATTCAATAAATATAATATTGTAATAAGAAAAACAATTTAATTTTGTAGTAACTGGATTTTAAGAATTCAATAACATTGTATAAGCGGTCAATTATTTAGTATAGTATAAAAGTAAATTAGCATTATTAAAAAATAAAATAGAACCTATTAAAAAATGAAATAAAAGTATATTTATTTAATGGTAATTGAATTTTATTAAATTAAAATTATTTTATTCACTTTTCTATAATTTTTAAGGTTTTAAATTATAATTTTTATAAATAGATGAATTGTAAATAAACACTTATGTAATTAGATTTATTCTTAAAAATTTCATATATTATACAAATTTTATATATAAATATATCAATATTAATTATATTTTTATATTTTTTATCACTCCTCGTTAAATTCAATTAAATTTGGTGAATAATTTTTATTCGAAGCAATCTAATGGTCTTTTTTCTCTGAACTTTAATTATTTATATATTTACTTTATTTACGAGATCTATTAAAAAATGTATTTTAATTTTCCTTACCTTATAATGGCTAATTAGGCTTTTAATTAATATGAATGTTTGTTTCCTAAATAGATTAATTTTCATTTTTATTATATTAACTTAAGTTTTTAATTGATTCTTTATTTAAATTTTTTAAAGAATTATTTTCTTAGAGTATTTTAGGTTATTTTTAAGGTAAATGTTACTTTATTTAATTTAAACTATTCTTCATTTGAGTTTTAGAAGAACTATTCATTTATTATTACTATAATTATTATTACTAAGATTTCACATTAATATGATTAATATTTTGAATAAATTCACTATTATTATTATTTTCGGTCTGGCTATTACTTTAACCTTAAAAATAACTTAATTATATTTAATTTTGGTCTGGGATATTATCTTTAATACTAAATGACTTTGAGTCAATATGATATAATGATATCATTTAAGGATTATTACTGTTAATATTTTAATTATTTAATTAATTTTAATTTTTTATTTAGCTAGTATTGCTAATTTCTGATTAATTAGTTTTAATTTATTTTATATTTTAATTTAAATTAATATCAATTTTTGTCTTACTTTTTTAGTGTGATTATTAGTTATCTTGCTTATTCTCGATTGATTTTTGTAATTATTTTATTTTATTTTATTCATTATCAATATGATCTTTCTCTTAATTATCGGTATTTATAATAGTATCTTAATTATCATACAATACGAATTACTTTTTATTTGGTGTTTAATGTTATTATTATAAATTTTATATTTAATCTATATTTTAATATTATTCTTACTCTTCCAAAATTTATTTATGAGGTGTAATCTATATTATATTAGAATTTATAGTTTATTTTTTATTTTTACAATTACTATTCTATTCAATTTCTTGAATTTCTTGAATTTTGTATTCATTTTAATTTTACTAAGGCTAATTTATATTTAATTCTGTATGATTGAGTAAATCAGATTCTGTTTTCTCTATATTATTAATTTTGTATATTTTAATTAAGCTTATATAATTTTCATATGCTAATTTTTCATCTTCAATAAATTTTTCATAATAGTTAACATATTTATTATTAGGATCACAAATTGCTTTCATTTTCTAGGTTTATTCATCATTTTTGTATTATTTTGCATAATTATGCAATTCTTATTTGCTAATTTTGTTCTTATTTGCTTCTTATACTATTTTATCCATATTTAAATAATATGGAGAACTAATAAAATCATTCAAAATTTAAGTTTCACTTATCATTTTAAAAAAACATGACAGCTAAGCTAAATCCAGATTTAAAAATAATTCCTAAAATTATTCTAAAATAAATAAAGAAAGAGGTACAATCGAGGCAGTTCCGGTTGCTATCAGATAATCCCATAATTAAACACAAATATCTAAAGGAAAACTGTATAAGAATAGTGTAATAATCCATTTCCAAATCCATAGTTAATCTGGCATTGGTATATTTTCAAACCGTTTATACAATTTGGGAAATTTTTAACTGAACTTTTATTTAAAAATGTACTGTAAAAAATGCAAATGCGGAAAACTTGTTTCAAAGTTTCCCAGTAAAAAAAAATCCGGATCAAGACATAAATTTATAAAAAACCAAAAACTTTCCTCTTCATTTCCGCTACTCATCATTAAAATAAAGCCAACTACAAAATTCATTCCTTAAGTATAACCCATTTCCGGAAAATAATTACTAATTGCTTTTAAAACCCTTAATAACTAGTCTTAACTATATAAATTAAATTAAATTAATATTATAAAAATAAATATCAAATTATAAAATTTTTAATTCTACATTTTCTGTAAATTTAAATAAAAAAAATAATAGTATTTATGAATCCTTCTATCATAAAAATATATATTTAATATTATTATATTTTAAATTATGTTTTATCTTTATTATAGTATTATATTATTTTTATTTATAATAGTATTTTATATTTCATACTTTAATATGGCATTCTTTATTATATTTATATTTTACCCTAAATTTTAATCTGAAAGTTAACTATTAACTTTAAAATAGGGATGGTTTGGGAAAGATCTGTGTACGTCTTTTTCTATGGTACTAAAACTTTTATTTTAAATATTTATTAATCTTTAATATAAATTTGGGTCATATATATCATCTCTATGCATTTTTACTTTCCATGCCTAATATCAAATTTAAAAAACTATAATTAAATTTTTTATATATATGTATTAAAATATTACATATTTCTAAAGTAAAACTAATAATTATAGTTTATGATTTAAATTGAGCATTAATATTTTAATATTTAAATTTATTTTACTGACCACCTGTAAGTATGAGGGGGGTGTTATTTTAACAAATTTATAAATAATTGGTTTTCATAATTATGAAAGGCTAAAATTTATCTATCACATTTTTAATAAAAGTATTGAGAATTTTTATTATTTATTTTAATTTATTGAGCTTAATTCTTATTTTTTTATTTTTTTACAATTTAAACTTTAGTCTATTATTTGCTTACTTAATTTTAATTTTAAATTTCCTACTTTTGTTCTGCCTATTAATCTTATTTATATTTTTTATAGTTGCTCTCACAGTGTTATTCCCATATATATTAAGTTCTAATTTTTTATTTCATTTATTCTTCTTTAATTGCGTTAAAATTACTGCTGAAATTATTTTTAATTTTTTTTTCAAATTTATTTGATAAAAATTTACTAGAACACTATTGAATATCTTTTTTATAAGTTTCTATAGAATTTTAGGTAATTTAAAATTATTCATTATCAAAGAAATATTTTCCAATTTTCAAAATTTATGCTTCATTTTATTTTTCTTCTTCTCTTTACAGTAATTACTAATCTTATTCTTAAAATTAAGGATTTAATATTTTAGGTAAAGGTTTTTTTGGAAGCATGTTTGGTTAAACAACGTCATTTTTATTTGCCTTACAACATGCACTTCCCATTAAAATTATTTTTCTTTATTTATAACTTTATTTTTTATACTTTTTTTGACAGATAAAATATTCTTGTTTATTTTTATTTTTTTAGAATTATATATTTTATGGTTAAAAATTAAATTGTTTTATAATTATTTTAATAATTAAAATTTATTTAATGTTGTTAATAATTAGTTTTTCTTTTTCTAATATTTTCTATTTTGTAATTTAACTTATGAAAATTACATTGCTAATTCGCTTTAATTATAGTAAAATAAGCGTTTGCAAAATAATAATATTTTAGTAATATAAAAATTTATTGCTATATATGCAGAATTTTCCTGAAATTTGAAAAAAAACGTCTTTTCAATTAAATAACTATAAATTTTTAATGATTGATCGATATTTTTGTGTATACTTACTTCAATTATAAAAATTTAATAATAAAAATATTTGCACAATTTTTTTTCATTAATATTTAAATAGATATTTTTGACTAGAATATTTCTTTTAATATACTTAAAAAATAAATTAAATACAATTTAATTTAAATTATTTAAATTTTTAAAATAATTTTTATATATAAAATTATGTCAAAATTATATATGATTAATTATATTTTAACCTTACATTTTTAAGTAATTAGGTAATTCTTAAAACAAAGTATTATAAAAATAAAATATAAAAATTAAAGCCATTCAAAAAAATAATCATTTATAAGTGTTAATTCCCAAAAAATTTAAATTATTTCATTTTTTAGGAAAACTCTATATTTATAAAAAAATTATAATATAAATTGGTATACTTTTTATTTTATTTACAATGGCATTTTATTAATAGTTTAAATAAAATATTGCGGGTAATATTCAGATTTTAAAAGGCATATTAACATATAAAATTGATTAATAAAAATTCTATCTATTAAAATTGTCACAAAATATTATTATAAAAATGAAAATTTTAAGCATAAAAAAAATAAAATAATATAAAATAATTTAAATTTATAAAAAAATTCTAAAACATGAAACCACAAGCTAAAAATGAAGTTCAGTATAGATCAACAACTATTAATAAGTTAGCGATATAAGGTGTTAGATCATTCGTAAATAATTTCCTTATATATAATAAAAAATTTTATAGATATTATAGATATTTTAAAATATAAAATGCTAAAATATCGACTAAAATTAAAAATTATAATATGACAAATATTCTTAATTTAATTTTATAAAAGGCATAACCTGACGAATAATAAGGCGTAAAACCATAAGTTGTTCATTTTAGTAAACCTTTGACTGTAATTTTTAAAATATATTTATATATAAAAAGTACTTAAATTAAACATTTTTTTTAATTATTTTTATTTAGTTGATACTAGGGCACAATGGTAATAAATCTTATTGAGTTCACTTTAAAAATATCTTTAATTATTAATATTATATCATATGATTTTCTACTCTTTAATTTTTTAAACAATATAATTTTATTTAATTAGGGGCAGGAAAAACAACTATAATAGAAGCTCTTTAATATATTTGCACCGACAAATTTCCACAAAATTCGGACAAAGGAAAATTATTTGGAACAGACCCAAGTTTAAATACACACGCAGAAACTTTAGTATATTAATTATTTTTTTAATTATTATATACAATATTTAATATTACATTTTTATATAGGGATAAGTTAGGCTAAATTTTTAAGGTATCAAATAACATAATTTTACACTAATAAAAGAGTTTTTGGTTAAAAATACGAAAAATGGATTAAGCTGTACTAACCAAGGAGGAAGGATTAAGGTAAATAATTAATTTTTTTCTTCTTGTATATAAATTTTTTTATTATTTTTATGGAGGTTAAAATTGTAAATATAATATATTTATTATTATATTTAGGGTAAAGTAAAAGAAGATTAAAAAGTAAATGAGTTTGAATTAACTAAAACATGCGCTTAATTTGAACATGTTGCTCCTTAATTATTAGGAGTTTCTGCATCTATTTTATAAAATATAATTTTTTGTCCGTAAGAAAGTTAATTTTGGAGTAAAAATTAAAAAGAATATTAATATATATAAAAAATTTAATTAAATATCAACATTATATGCATAATAAATATGTTTTTATTTTTATAGTGTTTGAAAAAAATGAGAATTTGAAAGAGATCTTTGATAGTTTATTTGATACAAAAAAAATTACCCAAATAATTGAAAAAATTGAAGATACTAAAAAGAAGCTAGAAAAAGAAAAAAAAGAAATTGAAAAGCATATAGCCAATTATGAAAAAGAATATAATGAGTTAATTATGGAAACCGATGAATTTGATGAAAAAAGTCAAGAATTAAAAAAAAAATCAGAAAAAATTCCAAAATTAGATGAAGAATTAAATTAGTTAATTGAATAATTAAAGTCTGAATTTTAAGATGTTGAATAAGAAAGTAAATTTTTATAAGAACAATAAATGTAAAAATATTCGGACCATAATAAAATGGAGTAATAAATTCAATAGACTCTGGAAAATGTAGATATTAATTATACAAATAAGTATTTTTAATAAGGGATAAATGAGGTTGAAAAATAAATCGATATTTTGAATTAGTAGGTTCAAGAAGAAGAGGAAAAATATAAGTAATACGAGGAGTAAATAAAAATTTAGTTAAAAAATTTGGAGGAAAAAAAAGAAATTTATAAAAATTTTTAAAATGATAAAAATGAGCAGTAGTTAAAAAATGATTTAGATGAAATATAAGTAAATTTAATTATTTTTTTAAAATTTTAAATTAACTTAATTTCATTTTTTTTAGAAAAAAATAAAGCAAAACTTTGATGAATTGGAATAGTAGTCATCCAAAAATATAGTCCCAAGAGAGTTCATTAAAATTTTATAAAACTATATCACCTAAGTTTCTAATAATTTTAGTAAATTTTAGCAAAATTCCATTAATGAAAAAAATAAGGATTAGGAAAAATTAAAGGAAATCTTAGGAAAAATAAGAGAATTACAAGATCAATAATCTAATTTATAGATAAGAAAAAAAGATATAACTTAAAAAATTTATGACATGAATCAATCATAAATGAATGATTAATGGATTATTTAATAAATTGACCAAAATAAATTAAATTTGCAATAATTAATGAATGATCTTAGTAAAAATGAAAAAGAAATTAAAAATTAAGAAAAAAAAATAGTAGAGCAAAAAAAATAACAAGAAAAGCTAACAGGATAAATGAGCGAAATAAGTTAAAAAGCTAATAGTAATAAGGTAAAATAAGATTTTTACAAGTGCTTGGAAAACCAAAAATAAATTTAAGAAGAAATTTAGTAGCTTAAAAAAAATTTATAGATATAGTAAAATAACTAAAATGTTTAAAATTTTCAAAAACTAGGCTATACTATGATAAAAAATGAAATAGAAAGATAAAAGTTAAAAATAAATGAAGCAATTAATAAATTACAGAAATAATAACCTAATTTTTAAGGGTAAACAAATAATTTTTGCTATAAATATTTTTTTTTTATAAAATTATATTTTCTTTAAATATTTTTTTTTTATAAAAATATATTGATAGTAACATAAATAGTGAAGATTCCAAAATATAGTATTTAGAGACTAAAATTAATGAAAATAAGGCTAAAAAAGAAGAAATTGAGTTTTTTTTGTAGGATTTAATAGACCAATCAGACAGTTCTGGCTTTGATGAAAAATTAAAATAAATGAAATAAAAAAAAGATTAGGCCAACAGAAATATTATATAATATGAATTTATATGTTAAGAATATAGTGAAATGTAAATTAAAAGCATTGAAGATAAATCTTAGTGCCACGTTTGTAAATCAGGATTAAATGAAGAAATTTCTAAAAAATTAAAGAAAAAAATTGAAAAAAAGGTTTAAGAGTTAAAAGAATAAATCGAAATTGATAAAAAATTGAGATAAAATTTCAAAGCATAAATAGTAAAAATTAATTTTAAAAATCTTATTTAATTCAAAAATAATATTTATTCAACTTAAAAAGAAAAAATTGAAAGAAAATAGAAATAAATTTGAGGATTATTAAAAATGTAATGAAGATTTAAAAACATTTTAGGAGGAAATTGTAAATAAATAGGAGGAAAAATAACAATGGTAGTAGAAATTCGATTAAAATTAAAAAGAAATTGGAAAATTACAGGCCGATTTGGAATAAATATAAAATAAACTTTATTAAACAGAAAATCTTAAAGAAAAGGAAAAAAATAAAGAAAAAATTTAAAACGAAATTTTGAATATAAAAAATAAGAATTAACAACAATTTGATTTTTATTAAATGGAAAGTGACTACAACCAAAATCCTTTACTTAGAAGTGAAGTTTCTAATACAAATGAAGAGGAATAATCAACTGAATAAGTATTATATTAATAAAATAATGTTTTTAATTAAAATTTAAATATAACTAATTTATATAATAAACAATATTTAGCATAAATAATATTTTTTTTTAAATTAAAGTTGGTTAAAGAATTATAAGAAAATTAGAGCAAAACTGAAAATTTAATAAATTAATAAAAGTAATTGGAATTCAAAAATAAATAGATTTCTTAATAAATTATGAACTTAGAAAACAAGTAATAAAAATACTAAGAATAACTTTTGTAATAATAATAAAATATTTAGTTACATGTAAAAAATTAAAATGACTTATAAATTATTGAAAATGAATTACTGAAAATAAATGGACTAATTTAGAATATTGAATCAGAAGAATAATATTTAAATAAAAAAATTAGTAAATTTTAAAAATAGTATGATATTGAAAAAGAAGAATAATAAAGAAATTTGTAAAATTTATAAATTTGGAGAGATGAATATTAAAATAAACTTGAAAAATATACCTTAATCTAGAGTTCATGTAAATAAATGAAAATTATTTTGTTTTTATATTTAATTTTTAATTTATATTATTAAAAAGAGAAAGGAAAAGTTAAAAAAGAAATTGGCAAAAAAAAAGAATAATTAGAAATAGAAATTTCTGAATTAGAAAAGCTTTTATCAGATATGGTAAACACTTTTTTTATCTATTTATATAATATATATTAATTTTAAATTTTTATTATTTTTGAATAATGATCAGGAAGAAGAAAAACAAGATTTAGATATTACAATAGTTTAGAGTGAAAATGAATTGTAAAATTTAAAATGTATAAAAAAGGCTATTTTATTAAATGAAGAATTTTAAGAAATTAAAACAGAATTACAATAAATTTAAGATTAAATATCTCTAAATTAACAATAAATTAAATAGAAATAAAATTTATAGCTATTAATAAATGAAAAAAACTTGATATTAACCAATTTAAAAACAGAGGTAATATATAATATATAATATGTTAATTATTTCGCGCGAGATATATACAGATTTTTATTATTTTTTAGATTACGTAATAAATGAAATCTGGTAAAGAATCTATATAGAAATCTTAATATAGATTAAAAAATAAAGAGAAATAATATTATGAATATAAAACAGAAATTTCAATTAAAGATATTGCCATATAAGATTTATAACAATACAGTTAAAAATTAACAAATTCTGTTATTAAATGTCACAAAGAAAAAATATAGGAAATAAATGATAAAATAAAAGAAATTTGGAGTGTAAATAAATATATTTTATAATCAATACCTATATTTTTTGGAAATTTCATAAATAATATTTATATACTAATTTATATTTTAATTAAAATAATGTTTTTTTTATTAATTCTACTATATCAAGTCCGTTTATGCTGGAGGTGATATATGTAATATATATATAGAGTCGAATGTAGAAAAAGATTAGAAAAATTCTAAAAATTAAAAAAGTTACCATTATAGAATAAAATAAGAAATTTTCAATGGAAATAAGTAAAAAAAATTATAGGTTTTAATTATATTACCACACATTCTTAATTTTTTGTCAAAAATAATATTAAAAAATTTAAATGAAAATACATTATATTATTTGTTAAAATTTAAAATAAAACTTATCTAATAAAAATTAAAATAAGAATAAATTAATTAATATATGTTTAAAAAAATACAAGTATAATCATTTTAACTATTTTTGAATCTATAATTAAATTAAAAATTAATAAAGATTTTAATTAAAATCATCGATATTATTTAATTGATTTAAATTAATACTATTTATTTTTAATCACTAATTAAATTTTAATAAAGAAAAGTAAAAATTGACTTGAAAGGTAGATGTAGTATGGGATAAAAAATGTTGTCTTCTATTGTAATTAGACTAGCTCTTTTAGAAGCTTTTAGTTCCAATTGTGGGGTTTTGGCATTAGATGAGCCTACTTAAAATCTAGATGTTTAACATATTTAAAGTAATAAAAATTTAATTAAATATATTGATATAAAATTTCTGATTTTTTATTAATTTTTAATTAATTTTTACTAGGTCTTTGCCAGTCGCTGAAATAGCTTATTAAAAGTAGGGAATAATCGAATTTATAGCTAATTATTATTACACATGATAAAAATCTAGTCAGTGCTTTAAAAAAATAAACTACATTTTATAATTAAGTATAAAGAGTAATGACAAAATTTTACTTTTCAACTTTTAATTTTTTTTAATATACACTGAAAATTTTAAAATAATAATTTTTAGGAAGAAGGGGGTTATTCTACTATAAAAAAAATACCATTTGATGGAAGCTTTAAGAACTGATATAAAATATAGAAATATTATTTTTATTATATTAATTTTTTTATTAAATATTTATAAATATAAATTATTAAATAGATAGAAAATAGACCACACATATTTATTTATGTATCTTAATTAATATAATTGAATGATTTGATCTCTATATTTAATACCCATACAATAATTAATTGTCGAATAAATACACAAACTTTTTAATATCATAAGAATCTTAAAATAATAAATAAAATATTTTATACGATAATAATTATATTTATAAAGCGTAAAAATAAAAAAAATAATCACTTATTTAATTAATTAATTTGTTTAGAATTTGACATATAATTAGATTATTTTTTGTTATGTAATATTTGATCTAATTTTTATTAATTTATAAAATTTTTATAATATATATATTTCATGACTCTATTTTTCCAATAAAGATATTAATATAAATTTTTTAAATAACTATTTGTATTGAAAAAAGATTTTTTATCTAAAAAAACGACATTTATTAATAAAATTTAGATCTGAGTCTTATTATGAAATTAAAATCAAATTACATGCTAATTATGACATTAATTCTAGTTTAAAAATATTTAAAAAGGTAAAAAAAATTAAAAAAAATTAAATAAAAATAAAAAGAATCATGTAAAAATTTTAAAAAGGATAGGAAAACTAAATATATGTAATATTTGTTACATTTGAGCTATAAATGGTAAAATAATTTAAATTGATATATACATTAAATTAAGTCTTTTTTAAATTAGGGATCAAATTTGGATTATATTTTTAAATGCTTTTCTAAGATATTGGAAAATTACATTCCATATAATTACGTAAATATGAAAAAATATAAAATTATTAATGATATAATTTAAACTAAAAATTTTTTATCAGGACGAAATTTAGTAGATTTTATAAGATAAGAACCAGTTTAGTTTTTTAGAATAAACAGTCCTTGATAGGTAAAATTTTCAAAGAATAATTAATTTAGCAAAATAAGCAAATAAAAATTAGAATTTATCTAATTTTTTTTAACATTAAAATTATATTAAAGGAGTATTGTATCAAAATTTCATTGGAAACTCAAAAGATAAATTGCAAATTAGTTACTTACATTTTAATGCCTACCTAATTATTCTTGCTTTATATTTTTTTCGAAGCTTTAATATTTTAAAATTCCTCGACTAAAAGTAAGTTTAATATATTTTAATTTGACAATTTTTAATAGATAGAAAATAAGAAAATTACATGACAAATTTTATCTTAATTAATATTAATTAATTTAACAATTAAAAATTAATAATATATATATATATCATATTCTATAAAGCATATGTGTAAAATTTCTTTTAATCAAAGCTTTAAATAAAATTGATTAAAATATAATATATCATTTATTTTCAGGATATTCCTAAAAAAAATATACCCGACCATATTTATAAGATAACTTATTTCGAGAAAAAAGAGTACAGAAAAAAAAATGGATACAATTCTAAAATATAATAAAATAGAGGGGAGTTTAATTAATGCTAAAGTTGGAAAAACATACAATAAAATGAATAATATAATAAATAAAAAAATAAATAATAAAATAATTAAAAACAAAAATAAAAATTGTAAGTTGAAATCCCAAATTCTGACACAAATTCAATTAAAAGTGAAGAAACAAGTTATTCTCTACATAGTTAAAAAAATTTAGACCTTTAAATATTTTAAGATTTATAGGATGATATTTAGAAATAATTATTTTAAGAATGTAATTATAATGATAATAATTATGGTTTTGAAAATAATTAAGATTAATTTTATAAATAATATATAAGCAATGTCAATTAAAATAGTAGTAAATAATAATTACAATCAAATTGTTATTATGACAAAAATTACAGTGAAATAAAAGATGTCTAATTAAAAAATGGCGAAATAGATGTATTTTAATATTTATAAAATGTTAAGTAATAAAATTAGCAAAAAAAAAATGATATAAGCTATTATGATTTATTCAATTGATATAAAAATATGTAGAAAAACGAGATAGAAATTGATTGTTATTAAATTTTAATTAAAAAATCTCTAAATTAAAAATATTTAAATTTAAAAAAATTGTCTATCTAAACTTTATTAATTTGAAAACAACAATTATTTTTTAATTATTTAAAATAATACTAAAAATTATTTATAATAATTAAGCCATTATTATTATATTAAATTTACATTTTAATAAGATAATAAATATTATTTTTTATATTATATATATTGATTTAAATATAAATCACAAAATTATTAATAATTTTCTTCGATTTAAATCAGTTTTTGAACAATTATGATAAATCAATATTTTAATCAATATTGTTTAATGTTTGATTGATGATTTGCTCAATTTAGTTTTTTTCCAAAGCTTTTTTGACTTCATCAATTTTTTTCTTAGTTTCAGATTATTACTGTTAATTATTTTTGTCATTCTTTCTCAAATTAGCTTTTATTTTTGTGGCTAAATCTTCTTATACATCTTCAAAGCTTTTATTATCTTATTTTTTTCTAATTTCTTAACTATCTTGTTCTTCATTTTCTTCTTATTATTACTATGAGCTGAAAAAATCGATAATTTTTTATTACCACTCAGAAATTACACTCAAAGGACATTATTGTTATTATTATTATTCGACGGTTAAAACTCTTTTTTCATTTTCTTTTTTATTTTCTTCGTCATCTTTACTGCTACTTCCAAAGCAGCCGCCGAGTCCGAATCCACCACAAATAATTACCATCAAAATATAAATAGCTAAACAAGAACCCACCCCAATTATTATATATAATTTTATTCTTTTCCACTATTATTATTTTCTTATGGCAGTGGCTTGTCTTTTCATACTTCCTGAAGCGATGGTCATGTGATTGGATTTTTACACTATAAGTTCTAACCTTTCATTTCTTTCTAAAACTTTGTCTAAATTTTAAACAATAACATCTTTTAAAATGTCTAAATTGTGTTAAGCAGTTCTCAACTAGAAATAAATAAAAATAAATTAAAATTTGAATTAAAAAAAGAGAATTTTTTTGGTGGTTAAATAACACTAAAAATAAAAAATGTACATTTATTTTTATAAAAAATAGCTAAAAAAGATTATTATATAATTATTTATTTTGATATTTAGTATACAATTTGGTAAATATATTTATATCTTTTACTTTTGAAGCTTCTGGGGAATTAAAAAGTTCGAATTTTTATTTAATATCATTTCTTAGTTTTTTTTAAAGTCCATAATTAGTGGATTTTTAAGAAAGTTCTTAGGGACATTTTTCAAGTAAAAGTCTTTTAATTTGTTCTAAAAATGAATAAGCGTCAGCCCTCATATAATTAATATCAGCCATACACAAATAAACGATTCCTTTATCACATAAAGTGTGAAATACGTATTGTCCTTTGGTATAAGAATTTTTTCCAGATTCACATACATTGGCAACTTCAAGTCCGATTTGTTCGAAGGTTCCTGAAGATTAAGTGTAGTCGGCTAAAATTAAGCCATCTCTGTAAATTGAAGCTAAAATAATTGACATTTTTTTTTTATTGTATGCTTATTTAATAATTTTTTTATTAATGTTAATATGTTAAGGGAATTATTTGTGTAAAAGTATTATTTTTTATAAGTTAATTTTTTTTTTTTTATTATTATTATTTTAATTTCTTTATTTGTTTGTTAGTTTGTGATTTATTCTTTTTATTTTTCTTTTTTATTAGATATATTTATTTTTTTATTATAATTCATTGAATTATTATTAATTGATAAAGTAAATTGCATTGTTTTTTTAAAAGTTTATTTTTATGGTTTAATAAATTTGATTAGGTATCAGTTTTAGGAACCTTTTTAAATTTTTATAATTCAAATTTAATGAAATGATATTAATTCTTTTTTTCTTATACATCTATTAAAATAAATTATTTTGAAAAAAATATATATTTGCTTGATAAATCCTATATTTTATTATTTAAATGAATTTAAAAAAATATTCTATTTGATAAAATTATAGTATATTATAAAATTATTTATATATTTATGCAATAATAGTAGTTAGAAAAAAATAAAGTTGTATAAATATTTTTATATTTCAATTTTTTTTTTATAAATCAAATATATCTTTCCAAAAAAAATATTGCCCAAAAAATACTATACTTAATCCTATACAAATTATTATAAAATAAAATATAATTTTAAGAATAGCCCGAAAATTACTTACTTTATTTTTATTATTATTTTTTAATTTTGCCAAATTATTTTCAAAAGTACTAGGATTTAATAGAGATAAATCTAAAGTGTCTTCAGTACCCATAGAACTTATATCTCCATTTTATTAAAATTACATTTCCTCATCTAATATTTATATTAATGTGAAATAGTGTAAATTAATTATAAAAATTTATATAAAATACTTAATTTTAGATATTTCATAAATTAGTCGGAATTTTAAGTTTGTATATTATTAGGCTAATCATTTTCAGATAAAAATGAAGTATTTTGAGTTTTTGTATCATTTTTATCTGTATCTTAAATTGGGTCACATATTTTAAGAAACAGAATTTTGATAGCTAACAAAAATTTGTTAACTTTATTAAAAGTTACAAAATGCATAATTATAGGTATTAAATAAACAAAAAAGAATATAGTCAATGATCCGTTAAAAGATGCAATTTAGTCAGCTGTAATATCTGGGATTATTTTAATACCAATTCCAAAAAGTATGAAAAAAGTATTCATAATTAAATTATTTTTTTATGAAATAGTTTCACTTCCATTTCCCAAAAAAGGGCTAATTCTTCTTTTAGTAACATCCCAATATACGGGTAAAACACTTATTAACATAAGGAGGTATAAACAGCTTACTATAAAAGGAGCCCAGTTATCAGGATCAACAGAAAAAAAATCTGTAATTTTACAAGGAATATACCCATTTGGTAACCTATCTAATTTAAATAAAAATTTTCATTTTTTATATTTTGAATTTATAAAAATATATTTAAACTTTAAAAATTTATATGGTAGTACTAATGACTCCAAGTCCGCCAATAACAGCTATAAAAATATAAATAAGTGTTCCAATGAAAAAACTAATTCGTAAATCTCTTATGTTATTTGATTAATTTTTGTTAGATTTTATTATATTTCCAAAGGAACTTTGAATTGTAAATGCTAGGGAAGAAGTGGCAGCTAGATCTCCTATTTAAAAACTCCAGTATTTTATGCTCGTATTTTATTTTTGAACTTCAGGCGATAAGTTATTAAAATTAGTTAAAAAGCACATGATTATAAATAAAATAAACACATAAATTGGATAAACTCCATATTCAGTTATTCTTATCAATCTTTTTAAATTTTTATATTATAAAATTAGCAAAAAAGGAATAAATGTTATAATTAATATCCACTATTCGCTAAATTTAGTGAGGCTTAAAGTATTATGATCTTCCGGATCAATAAATTAATCCTTTTATACTCCAAATTTAACCATTATAAATGTTATAATATAATACAACATTTCAATTATCAAAAACTTGTAAAAAAATTTAAAAAGATAAATAATTTTGGAAAAAAATAATTATTAATTTAATTAAAGATATTTATACTTACGTAATATAGCTAACATAAAAAGAAGTTATAAATAGAACAAGTTATAACAAATAAATTATACCAATTTTTTCCCAAAATCCTTTTTATAGGATACTATACATCAATTTCATCTTCCTTCATTAAACTGTTATAAATACTACAAGTTTTGTAACTTATTCCTCCAGTAATAATCAAAACAAGGGGTGTGATAATAATTCCTTTCTATAAAAAAATAAAAAAATAAATATATATATTAATTTTCTTATAATTATTAATTTAATTAACCATATAAAAAAATATAACATTAGTTAATAAAAATTTAAATATCATTTATTTATTTTAATTAATGTATTTATATGACATATATTAATTACATCAATAAATAAAAATTGATAGCTAATTAGTAATAATAAAAATAAAAGTTACTAAATTACCTATAATGTCAAAGAAGGTAGAATCAGTATGGTTCCTCCTATCATTAAATTTATTAGAGTAAAAATAGTTTATAATGAAGAATTTTGCCTAATTTCTTTATTATTTTTTTCCACCTATTTAATTACAGTTTCCGCCATATTGATAAATTTTTATTTTTTTATTTTATTATAATTAAAGTGATTATCTTTTATTTATATTTGTAAGATATATAGTCAAACAACTTTTTATTAATTTTCAAGGAATAATATGATCGAAAAATCAATTGATTTTTATTACTATATATATATAAACGGAATGTCAAATTAAATTATTTAAAGTAAAATATTATTATTTAATAAAAAATTAAATTAAATTTATGTATTTATGAAAAGGATTTTAAAATAGAGTTTGAAAAATCATTTTTATAAAAAAAGTTAATAATATGATTATAATACGACATTAATATTGTATAAAAAATTTATATTTTATTGAAATAAATAAATTAATTAAATTAAGAGTAAATAAACAATTATTTTCCCTTGAAATAAATAACTTTAAATTTAATATAATATAATAAAATTACTATTTAATTATTTATATGATGAAATATGCTAATAATTACTAGTTTTAAGAATTAGACAGAAAAATTAAAACAAAGTATTAATTTTTTTATTATAATTTAAATAATGTACAAAATAAAAAATTTCAAAAAACTAAAAAAACAATATAAATTTATTTTTTATAAATGGAATTAATTCAAAATGGATAAACTTAGGTTTATTGTTGGGGTTTAGGAAAAGAAGGTATATTAACTAATAAATATAATTTAATAACAATAAAAATTTTTAAAGGATAAATAGGAAATAACTAATTTGAAAATCAAAATTTACCTTAAAAAGTATTGATAAATATAAAATAATAAGACAACATAGTTTAAGTATAGGCAGGTGGTCAGTATTCAGCTATATTAACAAAAGATGGAAATGTTTATATGTTTGGTTCAAATAAAAAAGGCAAAATGGGTATAAAAGATGAAGAAAAAGACTATAGTTTGCCTTAATAAATTAAAGAATTATGTTAAATTAAAAAAATAGCTTTGGGAGATTGGTAAATTAAAAAAATAAAAAAATTAAAGTTCTTTAAAAATCCAAAATCATTTTAAAAATTATAAATGAAATATATTTAATTTGATTATTAACATTTAAATTTAACTATAAAGGCATAGTTTAGCCCTTGATAATAATGGATAATGTTTTTCTGTTGGATATAGTAAATTTGGAGCACTAGGTATAGATAATTAGCAAAGCTCAAATTTATTTTTGCCTATATATTTAAAAAATAATGAAAGAATTTAGTAAATATACGCTGGAAGAAATATATCATTATTTATAAATGAAAATAATCAATTATATAGTAGTGGTATTGGATTTTTAACAGGAAATAATAAAGTTCAATATACTCCATAAGTTGTATAAAAATTGGAAAATGTTAAAATTAACATTTCAAGTGCTGGTTTTACATCTTGTGCTGCTATTGATAATAAAGGTAATTTAGTGTTTACATATATATCATTTTTATATATTTTTATAATTATAATTGATATAAAATTGAATAAAAAATAGTTTTAATATAATAAATAAAGGCTAAATTTACACCTGGGGGAAAGGAGTTGATTATAATTTAGGTCATGGAAACTGTAAAGACGTAGCAGAACCTAAGTTAATAGAAAAACTTATTTAAACTAAAGATATAATAAGTTAAAGTTAAAATATTATATTTACTAAAGTTAGTTGCAGTAGAGGTGATAAAAATGTACATATGGGTGCAGTTACCCAAAATGGGGATGTATTATTTTATTTTTATATTTAAAATATATTATATATGTTTAGATAAATTAGTATAAAAATTAATTGGTTTTATAGTAAATTAAATTTTTGATTAGGTTTATACATGGGGCTCTGGGTATAAGGGGAAATTAGGGCACGTAAAAAGCGAGAATAATAAAAATGATGGTTTTTAAGATTATAAAATTCCGAAAAAAATCGAAAATTTTGATGAAAAAGCTGCTGATTTTATTGCAGGAGGCATTCATTCTGCAATATTAACTCAAAAAAATGAATTATTTACTTTTGGGTGTGGTTCAGATGGAAGACTGGGTCATCCAGAAAAAGGAAATCATAGATATTTATATAAAGAAGAATATCCTAAGAAAATAGAGTATTTTAAATAAAGAAAAGTATTATAGGCATTTTCATCATATTATCATATGATATGTATGGTAGAATGATTGATAATATAAAATTTATAGTTTTTATTAAATAAATAAATGTTTAAATTTCGTTAAATAATAAAATTTATTTTTTAGATTGTTGAGTTTTTTTTTTTATTACAAATACTATCTTAATTTAAAATTATTTCTATTTTTTTTTTTAAATTCATAGTAGTTGTTTATTACTTGAAATAAAAAAAACAAAAATATTACAACTTAAATATTAAAAACAATTTCAAATAAATAATGTTCTAATAGGAACTAAATTCAGAATCCAAGGAAAATTTTTTTAAATAAGCAAAATCATCAATTTTAAAACCAACTGGGTACAGATTTTCCCAATAATAAATTGATGGTAAAATTAAAAAGAAAATGGAAAACTAAAATCATTTTTCCTAAATAACTTAATAATTAGAATAAGAACGTAATTGGAAAAATGAATTGGAATAAAATTTACAATAACCAAAACACAAATAAAGCCTTAATAATTTTTATAAGTATAAATAAATGGAAAGCGAAGGTTATGAGTATGATTAAAAAGAAATTTTTGAAAAATTAGGTATAGAATAAGAAAATCCTGATGAAATTAATAATAAACATTTTAATGCATCTAAATATGTAGGAAATAAATTAGGTAAATTTTAATATAAAATAAGAATAATACAAAAAAAGATTTATGTTAGTTTTATATATAATATATTAAACATTACAGAAAAGTAAATTTCATTTTTAATAATTTAATTTTTATGATATATTATAAGGCTGACACATTTATTTATTAATTTGTTTATCATAACTAATGATTTATATTTTTATTTTTTAGGAATCGAAGATAAATACATTAATTCTACAAAAATATCTTAGGTTAGACAAAAAGTTACAGGCGAATTAGTAAACGACATAGAATAAGAAATAGAATTAATAAGAGAAAGAAGAAATCTTTTGTTAGATAAAGGAAATTTTTAAAGCAAATAAAGTCAACCTTATGAATATTTTTTGAACGAAAAATAAAGAAAATAATAAAATTAGGAATATTAACCAGATGATATTGATGATGTAATTACTTTTTAGTGGAAAAATAATGAGCCTACTATAGATGAAGTAGAAGATAGAATTAAAAGACATAGAGAGTATTTAATATCTTTATAAAACAGAGAAGACTTTTAATATAAAAATTAGTATAATAGCGAAAATTAATAATAGAAAAATTTTCTATTTTTGTAAAATAACGAATCTAAAAAAATGGTAAATAGCATTATTAGACCTAATGAACAAGAATTACTTTCCATTCATAGAGATATTTTATAATATGGAGGTTATAATAAAGATGAACTTATTAAATAAATGTATTTAAAAGATCAAATTTAAAATTTAGAATAAGAATAGTGTGAATAGCAATAAAATTCTAAAGGAAAATTCGGAAAAATTTAGCCAAGATATATGTAAGAGAGTCGGAGATAAAGAGAGAAAAGAATTTTATAGGAAGAATTGGCTGAAATCGAAGAAAAATTGAATTAAGAAGCTTGGGAACATTATTAAAATGGAACAAAGCCTAGAAAAATGGGAAAAAATGTAAATTAAAATTAAATGGTAAACTAAAAAAGTGTAAAATTTTAATAAAAATATGAAAACTATCAACTTGATAAGGAAGTTAAGGAAATTATAGGAAATAAATAAAAAAATAACTAAAAACCTGATTTTGATAGGTTTAACAAAGCCGATACCTTCTTTAAATAGCAGTAAAAATATCAATTAATACATAAAAAATATTTTATATAATATTTAATTACAATTTAATTAAAAATTTTAAAAAGTTTTAAAAATTTATATATAATTATTTATTGTGAATATTTTTTTAGATAATATAAAAGCGAAAAAGATAAAAATATAGATATCGAAGTACCAAGGCCTAGAACTTTGGAAGAAAAATAAAAAGCAGATGTAGATAAAGGAATGGAATATTTGGAAAATGATGAAAATGGAAACAAAATTTAACAATATTTATAAGAATTATATAAGAAAATTATAAACTAAAAAGTAATTAAGTCAAATAAATCTATTATAAATAAATCAATAAATTATAAAATAATTTAATTTTTAAACTGAAGATATTATCTTTACTTAAAATTTATTACTAAAGGTTGTTTATGATAAAAAAAAAACTTTACATGATGAAGAATTTATACTTAAATTTTTGTTTTTGTAAATAGATGTCAATAAAATAAATTATGTTTAGAAAAATGAAATATATGAAAGAGTTAATAGCGATCAAGATATAATAAATTATTTTGATATCATATAGGTAAATTAGCTGTTTTTAAATATAAATATAATAAATATTTTTCAATTTTTTTATTTTTTTTTAAACATATATTAAGGAAACTCTTTTTAATGACCTTGATAAATTTATAACCCAAAGATTAGGCTTATTCAGTTATTAGGATTTTTGCAAATTTATGCGATCTTAGAAGCTAATTTCTTTAAAAAGTTAGTCTAAATAAAAAACTTAACTAGAATAATAATAATTGGAGGAATAAAAACGAATAGAATAAGGTAAAATAAAATAAAATATAAATTACATTAAAAAAATTAAATATATCATATATTTTTTAGAAAAAGAAGAATTAATTTAAGAAAATTTGAAATTTTATGATGGAATGTGCGTTTTACCTGAAAAAATTGTCGATATATTAAGAGAAGGGTTTATAGAAGTTGATAAATATGATGATTATATTGTTAACAGGGAAAAACTTATCAACCATTTATTAAAGAGTTAAAATTTAAATTAGCATTTATCCAGGCCGGCTGTTAAGTACAAAAATTTATAAAATTTTTAATTATTTTCTTATATTTTAATTAAAATATATATATATAAATTTTTAAAGAGACGAAATTACTGAAAAAGTTGTGAACATATAAGAAGTTTTACAAAGTATACTATTAGAGCAAGAAATGGCGATTGGAGAAGAAAAATAGGGTTTAGAATTTATAACTTGGAATTAATTTTATCAGTATTTTAAAAATTATGATTTCGCTAAGGTGAAGTAACAGAAGTAAAAATAATAACAAATTAAAATGTAAACCCTTAGTAACTAAGAAAAAAATGAGTTAAAAAATTAGGAAATTAATATTTTCGACATAAAAAATGAAGACTTAGAAATTATTAAGGATTTGTTTGACATGATGGAACATATTAAAAATGATTATGTAAATATAGAAGATTTTGTATTATCTTGTAAGTAAGATTTTTAGTTTCAAAGTATAGCAAAAAATTTTGCCAGAGGTTACAGCGAAGAAACTGGAATTGATTAAGTATAAAATTATAAAAAAATATAAAAAAAAATAATTATTTAAATTATATAAATATTTATTAAAATTTAATAAATTGGTTTTTATTTTAACTTTGATATAAGTTTCAAAAATTATATTATATAATATAATATTATAATATATTAATTTTATTTATTTATTTTTATTAGGAAACAGTAGAAGAATGTTTGGATAGAGTTTTGTGCGAAGCTGATAGTTATGTTACCTGGGAAGAGTTAGAAAAGTTTTTTTCGAGAAGGTAAAATAAACTAATTTTTCTTTTAATTTTTAGTAGTTTTAGAAATTATTTGATAATATTTATTAATACAATTTATTTAAAAAAAAATTTAAATAATAATAATATTTTATAAAATTAATAGAGGAAGGCCTATAAATTTAGAGGATGAAGAAGCTCTAAGAAGAATAAAAAAATTACTCAAAAAGCCTGACGATGAAAAAGGTATGCATTTATAAGGTGTAGATTTAAACACTATATATAGTAAAACTTTTAAGCATGATGATAAAGGAATTGATTTACAAGAATATGAAACCGAAAAAAATTAGGATAAAAATGAAATGATTAAAAAGAAAGCTAATTTAATTAGTGTTTGTGAAATTGAAGACAATTAAGAATTCAATTTTGATATTATGAAAGAAGATGATTCTACTAGATTAGAATTTATCGACAATTTTGAGCATAACATTTCGAAAATATGTAAAATTGAAAAAGAAGATGTTTAAGTTATCAGAATAATGTGTGGAAGTGTAGCTTTGGTTTATGAAATTTTGTAGGGAAGCAGAGTTTTAAATTCAGCCGAACAAGAAAAATTAAGAAAATGCTATCCAGATTTAAAAATTTAGTTTTTAAAGTTATAAAAAATTGACTAAAAAAAAGAAGCTCTTATAAAAGATGAAAATGGGTACTGGGTCGAGCCTCCAAAAGATTAATTTTAAGAAGATGAAGAATTTTTTTAAATTAAAAAATTTGAATACGAACCATTTGATATAGAATAAATAAGGTAAATATATATAATATATTAATTTATATTAAAGATTTATTAAGATAATATTAAATTTTTATTCTCAATTTATAAAGGTAAATGAAATTTGAATTATATAATAATAAAAATAATGAAGAAGTTACGGAAAAAGAAGTCGAATATAATAAAATTATGGGAAGATAACCTTAAAAGGATTATTAAAGTTTAACTGTACCACAACCTTTTAGCATAGATAAAAGACAAGAAGAAATAGGGACAACAATTAGAAAGAAAAAATTCGAAAAAATGGTATAAGAAATAAATAATAAAGAGGAAGAGGTTTTAAATTATAAATTTAGGGCAAATAAAGTAAAATAATATAAAAAATAGATACATTTAATTAATTATTGATATTTTTTTAAATTTAAAAAAAAAATAATAACTTTTTAAATATTTTTTTAAAATGATATAAAATTGTAAATAAATGTTATTTATGTATTTAGGTTCCTATTGAAACTAAAATTCCGATGTATGATAATTTAGTAAGTAAGCAAAAGGAAAAAAGGCAAATTACGCATTAAAATTCGGTAAAAATTACTTAGCAAAATTAAAATCCTTTTAGTTTTTATGAAAGAGACATGTGGAAAAAAAGATAAAAAATTTAGGAAATTAATTAAAAAGTAGATTATGAAATGAAAAAATTGAAGACTATTTAATTTAAAGCGAAAGAAGCTCCTATAACCTCAAAAATAGAGCTACTTCCCTAATTAGAAAAAGAAAAGAAAATAAAGGTATATTATATTTTATTATTTATTAATATAATTGATGTATTTTTAATATTGTATTATATTTTTTTTTTAATTATATATAATTTAAATTTTAAAAGACCTAGAAAAATAAGGAAAAAAGGATTAAGGAGTTGGAAAAAGAGAGAGAAGCTATTTTGAAAAAAAACTGCACTCGGATTTTGTTATAAGAAATGGAATATAAAGAAAAGCTAAAAGTAAGATAAGCCCAAAAAACCTACGAAGAAGAAAACCACTGCACTTTTAAGCCAAAAATAAACCCTTATGATTTTGATGTAACTAGATAATAATTAATTTATTATATTAAATAAATAAATATATAAATTAATTAATACTTTTAAATTTATTTTTTATTTTTAAATTTCCATTCATTTCAAGCTTTAAATAAATTATTTTTTTATATATATTTTTCAATAAACTATTAATTAATTTATTTTATTTTTTTTAAATTAAAACAATAAATACATATTTTCTCTTTTATTTAGCTATTCTATAATTAATTTTTTTTAAATTTTTAAATTTTTAATTTAGAAGAGTAAAATTTCCAAGAATTCAGCCGGGCACACAGTTTACAAAGTGGTCGGAAAACAGCCAGATTTCAGTCATTTTAACGAAGAAAACAAGCCGCCTCCTTAGTTAACACGAGTAAATTACGTTTGTGATTACTGTGGAAAAACGTTAAAAAAAGAGCAAAATCCGTATAAGCATTTGGAGGACGCGGAAACCGGGGCGGCTCAGAATTTTGAGTGCAAAATTTGTAAGCAAGAAGGAATGGAGGGGGACGCTTGTTATAGGTGTAATTGTTGTGGGGACGATTTTAAAAATTCTTTTGATGTTTGTGTTGAGTGTTATAGTAGAAAGGATGGACGGATGAAGGTTTAAATAATTTATTCTTTTATAATAATTTTATAGTTTTTTTGTTAATTTTAATTTTGATTTTATTATATATTTTAATTACTTAAATTTATTAATATTATATTTTTTTATGAATTTTTTTAGGGAAATATTTTTAAGCTTTTTTAATATATTTTTTTTTATAGAGAGATAGACTGAAAAGGCCTGAAAATGCTAAAAAAGAAGAAAGAACTTTGGAAGATTTAGAGGAGTAATTTGAATGCGTGAGACAAGGTAAGCTACACGAAAAAACTTAAAGAAAGAATATGACGGCTGAAGAGATAAATTTATTAAATAAATTGAGGAAAAAAAAATAAGACGAAGAAGAAATGGTTAAAAAAATAAAGGCAGAAGAGAAAAAAAGAAAAGAAAAAGAAGAAATAGCAAGAATAAACAAAGAAAGGTTAAAATAAGAAAAAGAATTAAAATAATAGTAAGAGGAGAAAATAAAACAAAAAATTGATAAATAGGGACCTATGATGGCTAAATAGCAGCACGGTTCTAGCACATTACAAAATTTAAAAGAAAAAGCTAGGCAAAAGTCAATGGCCTAAAGTAGATAATCTTAATAATCTTAATAATAATAAGAAAATTTAGAATAAGAAAAAATAAATCAAAAATAGAAAGAATAAGAAGAAAAAGAATAGGAGGAGAGAATTGCTAGATTACGAAAATAATAGGAAGAAGCTAAAAAAAGAGCTTAAGAATAAGAAGAGCAATTTTAAAGAGAAAGAGAAGAAATGGAAATGTAGTTTTTATAATAGTAAGAAGAAGAAAGAGAGTTGTAGAGAAAGGAAATGGAGAGAAAAAAAATTGCAGAACGAGAAGAATAAAAAGAAAGAGTTAAACCTGAAAAAAAATAATAAGATGAATAATAAAAAGAAAGGGTTAAACCTGAAAAAATTTAATAAGATTTAAAGGAATAAGAATAATAAAAAGAAAGAGTTAAGCCCGAAAAAAATTAGTAAAATATGAGGGAAAATGAATAATAATAATAAAAATAAAAGCATAAAAATGAAAATGAAGATGAAATTAATTAGAGTGAATAAAAAGAAAAAATGAAAATTTAAGAAGAAGAATAAAAGGAAAATGAAAAAAGAAAAAAATAGGATTAAGAAAAAAAATTGTAATAAGAAAAATAGGAAAAAGAAAGGAAAGCAAAAATTGAATGGGAAGAAAAAGAAAAAATGAGGATTTAAAATTTATAAAGGGAAAAAGAGGAATTGGAAAGATTGGAAAGAGAAAAGTAGGAAATGGAAGACGAAAATTTAAGTGATGAATATGAAAATGAAGATTAAGGTGAGGAAAAAAGTTAAGAAGAAGAAAATTAAGAGCTATAAAAAAAATAAGATGAAAAAGAAAAATTACAAAAAGAATAGGAGGAAAAATTGAAATAAGAATAAAAAAAAAAAGAAGAAAAAGAAAAATTGCAAAAAGAATAGGAGGAAAAATAGAAGTTAAAAAGGGAATAGGAGGAAAAATTGAAATAATAAAAATTGAAAGAAAAGGAAGAAAAAGAGAGATAGGAAAGAGAAAAGCAGGAAAATGAGAGAAAATAAAGAGAATAATAAGAAAAAGAGAAAAAATAATAGGAAGAAGAAGAAAAGGAAAAATAAAGGTTAGAAAAGGAAAAAAAAGAAGAAGAAGCTAAAAATTTGAGTGAAAAAGATAAATAGTTGTAAAAATTACAAGAATAATAAAAAGAAAAAAGAAAGACTATGTAAACCAATTAGGTAAAATTAAAAAATTAATCTATAATATATTTTTTCGAAATTTTTTTTATTTTTTGGTATTTTCGATTTTTTCTTGCTATTTGGTTAATTTTTTAAAATTTACTATATATATTCATTAAAAATAAATTTAATTTTTAATTAATAATTTACAGACGAAAGAAAAAAATGAAAAAACTGTGGAAGTAGTTAAGGGATATATTTTAAATAAAAAAATTGACACTTAATTTAGTAAAGTTAAACCTTAAAAAACTAAAAATTTTATTGATGAATATTTTCCTCACAATGATTCTTCAATGACTAAGAATCCCTCAGATTTTGAAGTCATTTAAAAGGAACACAAATGGCTGCGGGCCAAGGATTGTATTGGCGAAAATTTCGACGTTTTTTATGATAAAATAGAGGTACTAAAAATTAAAAATAAAAATAAATTTATTTGAATAAATAATAATTAAAAATAATTTTAATAATTTTACTAATTTATTAAAAAAAAAAACTACACATTTAAAAGATATCATACACATTTATTTAAAATAAATAATCGATTTTAATTTAATTTACTTCTCCTATTTTATAAAAAATAGAAAGATAAGAATTAATTATTTAAAAAATAATAATTTATAGTTAAAGTTTCACAAAAAACATTTAAAAAAAAGACATAAAATATAATATATATAATTATAAATAAAATAAGTATATTATAATATAAATATAAACATATTAAAAAAATAATTATATTATATTATAAATATAAACATATTAAAAAAATAAGTATATTATAATATAAATATAAACATATTAAAAAAATAAGTATATTATAATATAAATATAAACATATTAAAAAAATAAGTATATATATATTTATAAATAATTTTTTTTTATATAGGGCGGAGATATTTTACAAGGAAGTTTAGGGGACTGTTATTTTTTGAGTTCATTAAGTGTAATAGCGGAAAAAAATGAAGATTTAATAAGAAGACTTTTCGAAACACAGCACAGAAATGAAGAAGGAAAATATTTAGTTTGGCTTTGTTACGACGGGGAGTGGACGCAGGTAATTTTGGACGATTATATAGTTTGTAAAAATAATAATTAGCCTTTATTTAGCAGCGCAAATGGACAGGAACTTTGGGTGCTGCTAATGGAAAAAGCTTATGCAAAAATTTACGGCAATTTTCATAAAATTGAGGCCGGCTTAACTCATTTTGCGCTGCGGGATTTGACTGGTGCACCTGGTTTGTGTATTAGTACTTAGGAAAAAAAATTAGACGATTTGTGGGAATTTATTACTAAAAATATCTAGAAAAAATATTTACTTACGGCGGGCTCTTAAAAAGATGAAAGAGGAAAAGAGTAAAAACTAATTAAAATGTTTTAAAAGTTGTTTTATTGTCTTTTATTTTATTTTATATTAATATTTATTTTTATTTTAACATTATTTTATTTATTTAAGTTTATATAAATATTTATATTTAATATTTTTTAACTATATTTTATTTAGTATTTTTCTTTTTTTATTTATTTTAATATTTATATTTATTTTTATTTTTAGATTTCAAAAAGAAACTGGAATTGTTGGCGGCCATGCTTATGCAATTTTAGATGCTAGGGAACTTTAAAGTGCGTAAGGAAAAATTGATAAGTGTATTAAATTAAGAAATCCTTGGGGAACTCATGTAAAATTGTTTGGATAAAATTTTTTTTTAAAAAGAAAAAATTATAATATAAACATACCGATTATTTGTATTTATTTTTTAAAATAATTTTTAATTTTAGGAATGGAAGGGAGAGTGGTCAGATAAGTCCGAATAATGGACCGAATAAACCAAAAAAGCTGTGGGACTATAAGATATAGATGACGGTATTTTTTGGATGAAATTAGAAGATTATGTTTAAGAATATGGATAAACTTCTTGTAACATGTTACACCCCGAATATTATTACACTTCAAAAAGACTAAAAATTGAAAATAATCAGCTAATAAAAATTCCTATAAAAATTAATTAAAAAACCCACGGATTTTTTTCACTAAATTAAAAAGATAGAAGAAATTTCATTTCGGAAAGCAATGGTAAACAAATAACTTTATATCATTTATTTTTTATATATAATAATTTTGATATGAAGTTGAATATTTTTTTTTTTATTTTATAAAAAATTTTAAAAATAATTAATTATATTTTTTTTCAATTATTTTTAATTATTTTATTTATTTATTTTTTATTATTAATTTGTTTTTCAGAGAAAGAATATGATTATAGTATGGCAAAATTTTTACTCATATAAGAGTAAAGTTAAGGCAAGTACAAACTTAACTGTACAAAAGGAGAAAAAGATAGAAATGTTTTTTAGGAGTGTAATTTAGAAGTCGGAGAATATTTATTAATTGTAGAAGTTACTTGGGAATAAAAAATTTTTAATGAAATTGTTTTGTCTTTTTACAGTAGTAATAAGTAAGTTAATTTAGAAAATTTAGAAAATTAAATTATAAAAGACGACTTGTACAGCAACATTTTTGATTAAGTAATTATGCAAAGTAAGCCAGAAAAAGAGAAAGAAATTTAGGACGGTAAGAAAAAATCAAAAAATATACAAATTATTTAAAAATTTATAATAATTAAAATTAATTAAATAAATATGTAAATTAAAATTCATTTGTTTTTTTTATTTTTAAAGGGATATGGAAATACTCTGGAATTATTTCGGGTATGGTTTATTTTTGGTACTGTAATAAAAGTACTAATAAATTATTGGATTGCACTTTTGATTTGGAAGCAAAATCAAAAATGGAAACCTTAGTTAAAGATTGCGATAAAAATTAAACTAAAATGTAATTTAAATTAGGCCCTAATGAAAATAAAATTATTAAATTCAAAACATTTGGTGCATATTCATATAGTTAAGGAGAATCTTATTTAATCGAAACTCAGTTATCAGAGGAATAAATTATAGAAAAATTGAAAGAAATTGCTCAACCAAAAGAAAGAGGATAAAATGTATGTTATATATAAATTTTTATCTACTTATAACTTATATATTAAAAATTAAATTTTTTAAAAAAAATAAATAAATAAAATTATTTTATTATTTTGGTTTAGACAAAAATATTTTTTTATTTTGGATATGTTGAGGGTAAATTTTATTTATTGTGGCAAAATTAATCGAAAGATAAACTTTTAAAGGAAGAAGTTTCTTTTGAACTAAAAGGGCTAAAAGGATTAGATTTTGACGCAAATTAAGATTAAAAAGTTTAAGTTAAGCCTAATGAAAATAAATTCTTGATTTTAGTAAATAATGGTGAAAGAGAAATGAATATTTCTTATTAATCTAAAAATATATAAATAGAACAGTATTCTGGTAGTAATAAAATAAATATATTAATTAAAAAATTCATATAGTATAATAAAAAATTTCATTTAATTTATTAAAAAATAATATTTATTAATTTATTGTTAAACTATATTTGTACAGCTGATTAAGTTGACTAAGAATAGGAAGAATAATAATAAGAAGATGATGATGATATTTAAGAGGATTATGGAGACGATTTTGAAGATGATTTTTGAAAAATTGAAAAAATTAAATGTTATTTTTTCCAATAATTAATAAATTTTGTGTATAATTATAAATTTTTAATTTTAGTATATAATTTAAGTAAAAATAATAAATTTATAATTAAAATTTTGTGGCTAATTTATCATTCCACCAAATACTATAATTCTTAAAAATACCATAAATTAAAAATAAACAATAATTACTAAAAATATATAAATAATAAAAATAATGAACAATATTTCTTCTTATATTATGAAAAATATCAGCTAAAAATTTTTTTAAAATTAATTAAATAAATAATGTTATAATTTTTGTTCTAAACAAAAGCACACATACCAGTATTAAAAACAAAAGAGTTCAAAAAATTTAGATCAGCAAAAGATATAATATGATTATTTATACGGAATAAATCCAATTATGACTGCTTTATATGGAAATTCGAGAGAAAAATTTTTTGAATTATATATTCATGAAAATTAACAAGAAAACACGAGTCCTAGGGTAATATATTTTGAAAATTTTAAAATAAATATTTGATTTTTTCTAATTTCTTTAATTAGGTAGCCAACATAATTTCGAAGGCTTAAGAGTTAAATATTAAAATAAAGTTTTAAAAACAAAATAAATTAGACCACCTTGCCTCAAAAATTAAACACTATAACAACTCGAAAACCCAAAACATAATCTTAAAATGTATTCCCAAAAAGTACATTTCCGTCGAAAACATAGAGCAGGTAGAATAAATAGTCGAAGAATTTAAATAAAATATAGCTTAAAGTTCAGAAAATTAATAAAACTAAGAAAATAAATAAAATTAAGAAAATTAAACTAAATTTTAAAATGAGATTGAAAAAGAAAATATTTAAAATCAAAAATAAAATGAAAATTTAAATTAGTAAGATAATAACTAAAATTAAAGTTAAAGTTAAAAAGATAATAATTAATAACAAAATTAAAATAAAAATTAGAATTAAAAAGGTAAAACTTAGTTGTATGTTTTTTTACAAGGAGTTACGGACCCTTAAAATATGGGGGCAATTTTAAGGTCGTGTTGGTTTTTGGGCGTTGAAGCTATTATAGTCGAAAATTAGCCAAAAGCTCCTTTATCGGCAGCTGTGAGTAAAAGTTCGGCCGGGGCAATGGAATTAATGCCAATATTTTCTGTTAAAAATTTGAGAAATTTTTTGACGGAAATGGAGAAAAAGGGCGAAGAATTATAGGATGAAAAATACGATAATTTTTAAAATTAAAAAAAATAAATGCACTTGTTGGTGACGGGAATTGAAGATTGTAACAGTAAAATTTAATAAAATTTGGAAGAAATAGAAAAATAAGAACAAGAAAATTAAAGGAAGGCTAAGAAATATGTGGAATTGAGCGAATTAGAAATAAAAAATTTGGAAGATTTAAAGAGAGTTGGAATCGTTTTGGGAAGTGAAGGATTTGGAGTTTCTTAGGAAATTTTAGATATAGCTGATAATGTTATTAGTATAGATAAAAATAAATTTACAAATGATTAAATTCCTAAAAATAAAATCCCTTATAACTTGGTAGATTCTTTGAATGTCTCCGCTGCAAGCTCCATTTTTATACATAAAGTTTAGGAAATTATTCACTAAAAAAGGTGAGGATAAACCTAAATATATATTTTATAAATTTTATATTATAATTTAAAATACACATTTATGATACTCATATTATTTAAAAAAAAAAAACTAGTATTTTAATATAAATATGAAATAATTTTTATATCAATATCAAAGTTTTGGCTTCTACTTTTAGCTCCAAAATAATTTTCTTTCTTTATATAGAACATCATGTATTTTAAACTAAATAGGGTTTTTTTACATATATTCTAATGATAAATTTTTTCCTACTATTTCTAAAACTAATGTGGCAAATGTTGTAAAATTTACAAGGTTTTACAGTTATAAAATAGTGGATTAATGTTCTATCTCTCTTTTGTTTAAAATTTAATTAAAATTAAAAATATTTTTGTTTTAAAAAATATAACTTATAAAACATACTTTTAGGCTCCAACTGCATCCATAGGTAAATATATTTCATATCCTTTTTCAAGTCTTATTAAATCTTCTATTGTCTGTCTAATACAAGCAAATGTCTTTAAAAATAAATTACTTTAATAAAAAACATATATAAAGCGTGAATTATTATTAAAAAATAAAATTATATTGAAATTAAAATTTTTATATTCACTAGAATTTAATATTTATTTTTACTTCAATACCAAAAACAACAACCTTTTTTCTTTCAAAGTGTTTATTTAAAAAATCAATGCAATTTTAGTCATATAACATAGAGTTCGAAGTTTTTACGCTTATCAATTCTTTTTTTTCTTCATTAGTTAATAAATTATCTATTTCTTTGACTAATTCGCCATTTCTTTCAGGATAAATAATATTTATAAAAAAAGGAATATTCAATAATTTGGCGAATTCTAAATAAAATGCAGAAATTTAACAGATATTGTCATAATTTGGAATCCTTCCTCTTAATTTTTCTTGTAAATCGCAGAATAAAAATACGATATTTTCGGAAGTTGCTCTTGAAAATAAAACCATTATTTTGTTTATTTTTATTATTTTTATTTTATTTAAATTTTAAATTTATTTAGAATTTATTTACTGAAATTAAAATATCTAAATATAATTAATAATTAATTATAAGAAAATATCATTAATAAATATATATTTAAATCATCATTTATTTTTATTTAATTTTTTAAAAGTATGACGCGTACTTCGTATATTCAAATCAACCTTATTACTTTGATTTTTTAATATCATCAAATTAATTAAAAATTTTTATAAATAACTTAATATATTTATATGCATTATATTTAAATACAGTTTAAGCCTATACATGATAATTAATTTTTGATATATAATTTTATTAGCAAATTAATTTAAACTTTATTTAAATAAAATTTTTTAAGAAAATATGATAGACTAAATATCTTTAGTTTATCTAATTATTCTAATATATTTATATACAAATATTATTCATACCAACTTTATTTGATATCTATAAATATTTAAGAAAATACAAATATGAATTCATTAATAAATTAGGTATTAGACTATTTTTAACATATTAATTAATAAATTTAAAAAAAATTTATATAATAAATACTATAAACATTCAAAACTTAATTGAAAATTTTTAAACTTTTTATCCATATTAATTTTATAAATTCTACATAAATTACTTACATCCATTAAAAGATAAGTTATTAGAGCTAAATTAAAAAAAATAAAATATATTAACTTATTTTAAAAAACATATGAAATTAATAAATAATTTACGATAAACAAATGTTCAAATAATTGAGGTCTTTTAATTCTTAGATGCACTAAAACAATTAATTAGCTCCTTAATCAGATATTTTGTTTCCCCTTTAATTATTATATTCATTTCAATTTTAATTAAAATATATAAATTAAATTTAAATTTATTTAATCAATATAATTTTTAATTAAAATATTTAAAATTATTTTTCTACTTTAAAAGAATTGTAAACTCTCTTAGGTTTCTAAATTTTCTGATATTTTAACCTATTTTATAAATTCCTACATCATTTATCTCACATTTACTTAGTTATTATAAAATTTGTTTATTATTTAAATTACTTTTTCTTTAAAAATTTTAAAAAATTATTTGGATACCTTAAATCTAAAAATAATACTTACAGATTATTTAACATATTATCGCCTTGGAAAAATAAATTTTCATTGTTGTATGACATATCTTAAAATTTGTTTTCCCTTTAATATATTAATATATCTTAAATTTATAATATAAATTAATTATGGAAACATTTTTATATTTTTTAATTACCTTAAATAAATATTAGCGTATTCAAGATTTTCCAAAGTTTAAATTCCTTTCATTAAAGAATTAGTACCTAAGCTAGTTATCTAGTTAGAACTTTTTAAAAAAAATTCATTTTTATATCAAATTTTTATTAAAAAGATTTTAATTTAGTTACGTTAAATTAATTGCAAATGTTTTTAGCTTTTTTAAGTGTCTGATATTATTGCCAAAAGAAACGACATCTTAGTCAGATATATTATGTTATCTTAAATAAAATGATTTTAAATTAAAAATTTATTGTTTAAGTATTTAATTACATTAATTCAATAAACAATTTTTCGAGGTTTTTTAATTTTATTAAACCTTAGCTGAGGAAATTTAATAATGGATCAGATAAATCGCTTGAACTTTTAAAAAATAACTGTAATTTAAATTAAAATTTAAATAGAAATATTTTTTTACTTATGATGTATATTTATATTTAAATATTTAACTTCCGTACCAATATTAAATATATCTCCTATATTATGAACTTTAACATTATTTTTTTATTCATTCAAAATTTATAATAACCGTTTTTATTTCAATAATTCTTATTTCTCTTTTTATAGGGAAAAATTAAAGATTTTTTTAAAATTATTTGTGTAATTAATTTATATTTTAAAAAAATTTAGTATAATTAATTAAAAAATAAAATGATACACTGAAAGAGATAAAAATAAAAAATTTATGAATTATTACTTTTTTGTTTTTATTTTGTTTATATCATTTAGTATAAGGTGTTAAATTTTTTTTTCAATTCCAAAAATTATCTATTCTTTTCCTAATATATTTCATGCTATTATTCAATTTTTTTTTCCCAATTATTTTATTTACTTTTTTGATCTTATTATATTTAAAATATTTTATAATTTAGATCTTCTATTATTTTTTAATTATCATCTTAAATCAATTATATTTTTTATTCAAAGTTATTCAATAGATTCTCCGTTTCAAAAATCGATTTATACTAGTTTCCTAGTAATTATTAAATATTTTATTGATTTTTTGTATTGGTTTCTATAATTTATTCGAGTTGGGATTTATTGCCCATATTATTTTTATAATTTGCAAGTAAACAGCTTAAATTGGTTTAAACTTTAAGAATATTTTGGGTTTGGCTTATGTTTTCCTATAGGCTTTAGATGTTTTATTACATATTAAAATTTTAAAGTTTCCAGGTTTTTCTTTTTATATATAATTTTATTATGTTTTCTATTTATTTATTGTTTTTTGATACTTTGAATTAATTAAATAATTAAAATCTATGTATTATGTCTTTATATATCTTACTTTTTAATTATTAATAATATTAAATTATATTAATTAGTATTTAAAATCATTGAGAAGTAATTATTCTCTGATTTTTAATATAATATAAAAAACTTTAAAACTGTCATTTAATTTAATTAAATTAATTAATATATTTATATTAACTTAAGCTAATTTTTTATAATTAATTAATAATTTTTAATTCTTTGTATATTCGCTCATTATAACATAAAAATGAATTGACAAAAATAAATTATATTTAGACAAAACTACATATTAATAATTTTTACAAAAATCACTATATAATATACGTTAATTAATTGAAAATATTTTAAAAGTTTCAATTAATGAGCTTAAAATTTAAGAAAAAATGTTAAAACTGGTAAAATACAATAAATTATGAGAAAAATAACTCGAAATATAAGGCAAAACTAAAAATTTTATAATTAATAAAATATTTTATCAACAATTTTTATTTATAAATAAAATAAATAAATAGGATGAATATTAATAATTAATATTTATATAATTATATTGAAATATTACATATTATTTTAAATTTTATATAATTAATTTTTAGTTTTTATTTATATGTAGATAAAAATTTTAAGTAAACTATGAAGTGTTAAAAAAATCAATGATATTTTAAAATATCATTTTTAGCGTCTAATTCAGTTTTAGAGCCAAACCTTTCGTGACTAGTATTTAGATCTAATTTTTACTATAAAATTTCATCTATAATTCTTTCTTTATCGCAAATTTATTTATATTCAGTATCTATAAAAATATCTTTTCTTTATAAAAAATCCACAAGTCCATTAGGCGTATACAACTTAGGCACTAATATTTACTATATAGTATCTAATAAATGGCTAAAAGAATAATGAAAATCTTTATTTTTTTCTTCATAGTCAATTGGCTAATTATTTTACATATTAATAATATCTAACTGTCTTAATTTCTCTTCTAAATCTCCTTCATCATCTTCATCATCATTATTAATATTATTTTTATCTTATTTTTAGTTTTATTCTTATTTATTATTTCCTCCGTTTAAATTGGTTAATTTATGTTTTTCATTTATCGAATTTTTCAAATTATTTTCTTCATTTTCATCTATTTCTTATTCTTATTCTTCTTCTACCATATTTTACTATAATAATTATTATTATTAATTTTAGTTATTAGCATTCTTAGTGTCATTTTCTTCATCATCTGAGTAGAAAACTTCATTTATATTAGAAGTTGAAAATTAGGATTTTTTAGTTTTCGGTTTTTAAATGGGGAATTTGGGCTGGTAAGAGGCGTTTAATTTATTATTTTCGCTATTTGAGCCTTAAGAAATTTGATTTAAATTGTTCGAATTTTGGGCTACTGACTGAGACATTCCGTCTTGGAATTCTGTGGGTAAATATATGTTATTGGGGTTCGGGTTTTTAGGGATACAGTATTCTTTGAAAATTTTATTTTTAATTTGACCTAAATAATAACTTAATTTTTGCTTGTTGCTGGAATAGTTTTGACAGGCGTACTTGAAAATTTTTTCTTGTAAACTATAGGCTAGTAAGATGTTGCTTTCTTGTTGTTGCGAATTTGATCCCGTTTGGTTGGAATTGTCTTCATTTTCGCTGTTTTTAGTGTTTTGGTTTGGGTTGTTATTTTATTTATTTTTTTGGTCTGAGGAGTTAGTGTTTTTTCCGTTTTGATTCTATTTTTATTTGATGAAATATGACTTCAAACAGAGTTCTGTAAATATGTAAACTATGTCTAGGATTTCGCTGTGCAATCTTTCTTCTTTTGTTGCAAAATTTTATATATTCTATTCATTATTGCCGTTGTTTGCAAGCTGGCTTTAATTTATATAGTTACTATTTACACTATTATTCTTACATTTATGATTCTCATTATCCATGATTTCATTTTCAAAAATGTATTAGCTAAATTATTATTTATTTTTATAATCATCAGTTAAATATTAAAAATTTTTGACTTTAAATAATAATCTTCCATTTTTTTAATTATAATCTATAAAAATATTCTAAGAATTTAAACGAGAATGAAATAAATTGTGTTGGTATAGTCCAGTTACTGTTGATAATAAGACTTTAAATAGATATATTAATTCAGAAGGTTGCCAAGGAACAAATTTTTCTATACGATAATCTGAGAATTCTTATAAGCTACAGAGTCCATTTTATGATTTGTAAGATTTTTATTTTTAACTAAAATTCCAAGTTTTCGAAATAAAGGGAGATAAATTAATTAGATTTTGGTTTTATTTTTTCGTGCTTGCTAATTTTTAAATATTTTCCAATTCTTTTAAATAATCTTTTTCACTTTTTATTTTAAAAAAAAAAATGTGTCAGTAAAAAAAAAGTAAAAATATTATTTATAAAAAAAACTAAATAACAACGAATTAGTTATTTTTTAATAAAAACTTACTTATGAAAGGTCTTTATACAATTTATTCCTTGGTCTTTGAGACTTACTTCGTAACTGAACTGTGCTTAATCATTGCTTTCTTCTTTCAAGATATTTGAAGAAGATTAATTTTAATAAGCTTAAAAGAGCTCTATGTAATCGAATTCCCAAACTTCATATACTGTTTATTTTGAATTTTTATAAATTTTCTGCATATCAGAATTTTCCTTTTTTATTTTTTTATTACCATAACTGTCGTTTTGAGAAAATAAGTAAAATTAATTTTTCAAACTATTTTAAAATGATCTTTCCATTTCAGACTCCAAAGACAACTAAAAAATTTTATTTAAATTAAATGAATAAAGTAATTTTTATTTCTATAAAAGCTATAAAAAAATTATTAAATATAAAAATTATAAAATATATTATAAGAATATACTTTAGAATCTCTAAGCATTTAGGAAGATTTTGAAGATGAAAGAGTTTTTTTCTTTTCTTTTCCTTTGGTTTCATTTTAGGTAGATTAAAATATGTCATTTAAAATTTCATACAATTCTTTCCAGGTTATTCTCATTTCGGGGTCGGGATTTAACATGGATTAAATTAATTTTTAAATATAACCTGGTAGTTCAGATCCGTTATTAGGCTCAAATTATAAAGTATCTACGTCAGGATGCTTAAAATCGACTTAAGAACTAAAAATATTTACCATTTATTTTTATTATTTATCTAAATTGAAAGGTATTTTATTTTGCAGCATTTTATAAAGCATCACTCCTAAAGAATACATGTCCTTATAATTTTAAAAATTGTTTAAAAATTATAGTAAATAAGATAAATTATATTAAATTTAAGTAAATTTGATTATTTTTACTGATTGAATGTCAAATGGCTTTTTTAATTTTATTTCCGGTGACTTTTTAAATTATATAAATATAATTAATAAATACAAAAATTATTTAATATTTATGTATAAATATAATACATTTTCGTGAATATAGGGCTGTATTTTAACATCACAGATATAATTTTAGTCTGGGTTAAGCATTTATGCCTAGTCAAAACCTCCTATTTTAATAATATTATCATTTCCTATCAACATATTTTACAATACTAGTCTATTTTAAAATATTTTTTATTAATTAATAACATTTTCACAAAGAATTAAATATTTAGACATGATTTAAATTTTTTTTTTTACTAATTATGAATTATATGGTTCCTATGCAAATAAGATATAGAAACTAATATTTATTTAAGATAATTTAAAGTTTCTTCTAAAGTAAAAGGTCTTTATTATTCATCTAAAATATCTTATAGACTTTTTTTACATTTTTCCATTACTATCGCTGTTACAGATTCAGTCTAAAAATATTCATAAAACTATACTATATGTTTACTTTCACAAATGGAATGTAAATGTATTTCGTTGTTTATTTTTTTAAATCCCTAATTATTGTCTGTTTTTAAATAATAATTATCGAAAACCTTTGCAATAACTTGCTCATTATTTTTTCTCAAATCTTCAGCAAGGTAAGTCTATGATTTTTTAAAAATAAAATATAATTAAAAAAATTACACAAAATTATGTTTATTTAATGAGTATAAAAACTACCATAGATTTATTAAAATATCTATTACATCAATTTAAAATTGATTTTGATATTAAAATTTAATTTAAATGTGAATAATTTTATTTTTTAACTAAATAAAATTCATAAAATAAATTATTTAGTAATAAGTAGTATTACAATAACAATATATTTATTTTTTCTTTAACAAAACAATATCTTTGATTATAAAACTGTATAGAATATTTACATTTTTTCCTAAAATTTCTAGTATTTTAAATTTAAAAATAAAGTCTCCGACATTAATTTCAATATCTTTATGCAAATCTACTGATTCTGCATCTTCAACAAACAAAAGATCACTATCATCTGACAATAATCCTCCAAAATCATCGTCATCATCTTAAAAATTATTAACTTATTTTGAATTATTATCATTATTTTGTTCTTATTTTTCCATCTCATTTTCACTTACATTATTTTTATTCTAATCCTATATATTTCCGTCATTTTCCATGCTTTACATATCTGCTATTTTATTTGAAGCACTTTTTTAACCCTATTTAAATATATAAGGTTTCTTAAAAAAATTAATTATTGGGTTGAAAAATGGTGTTTTATTTAGTGTATAATATAGTGCTTAAAAATTACGCTATTTTAATCATTATTGCTGGATTATTTTATATTTTCTTAACTATTTTGCTAAGTTTAACTCATTCTTATGATTATTTATTATTATATGTTTTTCTTTTTTATCTTGAAATGATAAAAATTATATGATTAGGTAAAAAATTAATAGATTGTTTTTTTTTTTTGTTTTTTTTTTGTTTTTTACTCTGTTTGGGTTAGTTGTGTAAAATATTTATTATTTCGCTAGTTATTTTTGAATAAAAAATTAATTAATTATATTATTTAATAAATAAATATATATATTAATTAATTATCATACCGTGATTCTTGTAATATTAAAACATGATTTGCTTAACAAACTAAGTGGTAAAAACATTTTATCTAATTAAATTTATTATAAGTGCTATTTTATAATAATATTAATCCACTTTACCAAAAAATGTTATAAATTTTTTTCGGGTATATATGAAATATATAAATATTTTTATAGTTTTGCAATTATTTGAAATAATGTAATTCTCTTTATATATATTTTATATATAAAAATGTGAAATTCCACTGAGATACATAATAAATATATTATTTTTTAATCAGTATTAATTGTAAATTAAGATAAATACTATAAATATATTTTAAAAAAATATTTTTTTTATATAATATACTGATATAATTTAAAAAGTTATTAAATTAAATTATAAATTTATAATTCATTAGAAATATAATATTTTAAAATATGAGCATACATATTTATACAGTTATCTATTTAATAAATTTATTTAATACTATATTATAAAATTGATAGAATATTTCATTTTTCATGACCTAAAAACAATTTTTGCCTTTTTTTCTATTAATTATTATCTTTATTAGAAATTTAAACTTTCTTTAAATTCTTAATACTGTCCAAAATCGAATCCATGTTAACTTCTGAAGAAAGATTGCAAATCTAAAATATCTAAAATTTCAACCAGATGTTTTTAAAAACTCTCAGCATATTCCATATTATTTACTTTTATATACTTGTTCATTTCATCCTTAAATAAAAAATATAATAAATAAATATTCTATTATATATAAATTTATTATTTTGATATAAAAGTTAATTTTATTTTTAAATTTAAATTGTAATTTCTTTGAATTTAAACAATATTTCAATAAAAAATAATTAAATTAATATTGATATAAATATTTTTTTATTATTTTTTACAGTAACTCCGATATAATAGTTGATAAGAGTTTATTTGTAAAAAACTTCTGAATTTTGGTCAAATGCATCGTGATCAATTTCTTTAATTATATCAGGATTAGGAGTTTGTTACATTAAATCTTCCATTTCAAATTTTCTGGCCAAATAATTGTAGTAGTTGGTTTCTTTTTGAGTGTTAAGTTAATTTTTCATTTACTTGAATAAATTGTGATTAAATAACAAATTGGGATGTTAGCAGTTGAAGATATTTTTTTGCATTTCCATATCTTTTAATAAAACTTATTAGTAATGAACTAATTTTTTCAACGCAAAATAACAGGGATAAAAGGTATTTATTTGGGTTGGGGGAAGAAACTATAAAATAAAATAAATGTAAAATTCTAGCTTTTTAAAGAAACTTTTATATTAAAATTTAAATATATTAATAAAATAAATATTTATACACAACAAGAATTGACGCATATTCCCAATTAGTTTATTGTATTAATTTCATGTAAGTAACAATTTTGAATTAAATCTTTGATTTATTTTTCAGTTTATTAGGCTTTTTGATGTTATTCCATTATTAAATGATTATTAGGGGATTCTGGCTCTTTAAAATCTTCAATTTATTATAAACTTGGTTTGGTCTATAAGTTTTAATCAAAAGGATTTTATTAATTCTATTTTTGTTATTTCTAAGATTTATAATAGTCAGCCATTTTCCCAATGTCGATTCTAGAAGCATGAAGATTTGCCATATTGTAACTTTAAATTTGCTTTTCAAAAAGAGGGTGTTCCCAAATTTCAGGCATAGTTATTCTTTATTTAATGTTGTATTTTAACATTCTTGACAAAAGATCTTGGAGTTCTCTACTAATTTTTACTCCATTTTTGTTAAAATTTATCAATTAACCTTAAATTTTTTTAACCAATTCTGATTCAGATCTGGCGTCAAAAGGATAGGACCCAAAAACCATTTAATAAAAATTTACACCCAAACTGTATATATCACATGACAATCCATAATTTTTTTCTTCTAAAATTTCAGGAGCCATAGTCTATTTAATTATAATTGAATTTAATATATTGTTTATTGTTACAATATAAGATAATTATTTTAACATTATATTATTAAAAAATTTGATATTTATATATTATAATATTTTTGAGTGATATTTATTTACATAAGGAGTTCCTAAAATAGTTCCAGTTAATTATCTGGCATCTTTTAATTCTTTTGAAAATCCAAAATCAGCTAATTTTAATTCTCCATTGTGCTTCAATATATTGGGTAGTTTAAGACTAAAAAATTCAAAAATTTATTAAATATAAGATTAAAGCTTAAATTTTTTAATGAAATTTTTTGAAAATATTAGCAATTTTATTAAATTTAAATGATGAAAAAAATAATTACTCTCTATGTAAGATATTTTATTCATGCAAAGCTTAAAACCCGGCCAAAATTTATTTATAATATTCAACAGCTTCGGATTCAGGTATTCTTCTTCCAGGTTTTGTCTTTAAATAATCTTCTAAGTCACCTTCATTACAGTACTCAATGCAAAGGAAACAAACTATAATAATATTAAAAGTTAACAAATAAAAATAAAAATCAAATTAGTCTTAAATATTATTTATATATTCTATTTTTATTAACAATTTTTGTTGATTTCATAATATATTAAATATTTTTTTGATAAAAAAAATAATTATATAATGTCCATTAAATTTATTAAATTAATGTATATTTTTACTTTCTTTGGCTTCGAAATAGTCAACGAATCCAATTACGTTGTTATTGTTAATTTTTGATAAAATAGTTTTTTCGGCTTAATTGGCTTCGAAATAGTCAACGAATCCAATTACGTTGTTATTGTTAATTTTTGATAAAATAGTTTTTTCGGCTTAAAAAAGTTAAAAAGCTTTTGGTGAAGATTATTTTAAGGTTTTGGAGACGCATTTAATGGCAATTGTTTCGTTATTTTTCAAATTAACAGCTTCATAGACTCTTCCAAAGCAACCTGAACCTAATTCTTTTAAAAAATGATAGTCTTTAATTTTAGAACCTGCTTTAATTTGAGGAAGTGACATTTGTGGTTTAATGTATTTAGATATTTTATTTTTTTAATTCTTTTATTTTGAAGGTTTTTATTTTTTTTTGATTTTGTTTTTTCTTATTTAATTTTAATAAAAACTGCTTATGTTTTAAGCTATTTGAACTTGTTCTATTGAAATATTTCTTTTAATTTAAAAAAAAATATAATAAGACAAAAATTACAATAAAAATTGAATACCTCAATTGAATATTTATAATTTATGTTTATATATCATGATTAAATAAAAGGAGAAAAAGATATTGATAAAATCTGTTTTTTTATGTTAAATTACTAATTTCTTTTGAATATAAACTATATAAAATAACCTTTCTAATATTAACTATATTATAAATTTAAATATCAAATAGAATAATAATCATCAAAAATAATATTGATATAAAAATTTTTTATAAAAGTTGAGAATAAAATAAAATAAATAACAGTAATTTTAAAAAATAATATGAGTAAAGTTATAATTATATTAATTTCATTGTTTTTTTATTGACTCAATAAATTTATCTTTTATATCTTTCAATATACCAATATCTTATTTTGATAAAAGGTCATATTATTATTCATTCAATTTTGCATTTTTTATAAATTATTGCCCATTTATAATATGAAGAATCTATTTCTTCTTAATTTCATCAGAAATATCTTCATTTAAATTCTAAAAAAATTAAAAATATTATAAAAGATTTTTATATTATTTTTTTTTTTTTTTTTTGTATATTTATATAACTTTATTAAATTAGATAGCATGGTTTTTATCGAAAAAAGGTAAATTATTTTTATTCCAATAATTATGATATAATATATTTTACAATATTTATTTATTAAATATTTTACTTGGTTAAATTCAGTTAGGTATTTTACTAAATACTACTCAACCAGTTAAAGGGTTTATTAATTTACATCCATCACTTTAAAATCTTTTTATATTTTTTTTAAATCAAAATTATTCATATTATACTTTTATTATAAAATTTCTTTAATATATCTTAAAGATTAATGATATTAATAGAAAACTGTTTTTCTCCACATTTCCAGATATTTAAATAAATTTTTAAAGTCGGGCTATTAATAAGCAATTTCTACATATTCGTAAGGTAAATTGGTCCAATTATCTTTATTATAAACTGAGTCTAATAAATAATAACATCCATATGACAACACTTTTAATAACAAATAATTTAAAATATAAATGTCAACGTTTTCCTTTTAAAATTCCTTTTTTTAATTAAAATTTCAAAAAAATTATAAAATAAATTTTATATATCAAAATTTTAAAATAGTTACTATGCTATCATTTATGAATTATAAAAGTCTTTATAATTTATTTATTTCAGAAACATAAAAGTTAATTAATTATTTTGAAGCTTAGTCAATGTGTTCATATTTTTCAATTTTTTGTTCTTTATGAAGAATTTTTGGATTAAATAATTTTGGGGTTTATTTAATTTAGTTGATCTCCACGAAAGTTTCATTAATAATATCAGGAAATTTTAAACAAACTTTATTATAAATATTAGTATTTTTCAAAGCCTTGTGATTTTTAAGGCTAATGAAATCTATTCTTTAATTCGGCTAAATTTAAAGCATTTGTTTTAAAAGTAACACAGTATTTTCTCTTATAGTAATTCCTTTTGTGTTTAAATTAATATTACTGGCGACTATCTTACCAGTCCTTCTGTGTTCATTTATTGTATGTTTATAACCAAACAAAATTTAAAAAAAAACTACTCCTAAACTATAAATATCAACTTTATAATTATAATTTCGAGGTTTTCCAATTTCTGGAGCTTTATACTAAGTTTATTAAAATTATTATTTATATTAAATTTTTAAATTTTGGGGTTATAATTTTTAAATAATATCAATTTATAGTATGATATTAATTAAATAATAATATATAATTAATTGTATTATACCACATTGCTCCCAAGGTTAGTCTCTGTGCCGTCGGTTTCTAAAATTTATTTTGACAATCCAAAGTCACCCATTTTGAATACCCCGTTATGAACAAAAATATTATCAGGTTTAATACTTTAAAAATTTTAATTATATAAAAATAATTAATTTGTTGTAAATATTAATTTATAATTTTTTTGGTTACTCTCTATGAACGATTTCATTTTCATAAAGACTTTAATATGAATTAATAATTTATTTAAATATTTATATTGCATCATCTTCTGGCACTTAACCTTATTTGTAATTTTTTTTAATATATTTACTTAAATCCCCATCATTACAGTACTCCAAACAGCAAACGTAAACTATTAAAATAAATTAATTTTAATAGTTTATACTTTAATTGTATTATTTATCACATAAGAAAAAAATGAATCAACATAAATAATAAAATTTGATTAACATGATGGAAATGTAAAATATTTACATTAATCATTTTTAAAATGATCATAGACCTTTACAACATTGTGACTGTTTACTTTTATTTAATTTGTCATTTCATTATTTAAATAATTTGTGATTTTAACTTCAGATTCGGCGAATTTTTTTTCCAATTTATCTATGTCTTAAATTTTGATAGCTGCGTACATATTTGTTTTAGTATTAAATCCCAAAAATACTTCACCAAATGCTCCGCTTCCTATTTAATTTTCTGGGTTTAATATATAATTTTCAAACTGTGTTATATTTTTTAACAATTAAAACATTTTTTTATCGATTATAATTTTATTTTTACAATTTTTTTATAATTTTAAATTATTGATAATAATAATAAATGAAAAAATAAATTAATTATAATGTAAATACTTTTTATTTTGCATATAGCTATAATTTGTAATTTATAAATAAATAATAACATCAACATAATTTTTTTTATATGTACAAATTTTAATTTAAAAATTTAATCATTATTATTATACCACACTAATTTTTTTCATTTGTTTGCCAGAATTTAATAATTTATCAAATAATTTTTCAATAATTTTTTCTTTTTTATCATAAGCATAAGTTTTATTTATAGATATACTATGGAAATCAAATTCACTATCATAAGGTTCTGCTTCTAATAATTAACGATTTATTATATCCAATGTATGATTTTATAGCTGAACATATAACTTATACTATTGTTTTTTAAATTTGTTATTTGCCTCTGTCTGAAAAGGAAAAAAAAAATAATGTCAATATACTTATTTATTCTTTTAAAATTTTTATTATTTTATATGGTATATTAAAAAATTAATAAATAAATTTAAAATTTGTACTAAATTAATTTTATTACTAAAAGGTTTAATATGTAATTAATAGCAAAGTAATTTAATTAAGTTTGATCGATTTTTTTATCAAATTTTAAGTTATTAAGTGATTCTTCAATGACTTTATAAGGATCTTTGGCTAAAATTGTTTAAATTTATTCTCTTTTTTTTTTAAATTATTCTTAGTTTATTTTTTCTATGTCTTACAATTCTGTAATCAATTTAATTTTAACATTACAGTTGCAAAAAACTTAAAATTGAGGTAAGTTGAATATATTTTAATCTTTTTTTAGAAATTCTATTAATTAAACCAATTGAATATGTATTTTTTTTAACATGTAAAACTAAATAAAATCTGCTTTAAAACTTAAAACTCCTTCCTTAGAAAATTTCTTAAATTTTAAAAAAATGTATGTTTTTAATTTTTTTTTAATTAAAAAAAAAAATTATTTTTTTACCTGTGAATCGTTAACTATGTTAAATTATAAATATATTTTATTAATTTCATACATATATCTATCAATAATTTATTATTTTATTTATTCCTATTATAAAAGATTATTATAATCTTCTTCTTCTGTTTAGCTAGCAAAATAATCAAAATCTAATTATCCATTCGAATATTTTTCTATATAAGAGGCATCATTACTACTATTATAACTGTTATTGTTCACATATTATTCTTATTATTCAAAATCCTATATTTAACTATCATTTTATTTTTAATTTTTAAGTTATGTGTCTTAATTTAATAGAATTTCTTTATTTTATACAAGATTGAAAGGATTATTTTAAATTGAGCTTTGTCTAAAAGGATTATTTTCTTATTAACCGCACTATTAATAAAATTTATTTATTTCTTCGATTTTTTTGCAATCAAAACTTGGCTTATTTACTACTTCCATTGAGACATAACGTATCGCATGTATATAAGCTTAACTATCAAAATTTTATGTTATAACGGAATGTTCCCATATTTATTTTAAAGATATTCTTTTAAGTTCATCATATTGTAACATCCTTCTTAATAAATCCTATAATTCATAAGATATTTCTTAATCATTTTCCAATTTAAAATTAATTTTTTATTCTTTAATACATTCAATTAATGTTTTTGATTATTATTATTAAAATGGGGGTTTATTTAATCCAAAAACCATCATATAAAATACAACACCAAGACTAATTAAATAATAAAATAGGTATATATTACAAAAAATATTTATAAGACAAAAAATTAACTTATTTACCTATATATATCGCATGATAAACCATAATTTCTATTCTCTAAAATTTCAGGGGCCATAGTCTGTACATTAAAATTAAATTTAGAATTATTTTTAAATATTAATTTATACATATTAAGTTCCACAAGAAGTATCAGTTAAAGGGCTTTGGCTTGTTAGTTACTTAGCTAATCCAAAATCAGCTAATTTTAATTAACCATCATGCTTTAATATATTTTCAAGTTTCAAACTAAATAAAAATTAATAATTATTCAAAGTCATTAGAATTTATATCATAATTTTTTATTATTATTGTATTTATTTTTATAGTTATTTTTATACTCTCTGTGTAAAACCATGTGTTCGTGAAGTGAAAAAAACCCATATAAAATTTATTTAAACAGTATCCTTGCTTCGTCTTCCTAGAGTCGTTTTTCTTACTTTGATTTAATGTAGTTAGCTAAATTTCCGCCATTACAATATTCCATCACCAAAAAGCATACTTTTATATAATAAAAATAAACAAATAAAAAAAAAATAATAAAATAAAAATATAATTCTTTAAAAATTTAAAGTATCTATATATTATTTTAATATATTAAAATTTATGATTTAAAAATATAATGTTGATAAAACTTAATAAAATAAATTATTTAAGCTTATAAATTTGAAAAAATTTGCAATTTCGTATAAATATTTTTATTTTACTATTTTTTTGTTCTACATAATCTTTAAATTTTACTACATTTTAGTTATCTATTTTTTACATTATTTCTTTTTCTTGTTAAAATAACATATAGTGCCTTTTATTGGTTTTATCATTAGGAATTTTTTAAAAACATTTAATTGCTACCAACTATTTTTATGAATTTTAATTTATTTCTTATTAAGTTTATTTGTTATCTTTTTTATTATTTTCCTGAACTAAAGCTTAATAAACTTTTCCAAATGATCCCCTTCCTAATTCTTTCATAAAGATGTATATTTAGTTATACGTTTTGCTTTATAATTTTGTGTTTATTTTTATGTCGATTTTCATTATAATTGCCTCTATTTTCTAAATTTATTATTTTTGGAAATTTTTATTTTTTACATTTTTAATTTAAACGCATAAAAAAAAAATATAAATCAGAATAATACAAAATGGAATATAATGTATAAAAAAGAATTATATATATATAATAATCTAAGATTAGAATCAGTTTTTACTTCCGAATTCATTATGTTTTAAATATGATTTAAACTATCCTTTAGTTTTATAAACATGTATTTAATAAGAATTTTCTTAATGGTATTTATATATAATAATATTTTCATTTTAAAATTTAGATAATTGATAAATAATTATAATTATATATATTTTATATGTACTGGATTTTTACTGATTATGAACAGATAATAGCTCGTAAGTTAAATATAATTTTATTGAAATTACTAGAATTAATATATATTTTTAAATTTTTTAAAAATTTTTATTTTTTTTATATAAATTATAAAAAAACACCTTAAAAAATGTAAACTTAGAGTATTATAATTATTATTACATTTTTATAATCTAGATTATTAAAATTAAATTATAAATTAATTTTTTAATAAAAATAATATAGAGAAAAAAATTATAAAATATGAATTAAAAAAATAATTTATTATAGCAAGAAATTATTTTAGTGAAATATTATAAGATATAAATTTTTTAATAAATTTAAAATAATAATTTATATAAAAAATTATCAATGTGAAAACCAAATAGGCTAATTAATATCATAAACTGCAATTCTACCATCATTTTGCATAACCAATTTAAAAGGAGCGTTTCCAACCATAGGTTAATTAGGCTGTCTAGAAGAGTAATAAGTTTGTCCAGTTCCGTCAATGGCATTTAATCTTCCATCATTTTCAAGTCTTAAGAAATAGGGGGGTCTAGGTTAGAAAAAGAATTAATTGATACAAAAAGTGACTTATTAAGATTAAGTGTGAATAACTTAAATCCAACCGTTATAAGCGAGATTTAGAACGTATTATTAATTTTCAGAGGGCAAAGTTCCGCCCTACATAATGCATCTGCCGGGGGCCAAAAACATACCTTATTATTATTAATCGAGCCATTTTATTCTGTTTCCATTAGCGAATTCTCCTTTTTGGGTTTGGCCGTTTGGATGTGTCCAGTTTCCAATTCCGTGATATTAATTGTTTAACCATGATCCATCATATTTTTAAGCACTGCCGTCCCAGGTAATAACTCCGTTTCCATTTTTTTTACCGTTTGTAAATTATCCTACATAAGTTGTTCCAGAAACTTTTAGGGTTCCATTACCTTTAAATTAGTAAATTTTTATTATTCAAATATTTTATTTTTTCAACAGAAAAAAAGTTTTTTTAATTTTTGCATATATTTTAATTTTAAATTAAATTTTAAAAATTAATTACCATGGAATTGGTCATTCATCCATTAACCGTCATAAGACATTCCTGATCTATATTACATAACTCCTTATCCAGATTTTTGACCATTAACCCAATCTCCGTTATAATAATCGCCATTAGGGTACCTATATTCAGCTTTTCCATTACTAGGCATTTATTATTATTAGTTTTATTATATATTTTGAACTACTTATTATTATTAAGACTAAGTTTATTGTCCAAGAGGAACAACTCCTCCGGCTCCATTTTCAATTTAATCATAGGCCTCGGGAGTATCACTTATGTATTCCATTTAAATGGTGACATTACCAATAATTTGTCCTTCGTAATATAAATCAATAGTTTTAGTAGGTTTTTTATCTTTTGGTAAACATCCTGTAATTGATAAAAATCCGGTTCCAATAACGTCATTATCATCAGCTTCATTAAAATTTTAACATTCTACAGTAAAGGTATCTCTTGCTATGGTATCTCTTGTGAAGATTAATTAATCCTTTTATTAATAAATTTTTTATTATAAATTATAAATCCATAATTATATATTATTTATACATATTTTAAATATAAATTATTTAATTATATAATATTTTTTATTTTAAAATTACATCCCATTTAGGATTTTTTCCACCGTCTGTGTTTGCAGCTGTACATTAAGCATCATCGCCTAATTTTATAAAGCAAATTGGAGACATTGTTCCAAAAAGGAAAATAGTGTCTCTTTACAAGTTAGCTGATTTAGGTCTCAAAATAACCTATAGGATTAATTAAAAATAATATTAATGATTGTTCACTTATTTTATATAAAATTTACATTTTTAATTATAATTTTATTTTATTTTCTTTTGTAAATTTTTTGAAAATTTAAATTTTATTTACCTATCCAGTTGTGTCAGGGGCAACAACTTCGGGATGGTTTTTACATTCTTAGTCTAACTCAAATTCTAAAGAAAATTCAACAGTTCCAATATCTTATTTTTTACCAAATATAGTACATGATTAATCAACTTTTCCATTAGTTCCTTTTCTAACTTTAGTCAGGGCAAAACCTAAATAAAATAATAATAAAAATAATTATACATATTAAAATTTTATAATAAATTTTATTTTAATTAATAGAGTTGATATTTTATTTTATATTTATTTTGTATTAATTAAAAATGTAAATATTCTATTCAAAAAATAAATAATTTAATTTTTTATTATATATATATATTTTTTTAAATAAAAAAGTTACCTCCTTCTCCGATAAAAACGTCACTTTAAATAACATTTTTATCCCAAACTTAAATGTATACTGTGTCTTCTTCATTTTACCTAACGAATTCAAATTTTTCGTTTTTCCAAGTGGGGAACATACCTCCATCTTCACAAACAGTAGAGGTTTTAGTTTATTTGCCAAAGGAAATTTTAACATAAGGATCCTAATTTATAAAATAAAAAGTATATTATAAGGTATTTTAATTATTTTAAATACTAATTTTGGAAATTCGATATTTTAAATTTATATATATTTTTTTTGGAAAAGTTTTATAAATAAAACTATTTATATCTTTGATTAATAGTTTTATTTTATTTTTTTAGGATTTTTTACTTATTTTCCTATCAATTAAACGTCTTTTTTTAAGGTGGCTTTTCTTAAATGTACGGTCAATTTTCCTCTCCAAATTGAGTGGTCCACTTTTGTGTATTGTCCTATAGATGAATTTCCGCAACCCATGTTTTTTAGTTTTATTTTATTTTTTTTAAGTAAAATTTATTTTTATTTTATTTAATTATTATTATTAATCTATTGAAATTAATTTCTATTTATTTTATAAAACTTGATAAATTATTTTGAGTTAAAATGTGTATAAATTGAGAAATGCTAATTGATTGATTTTTTTTTGGAAAAATAAAATTTTTACTCATTTTTAATTAATTAAAAATTAAATACAGTTCTAAAAATAGGACAAAAATTAGCAATTTGAAAAATAATCTATTTTATTATGTTCTAACTTAACTTAATTTAATAATATTATAATTTTAAATTAAATTGTATCGAAATATAATTAATCCTATTTAAAATAATATTATATTCGATTTATACTATATTAAGTTGATTTTGTATTAATTTTTGTAATTATAAAAATTATTATGTTTAATAATAATAGTATTGATAAAATAATATTATTTTTTTAAATTGATTTAAAAATAAATATAATTTAATGATTTTATTCATTTGAAATATTTAGTAATTGTTTGTTTCGTTTAGAAAAAATACTATCATCAATACCTAAAAATAAATAAATCACAAATATTTAATATAAAATAATAAATATACAGAGATAGAAAAAATAAATATAATTATGTTTAATTTAAGCTTTAATTTATTTTATTTTTAATAATAAAATTAAAATTAAATTTAAAATTTTTATTTATCATAGATATTTAATATAAATAAAAGTCTTATATATTAGTGTAGAAAATAATACTTTTATTATATTTTATTATCTTTCTAAATATTTCATTATCATATGATAAAAAATTAATGACCTATTTGTATTTTAATACTTTTTATACTTATATTTTCGAAATTTTCTTAATAAAAGAATTTATTAAAGTCAATGGAGAATTATTGAAAAAAATTACTAAATGGATAATACCACACTTTATTAAAAATAAATATATAATTTTACCCTAATTACTATACATCAAGGCAATTAATAAATAATCAAAAGTAATTATTCCTGATTCTTTTTCTTCTTATTTTTTTTTTTTTTCCACTTTTAAATAAAATAAAAATAAAACAAAACAAAAAATAAAATTAAATTAAAAAAAAGAAAAAAAAAAGTATAATTCATTTAAAAATAAAAAAATAATAATACACAAAAAGTAAAAAAATAAAAATGGAAGTCGAATCAGGATTACTCGAAACCAGTAGCATGATGTCCATGCCCAGATAAACATTAAACATTTTATGTTGTATGTGTGGAATTTCATTTAATCCCTCATAAACAAAAACTAATATTTGTTCCACATGTCTCGCCAATAAATAAGACGTAACTGTAGGAATTACTAAATAGGCAATTCTTAATTTTTGTAGAACTTGTAGAAGATATAACAGACCTCCTTGGGTTTATGTAAAAATCATTTATTTTCATTTTTTTATATACATATATAAAAGATTTAAAATAATTAAATTATTTGCATATTTAATTATTATTATTAAATTTCACTTTCAATTTTTTACTTTTGAATCTATTTAAGAAACCAATAAATAAAATAACTTTGATTTTTTTAATTTAACAATTATATTTTATTAAATTTCTTCTTTTTAAATTAAGATGGAAAGAGAAAGTAAAGAACTTTTAGCATTTTGTTTGAAAAAAATCAAAGGATTAAATACTGTAAAATTAATAGACGCCCAATTTATTTGGACCGAACCTCATTCAAGAAGAATAAAACTTAAATTAGTTATTCAAAAAGAAGTTATTAACAACGCATCAATTTAACAAACTTTTGAAGTTGAATTTTATGAACACTATATGCAATGTGATGATTGTAAAAAAGAATTTACTCCTCATACATGGAGCGCTTAAGTAAAAATATAAATAAATAAAAAAAAAATATAGATAAATATATTTTAATATAAATAAATATAATATATATGGACCACTTTAATTCTCATTAATATAATTTATAACTTTTAATATATGCTTATAAAATATTTATTATAATTATCAATTTAATATATATTAATTTGTATTAATTTTATCAATATAAAATTTATTATTATATTTTAAGAATGTTAATAACATTATATTTTATTTTTATAGGTTTAAGTAAGATAGAGAGTGACCCATAAAAGAACTTTCTATTATTTAGAATAGTTAATTTTAAAAAATAATGTTCACACCCATTTGTTGAAAGTGGAAGAGAAAGATGAAGGACTTGATTTTTTCTTTAAAAATAAGTCACATGCTTTAAGATTAGTCGAATATCTATAAACTGTCTTGCCTATGAAAATTAAACCTTCTAAATAATTAATTTCTTACGACGAATAAAATTCTATTTATAATACCAAAGTAAGTTAAAAAACATAATTAACTTTAATTTTATATTATATTATATATATTATATATTTATTTAAATTATATATTATATATATTTATTTAAATTTGTAATTTTATAGTACAGTTGGTCTGCTGAAATCCCCAGAATTTGTAAAGATGATTTAGTTATTCTTCCCCCTAAATTAGCTAAAGAATTGGGAGGAGTTTGTCCCATTTAATTGTGTTTAAAATTGACTACTACTATTAGATTATTGGATCCTAGAACTATGAAAAGAATTGAATTGACCCCCGATAGATATTTCCACTACGAACAAGATTTGTAAATTATTACTTTGAAACAAAATAGTGAAGAATTTTAAATTAACGATTGTGATAAAGTTAATGATGATAATTTAAACGAGTCTTATCAAACTTCTATTTCCAATTTATATATTAATAAAATTTATAACTTAGATGTTTCCAGAATGAGGTAAATACTAAATAAAAAAATATATATATATAATGTTTAAAATTATTTTTTTTAAGTATCTAATTTTTAATTCTAAAATTAAAATTTTTATTTAGTGATTGGCAACAATTTTAAGTTAAAACCCATTTGGGATCAGCCATTAAAGTTGGAGCTATTTTATAAGGATACGATTTGACTAAAATTAATTACGAAGAAGTTGATAAATTAAAAAATATTCCTGAAATTATTATAGTTAAAAGAGTTTATGATAAAAATAAAAGAAAAAATAGAATTTGGTAATTGAACAGATTAGAACAAGAAGGAATTATGGTTGAAGAAGCCGAAGATAGATTGAGAAAGAAAAAAAGTAAGGCTTTAAAAGGAAATGATGAAGATTTCGAAGAATTTATGGACGATATTGAAGTAAATCCTGAAATACAAAAAAACATTAGAATGTATAAAAATTAAGAAAACATAAAAAAGTTGTCAGCCAGGTAGATAGAAAGAAGGTCAAAATAAAAGAAAGATAAATAAAGAAAAATAGTCGTTGTTAAAAACGTGAGAAAACTTAATAATAACAATGTAAACATTTTCAACGAGCCCATTTAAGAAGCTGACGAATTTGACGACAAACAAAGTAACCAAGGAGGTCTCGAAGAAAGAGACTTTAAATAGCCCAAAAATAAAAAAATTGGAGTTAAATAAAAATATAAAAAAACCCAAGAAGAAGAGAAAAAATAAGAGTCAGTTACTAACGACGACGATAGTGAGTCTGAGGAAGATGAAGTCAAATTATACTAATTAGAAGATATTTTCAATAAATTTAACATTGATGACGACGAAGAAGAAGAGGCTGAAAATCAAGAAGAATAAAATCAAAAAGTTATTGATGAATTTGTTAAAGGGATGGAATCTTTCAAAATTGATAATAAAAAATGAAAATTAAGAAAAATTAAAAAAAATAACGAAAAATATAAATAAAATATATTTGTTGATTCATTTATTTATTAAAAAAATATAAATAAATTTATAATTAAATTTTTAAAATTATTAATTAAAAGTTCATAATTAATAATGTTATTATATACTTAATTGCTTAAGTTTTAAAATATTTACAAGATATGGCAAAAAAATAATTTTAACTAAGTTATAAAGTTTATAAATGCATTTTTTTTTTAAATAAACAAATTTATAATTAATAAAAATTAAAAATTTTTTTATAAATAATATAAAAAAATTCATTGTAATGTATATTTCAGTTGTGAATTATCATTAAATGAATCATCTACATATTTTGAATTTTAACTATTTTTGTATTTCAACTAATTTTCGATTTGCTATTCTTCATCCTGTTCTGGCTTTTCGTCAAAAAATATTTTTCTCCACCATTTAACTTTCATTTACTTTGGTTATTAAGGTTAATTAAAATTTTATTATTTCTATTATTCCTTCCGATTTTCCTCTTTTTAAATCAAAATTTTTCGCTAAACATATAGGTGTTTACTCATTATAGCTGCCAAAATCGAGAAAATAGAAAAATGAATAAACACTTGTAAAAAGTAGAGTAACTAAATATATAAATATAATTTTATTTTTTTGAATAATTAATTTAGTCATCTAATAATTATATGTATAATTATTTAAATGCTGTTTACTATTTGTGTATATGGTGAATATATAATGTTTTCTTAAGAACTATTTAAATTTCTTTCTTCTTTTAATTACACAAATGGACCCGAATCTTAAAATAAATTTATTTTGAAATATAAATTTAATTTGAAATATAAAATTATTTTTAAAATTATATATAAATCTTTATTTATTTTACAAAATGTTCCTTTAAGAAGAATTAAAATAACAAATATAAAGCTATAATTTCTTTCTATATCTCCATGAACTATTACAATCCATGCCACAGAAACTATTGAAAGTAAAATAACTATAAAAAGCACCAATACCCATGCTTCTTAAAAAAACTATAAAATAATTTAATTTAAATTAAATAATAAATTAGAATAATTTAAGATTATTTTTTACTAATTACCTAAAGTTATTTAAAAGATTAAAAAAAAATTATATAATTTATATTAAATATAATTAAAATTATATTTTATTAGATATCACAAACTTTAAATAAATTTTTCCCAGCTATTTCGGGACAAAAATAAATTACATAAGTATATATATAATTTATAATTATATTTTTATTAAATTTATTAGATAAATTTGTTTAATAAAACATAATATGATTTATCTTATTAAAATGTAACAATAAATTAATTTTATTGTATAAATATAATATGACTACACATACCTCCATTCTTTAATATATATATATAAACTTGAAAAAAGTATATTTAGAATTACATAATATATATTTGTCAAAATTTGTATTTAATGAGAAAAATGGTTTAAAAAAAAATATATATTATTATAAATATTTAGTATAAATATTAATTAATAAACATATAAGTAATTAAAATTTATAAATATTTATTTATATTACTTTTTTTAAAGTAAAGATGTAAACTTTAACATTGAAATTCCACTTTCCAAGGTACCATGTAATAGAAGCCATTAGTAAAATAATATTTATAGATTATATATTAGCTATATATATATCTTAAGAGATAATTTCGTCAAGTGAAACATAATCTGAACTTTTAATATCTAAATTTTGGAGTTTATTTTTAATATTTTGGATCAGTGGAACTTAAGTTATAATTAAAATTAACATGGCCAGATTAATTATTTCTATAATTTAAGGTCTTTTTATCAAAATATATTTGTTTTTATATTTGAAAATAAAATTCTCCTCATCTTTCACCCTTTTTTGCAATTATTTTAGTTGTTCAGTGTCTTCAGGTGTTTGGCTTTTTTTTAATTTAATTTTTTAGTGAAATTTTTCCAATTACTTTTTTTGTTATTCTATATTTTCTCTGTATTTCTTTACATTTGGCTGTTATGTGTCTAATCCGTATATACCAATATAATCTATAATAATCAGAATCAATAAAACAACTGAAAAAAAAATTAAAAAAGATTCTCTAGTTTTTTATCCTGATGTTTTTTCTGCTAATGAAATTGTATACACAAAATAGTCGCTTTTAATTTAAGTTCCATCCGAATACAAATAATCTAACTCAATAATAAACTATGTTAGCATATTTTCGTTGGCATTATAAAAATTTACAATAATATCTATTTTTTGAGTTTAAAAATCCACCCACTCTCTAATAAATATAAGAAATATATTAAATTTAATTATTTATTAAATATACAAATAATTATATGCATTTATAATAAATTAAATATTTACAAAATTTCTGATTTCGCATCTATTATTTTTTATTTATCAGTGTAAAATTCTTATAAAAATCCTTGTCTTTCGCTTTTTTATAACTTTTTATATTTATAATCCCCAAAATTATTTATGTTTTCTTAATCTAAAAATAGACAAACTCTATTATCATTTTCAAAAAATTATTTATGTATTTTATTTTAAATTTAGCAACTTTCATTTTCTTTATATCTTTTTTATATGATCACTCCTTTTTTTAACATCATATTTGGGTAGTTGTCAATTGTTTCAGGTTCTGAGTAGTTATATGCCAATTTTATAATTAAATTAATAGCATCTTCAAAACTGTTTATATTATTTTTTTCATAAATTTCTCTAAAAGATGTGTTTAAATTATTTTTTACAAGGTCATTATCTTAATATGCCGTATTGATTATGAAAAATATAACAAGCAAAAAAAAGAAACAATTCTCAATATAAGATTTTATTTTTTAATATAATTGTCTTTTTCGTTGCCATTTTGTTTCTTTCTGTTGTTTTTCAAAAAGTTTTTTTATTTCTCTTTAAGTGTACTAATTAGTTTCTTCACTTTTTTTTAAAAATAAAAGTTGATATACACTAATAATAGTTGCTTTTTAAATTTATATATTTTTATAAACATTTACTATAATTAAAGATTAATATCTTCTTATTTAGCAACTGTTTCACTTTATTTTAATTTAGAGTCAAAAAAAGTACAATTTATTATTTAAATTTTGACAATAGGATAGGTATTTTTAACTGAATACTATAAAGGGGTTATTAATTCCTGTTTTAAATCTTAAGAGTCAAGAAAAATATTATCACATTCATCTTAAAAGAAAATATTACTTACACTACATTTATAATAAGGGGCTAACATTTTAGCCAAGTCTTTAAATTTTTTAACATCTGCTGGCAATTAAATTTTAGACTCAGTTTAGTTATAAATGGTTTTTATAATTAAAGGCTTAAATAAAAATTTATTTAAGTAAAATTATTTTATAAAATGTTTAAATTTTTCAAAAAAAAAAATAAAATCATCAAATAATAAAAAAAAATGATAGATAAAAGTACTTTTTATTTGTGCTCTTATTTTTTTTAGCTATTTTGTATTTCTGTGTTATTTTTTTTTTTTTCTAAGTCTTTAGGATTTTAAATGTTATTTTCAAGGTTTTCTATTTCAAAAGATTAAAGCTTATAATTATTTTAATATTCTTCCATATTCAGCAATTTTAAATCTTCATCTATATCTTCAGAATCAGTATATGAATTTTCCTCATTTTAATCTTATTAGTGTTCTTTTACATTGTACTGTTATAAAAATGTATTAAGGGTTTCTTTTACTTAATCTTCAATTTGTTAATCATCTTGTTAAACATTTTCCCCTGTGAATTATAAAAATTCTTATTGTTCTAAATAATAAGTTTAAATTTGTTCTTCGTTTTCTTTGATAAGCTATTTATTATTGGTATTTATTATATGTTAAATTTTAATAATTTTGGGAATTTTAGGTTAAAAATTTTTAAAATTAATATATATGTTTTGAAATTAAAAATATAAAATTTTTATACATCATTTTAGTATTTAGATTATTCTGTTAATTATCTATTTTATTCTTCAAGTTTACTTATTTTTTCTCGTCTTTATTAAATAAGAGCTTTTAATTTTTCTTATTTTTCTTTTATAATACGAAGCTAGTTCTTTATTTATTTTTAATTTGATTTCATATTTTCTATATTAGAATTATTATTACTGATTGTAATATTTTTAAAAATTGAAATAAGTTTTTGATTAAGAAGATAGTTTTATAAAAATTAACTAATCTTGTTATAGTATTATAAAATTAGTATAAATATCTACTAAATATTAATAATAATATAATATATAAAAACTAACGCCTATAGAGTATGAATTATATAAATAAAAGAAAAAAAGTGGGAAATAATCAAAATTAATTAGGAAATTGTGTTTTAAAAATTTTTAAATAGAAATTAACTATTCTGAGAACTTAGGAATTTTAAATAAAAAAATTTGGCAAAAATAATTAAATAAGCGCGAATTATTAAAATAAAGAAAAAAACAGAATTTAATTAAATTAATTTTGGACCAAATAAACTATTAATGGGGGACAGGAATAAAACTTAAGAGCAAAATTTCAGATTAGCTAAAAAAAGTGCGCCTAGTAATTTAAACAAAGACATAATATTTGACACTCCTTCAAGCTCTGACTTTATGAAAAATTATGCTAAAAATCAAAATAATGATTATTAAAATAAGAACAATAATAATTAAAATTCGAGTCAAAACTTTTAATCTGAATCTTTGGCAACTTTATTGAAATAAAATAATTAACAAAGTGTAAATAGTATTAATAATTAAAATGACACGAAATTAAGCTAAAATTAAAATTAGAAATAAAAATAAAGTTTTGATAACTTTGCTTTGAATTTAAAAGTTTAGAACAATTAAAATAGTTCTTCTAGTAATGGTTCAAGGTTTGTTAATAAACTCCAACCAAATAAAAATATAAATATAAATTTTCCTTAAAATAAATTATTATAAAATGGAAATAGATTTATGGGAACCTAAAATGAGCCTATATTAATTAATAATAGCACTTTTACCGAATTTATAAATTAAAATCCTTAAAAAAAAGATGTGATAAAAGAATTTGGACTTTTTTCTGATAAAGGAAATGACGAATTAAATTCGAAGAAAAACGTAAATGACATTTGGAATAATGGTGAAAAATAAATTTAGAATTCATTAGTAGCTTATAACCTTACGAAAACTTTATAATAAAAAGAAGAAATAAAAAAAAGAGAAATAGAGTTAAAGCAAAAACATGAAAATCGCTTGAAAGAAACAAAAGAAATGTAATTTTCATATTATAATAATTTTTATAGTGAAATAAAATATATAAAATAATATTAAATATTAAAATTTAATTTGTAAATAATGATAAATGATATATAAGTATTTATATATAAACATTTTATATAAATTTCTATTTATATTAATATTGATATTATAAAATTTATAAAATAGATAAGAAATTAAAATAGTCAAAAAAAAATAGCAAACTACTTTAGATAATTTTTTCGAATAGAAAGGAAGCACAAATAATAATTCTGTTGAATAAATTTTAAAATAGGCTTAAAGATAAGAGAAAAAAGCTAATATTCTTCCAAGTTATAGTTTAACTCCTTCGAATAATTTTTTTAAAGAGTTAAATTAAAAAAATTAATTGAAAAATAAAGCATTTAATTTTAATGAAAAAGATTAAAATTATTAAAAATAGTTTTAATAAAAACTTTTGGACTAAAAAAAACAATAAAATTAAACTGGAAAAAGTATTTTAGACAAAATTGCCGAAAAGGAACTGAGGATGTAAATGGTATTTAAAAATACATAAGCGAATTTTTATTTATATTTTTATTTTTATTTAATTTTAAAGTACAGTTTTTAATTTTTATATAATAATTTTTTAAAATAACAGAGATATGATAAAAATAATAGAAAATTAAAGAAAATTGAAGAGGAAAATAGAAGAAAAAAATAAGAATCAATTGACGCCGGTATGAGAGAGCTTAAAAGAGATTTAGAAATGAGAGAATTGGCTAAAAGAAAAAAAGAAAGAAGAGAATAATAAAATAGAAGAGGATTTGCAGATATGATGAGTAAAAGTAAAAGTAATAAACAGGAATTTAGTTAGCTTATAGATAATAGTTTAAAAATTAAAAAAAAAAAACATGTGGAATAATAAAATTAGGAAAATTAAAACGAAAACGAAAAAATTGGCACTGATGTTAAAAAATAGCATGTCAGTTTTTACGAGAAAGAAATTAAGTAAAATTAATACGAAGATAAACAGGATTTCAAGTAAAATTTTTATATAAAAAATTTATTAATGTATTTATTAATGTATCAATATGTTTATTTTTTGTTTATTTATTTATTAATTAATATAATGTATTTATTTTTTTTTTATTTATTAATGAAATAATATATTTATTTTTTTGTCTATTTATATTTTATTTTTATTGAATTAGTAATTTGGAAGATTTCGAAATTGATGAAACTAACGACGTAACCCCTTTAATAAGACAGTTACTGTAAAAAGACTACAGAAACGATTCAGTTTTAAACCAAGAAAGCAAACAAATTCCGGACAATTTTCCGAGTTACGAAGAGTACACTCTGATTTTTAGGTATTTATTCGTAAACGAGTGCGTTTCTATTTTATATAATATTTTGCAGTAATTTAAAAAATCCACTTCTTTTTCTTTGGGACAACCTGTTTCGATAAATTTAATTAACGCTTAAAGGACAAATGAAGGATACACGGAATTTCGAATTTTACAGGGACATAAAAAAGAAGGAGAAGAGTATAAAAAAAGACTTAAAAATTACAAGCCCAAAAGAAGAATTGCTGATATTTTTGACTTGGAAAATGAGGGGCCCGATTTGGAAGATGGCGAATTGGAGTGGGATATGGAATAAGAAAATTAACAGTATGAATTCGATTTGACGCTGTAAAAAAATTATCTTATGTTGGTTTGTAGCGAATAAGATCCGGATTTAACGAAAATTTCTAACACTGAATTTACACCAAAAGATGAAAATTAGCAATTTTGTTTTTTGGGGCTTTTGGTTCCTCCAACTTCTTAAAAAGATGTGAGAATTTTACTAAAAACTGAGGTTAACGGGTTTAAATACAGCTTTAAGTTTGGTAAATTAATGATTAAAAATTCATATGTTTAATTTAATTTTATTTAATTTAATATACATAATTTATGCTAAATTATTTCTAAAATTTAGATAAAATAACTGATTAATTAATTTATTTATTTAATTTTAGACTAATAATATCAAAATGCCTATATATATCCTGTGGAAAAAGTAACTAGTTTTATGAGAGAATATTTAGCGATTTAAAATTTAGGAAAAAATGTGGATTTAACCAAATAAATTTTGAAGCCAAATTTAATTATGGAAGATAGATATAGACATATTATAAGATATCCAAAGATCTTACAGAGTTTTATAGAAATGACTTAATCAAGATATAATGAAACTTAGTGTTAAATTATAAGAGAAGTTTGTTTGATTGAAAAGGGTATTTGTGTGGTTTAAGGACCTGTATTAATTTTTTTCTCAATTTATATTTTTTAAATTTTTTGAAATTTTTTTTTATTTTTAGCCTGGAACGGGAAAAACTCACACTTTGTTAGGCTTAGTTTCGGGATTAAATTACTATTAATAACATGCTCCTAGAAATGGATCTAAAAAAAAGATTATGGTAATCGAACTTTATCATTACTTTTTACTTATTTATAATTAAATTTATAATTAATTAATTAAAATTTAAAATTTATTTATAACTTAATTTTTAAGATATGTGCTCCTTCTAATACTGCTATAAATGAAGTTATTGAAAGAATTTAGGTGAATGGGTTAATTTCAATAGATGGATAAAAATAGAATATTAATATAGTTAGAATAGGAATTTTGGATAGTAATGCATCTGAATCTGTTAGAGAAACTTGTTTAGGTAAAAATTTAATAAGAAGTTATTTTTAACCGTTTATATTAAGCAAATTTACTTATAATTAAATACATATTTAAATAGTTATATATATATTAATTTTTTTTTTTTTAAGAATATCAGTCATAACAATAATTGAATAAAATAATGAACAAATAAGGAAAGCACACTGCCACTGAATTAAGATAATTAATTAGTGAAATTAATGATAAAATTTCTAAATTAGGAAAAATTAGAAGTAAAGATAGAAAAGTAGAGCAGGAAAATTTATTAAAAATAGATTAGTTATAAAATGAAAGAAAAAGACGATATTAATAATTAAATGAAGTAAAATAAATTAAAATAGCTCAGAAAAGTAGGTAAAATAAAATTCAACTTTTTGAAAAATATTTAATTATAAAATTAATATATAATTATTTAGGTTAAAATAAATTATAAATGAAATTTTGATGACTGCAGATATTATATGTTGTACTCTAAGTTCTTCAGCCAGTGATAAATTAGATATTTTTAGAAATGAAATTGGCGTTTTAATCATAGACGAGGCTGCTTAGGTATAAAAAAATAAGAATAAAAAATTAAAAATTATTTTTAAAATCTACATTCATACTTTAAAATCAAAATGAAATTTAAATAACCACAAATTTTTTTAAAAAAAAATTCACAAATATTAAAAATTAAACAACCAAACCAAAGGCGCCTATTTTATTAAAAAATGAGATTTAAATATATATATATATTTTATAGCAAATTAAAAAACAGGTTACCTAACTAAACTCCCTAATTTATTAAAAAATAAAGTTAAAATTATTTTTTTTATAATTTTTTTTTAAAATTCATTAAATATTATAAAATATTAAATATATTAAATATTATTAAATATATTATATTTATAAAATAGGCGACTGAACCGAACGCCTTAATTCCGCTTCAATTTTGTCCCTAAAAAGTGGTTTTAATAGGAGACCCGAAGCAGTTGCCGGCCACTACATTTTCGCAAGACTCTCACGTAACTAAGTACAACAGAAGTCTGTTAGAAAGAGTGGTTGATAACAGTGTATAGCCCTATTTTTTGGACATTTAGTACAGAATGCACCCCGATATAAGACAATTTCCGTCGAATATGTTTTATAATGATAAATTGAAAGATGCAGAGGTCATTTATTAGAGAGAGTACCCCGAGTTTTTGAAAAGTATATAGTAGAAAAATTTGTATTTTATTGATTTATTGATTTCGAGGTAAAGTGTTGTTGATAAGTCTTATTAAAATGAGACGGAGGCTGAGGTTATTATTTAATTTGTGGAGTATTTTGTAGAATAAATAAGGAAGTATGGAAGTAATGTAAGTAATACGATTGGAATTATTTCACCTTATAAACAACAGGTTAAGCTTTTGAAAAAATATATGCGAGAAAAAATTTAAAATCCAGAAATCAGAAAAATGGCTTAAAAACACATTTTCATTAATACAGTAGACTCTTTTTAAGGACAGGAAAAAGACCTTATTATATTTTCTTCTGTAAGAGCCGTAGCTCATGTCAACACCAATAGCAAAAGGGAAAATTTAATAGGATTTTTATCAGATGAAAGAAGACTTAATGTCGCTTTAACCAGAGCCAAACATGGTCTCTTAGTATTTGGTAAATATATAAAAAAATTAATACTTATAATTAAAATTTATATATTATTTATTTTTATATAAATTTATTTAAAAGGGAATTCAAACACATTAAGCAGTGACGAAACTTGGTCATAGCTTATTGATTTTATGTCTGATTGCAACAGATATGTAAAAGTTGAAAATAAGTATTAGCAAGAAGATTTTGTACATAAATTTACCAGAGGAAAAGTTGCGGAAGCCTAAACGAAATATGCTAAATTAGTTTGGGAAAAGAAAAAAAAAAAGAAGACAAAAGTTTTAAATATAAATGATTTTTAAAACGATGTAGCTTCAGATGAAAATTAGCAAGAAGAAAGTAGTGATGAATCTTCTTCAGAATCTGTTAAATGCTAGACAGTTGTTCTCGATAAAGAAAATAATAAAGATAAACCTATAAAAATAGAGGATAGTGAAAATAAATTCAATCAAGAAAAGGGTTTGTCTTTTAACCATTCTTTTTTTTAAGATACTAATGATATAGATTTAGAGGAGGAAAAATAACACTAAAATAAAGAAAAAAAAATACAAAATAATATGCAAAATCTATACAATAAAAATGATTATAATTATATTGAAAATTAAAGTGATAATCCTCTTTTAGCTTTGCTTGGGGGAAGTAATAATAAAAAATAGAGTGAATAAAATATAATAGATTTGGATTTTGAGTTTAATGGAAAAAATAATAAAAAAAAATAGAAAATTGAAGCCTAATTTAGTGACTCAGAAGATGATTAATAATAATAAAATTAAAAAGGGTTTAAATTAAAAAAAGTTAAAAATTAAAAAGAGGACATTAATTTCAATTCTTTAAAAAAGCTGGAATTAGAAGACGCTATTAAGATTAACCAAGTTTAATAAAGAATTTAAGAGGAAAAATAATAAATGTGTTCTGGCGATTTAGCATCATTGTTAAAATGAATTATTATTTATTTATCTCTAAAAAATTAGCTTTTATTAATAATATACAAAATTATAGTATTTACTTACACTACTAAATATAAATTATTTATCATAAAATATAAGATTTTCAATTAATTAATTATTTTTTAAATACATATAAAGTAAAATCATTAGTTTTTTTTCTATTTCAATTCCTACTTTTTTTATTTTGCTTATAAAACTCTGAGCATTTTTTTTCTTCTACAATTCAACTTCAGCTTGGCCAAAAATAAAAGTACAAACATAGGAAACCCAATTGACATGACTTTTCTACAAATTACACATTTTTCTGGTTTATTAAAGCATTTTTTATGATATATTCTTTAACATTACTTGCATAATTTAGTATTTTAAATATCATGTACAAATATTCTTTCTAATGATTAACATATTAAACATATATATGATTTTCTTTTGCAAATTTCGCAATTTTTAACGTGCTATTCTAACACCAAATAAGTAGCATGCAAATATTAGGTCAAAAAACCAGATTTTATTTAAATTAAATTCTTCATCGAAAAAATGTTATCTCTAATAGCTAAATTTAAATTAAATGGCTTAATAATTTGCGTAAAAATCTTTTCATCACATATTGTATCATATAATAAATAAATTTGTCTCCTTATAACTAAAAAATCAAACAATTCAGGATTATCTTTGACAATTTTGGAATCATATTCAATTTTTATTTATGGAATTTTATACTATTAATCCAAAATTTATGCAGATGTTCTCGAAACTGCATATTTTGTGAAATCCCAGTTTTCCGTAATCGCCCAAGGCACAAATCTCTAATATTTTCCAAAACATTTTTTGCAATAATATTTGCCATTATATGAGCACTTAAACGCAGGATTACTGAATAGCTTCATTAAACCCGTATGAATTCTTAGTTTACAATTTAAACATTTCTTATAATTAAATTATTTGTATATAAAATATTAAAATGAAAATAAAGTAATTCATAACAAATATAATGAAATAAATTAATTCATAAAAAATATAAAAAACAAAAAAAAAATGCATACAAAAAAATATTCAAAAATAAAAATATACAAAACAAAAAATAAATATATAAATTAATTTGTTTACTATAATTCTTTTTTTATAAACAGGTTTTTCAGTAATTAAGACAGGGTCGATGTTATTATATTTTTTTAGTTATAATGTATATGAGTTTTTGATTTTGGAGTTACTTATACAAGTTCTGTATTCTATATTATTTTTTGCAAAAAATATTTCTTTTTTCGATTATTTTCTTTTTACTTATAACAAATTATGATCTAAAATTTCTTCTTTGGGACTTAATTGTTATGTCTAATTTTATTTTATCTTTTATTAATTTTATTACTGTGTTTGTTTATTTTATTAGGGCCAAGCAAACTATTTTGCAGAGTTATTTTGAGTCAAATTTTTGTGTTCAAAAAATAAATTTAATGACAGCTTTTATTAATTTTGACCCTATCTTGCTAATTTTATGGGAGAATTTTACTCGCTATTTTAAGGATTCGAAATATTTTTTGCATAATTACTCAGTTAATTTGAAAATTGTGTTGAAGTTTTTCTTATTTTTATTGGCTATGTAACTTATTTATATAAATTAAAAGGTATTTTCTAATGTCTTTAGTAATCTTTAAATTTAGAATCTTCGATGGTTTCTTTAAAAAATTGATAAAAATTCTTATAATTAATATATTCATAAAAAGTAATGCTTTTTTTTACCAGTTTCTGAGGATTTTGAGTCTAAACTAATTTTTCTTACTTATTATACCTTTTCTTCTTCTTCATCGGTGAAAATTTTTTAATCTTAAATTTCTTTCAATTTTAACTCGAAAATTTAATCCTGACTCAAAGTATTTTAATTTTAATATTTATATCTCTTAGGTGGGTGAATTCTTATATTTTCACTAAACTCTGATAATTCTCTTAATTATCTTTAATTTATTTCAGATTACATATTTTTTTACTATTAAGTTTAGTTTTACTGTTTATAAAAACAGCTATTTTTAGGAGTTAAAGATCTTTCAATTTGAATATGATTATCTTCAAATGATGATTTTTTTCTAATTTATTCTCTTTCTTACATTAATTTTTTTAGATCTTATGCAGAAAGTCCCACTGAATGTTTATCTTTTTAAAAAAAACCTTTAATATTTTTAGGTGTGATTTTCCCGCTTTTTCCAAGTTTATTGTTGGAAATTTCATCTTCATTTTTATAAGCATCTTATTTATCAATTTTTTATTTTTATGATAAAGAAGATTCATTTGATAAATATTCATCATTATTTTCTGCTGGCATTTATGGACTAGAGTCACTTGGAGCCATATCTTTTATTAAAATATGTTCGGAAGCTTTTTTATTAATTCCTAGCATAAAATTATTTAAATTCTCATTATTTTTGTCCGAAATATCTGAATTTTCACTCACTTTATCCATTATTTCTTATAAGTCTGTATTATCAGGAAATCTAAAATATTTATTTATAGTGTATTACTAATTTTAACTATTTTTATTTTCGAGTGAAGCAGAGCTGTTAAAATTTTATGAACTTTTAGATTCATCTGTTGCTTTTTTATGCAATTTTAAAAAGTTATTTTTATATTATTCATATTCGCTTATTAAATCGCCATATATTGTGATTCTTTTATAAAATAAATGAGAATTTAAGATTTTTAAAGTTTTTTTAATCTAAAAGTGATTCTAAAATTTTAAAAGAAACTAAAAAGTTTATTTTAAAAATTGTTTCAAACTTTTATCAAATAATTCTAGTAAAACTAAACTTTATTCCCAACCTAAATTATATTAATTTTCTATATCTTATATATTTATTCCTACGAAATTAATAGATTATCTAGGATTATTTTAAAAACATTTTTATAAATATTCAAATATCTCTAAATCATTTGTTTTTTTATTTTCAATTATAAATTCTTCTATTTTTTTATAGCCAACTATTTAACCATTGCTCTTATTATCCAAAATTTCATGTTAAAAATATAATTAGTTCAAAATTTATGCTATAATATCAGATATTTTTATTAAAGGGTGAAAATTAAAATTATAAGCTGTATCATCTTGCATTTAAACACATTATTATTTTAAATTATCAATTAAGTTAGGATTTATTATTTCAATTTAAATATCTTCTCCAAATTTTTCCTATTTTTCTTGGTGCTAGAATTGCGTTTGCATATATTATAAAGTATGACTTAAGATAATTGATTAAACTTTTTTAATTTTATGCCTAAATTTATGTTTATTTTTTTATTATAATTTTTATTTTATGTTATATATAAATTTTCAAATACAATTAAAAAATTTTTTTTACTATTTAATAAAATAATAAACATTATGTGATTGTAAATTTAAATATATGATTAAAACCAGTTTAAAACATATAATACTAGATATATATTTATTTTCCAAATGTATTTTCATATTAAAGCGAATAATCATATTTTCTTTATAATTTTAAAATTAAAGAACTCATTATTAATTTGTATTAAAATAAATTTATGATAAATTATTCAAAAATAAGAATTTCATATATCTATCATAAAATATATTTTTTTTATAAATAATATAAAGAATTATAGTATATGAAATAATATTTTTAAATGGCCGTCAAATTTTATTATACTCTAGATTTTTAAACACCACACTATTCTTGGTATTCATAAAATAAAAATTAATAAAGTATAATGTATTTGTAAAGTACATTAATTGATGAAAAAAAATAAAAAAAAAATTATTTTTTAACATACTAATTATTTATTAAAAATATAAAACAAAAACAAAAAATCAAAACATTAAACTAATGAATAAAGAAAAAGTACACTAAAAATAAAATAAACAGCAAAGTTCGCCAAAAACTAAAGGAAAAAGTAACGAAGAAAAAAATGAGAAATATATAGCAAAAAAAGTAGGACAATATCTGTTGATAAAAGAAATTGGGAAAGGAACTTCGGCAGTAGTATTTAAAGGGGTTACTGAAAGAACATTTAAAAAAGTTGCAGTGAAATAAATTTAAATTAAAAAACTAAATAAAAAGCAATTAGACAGAGTTTAGTAAGAATTCGAAATATTGTAAAAAATTAAGCATAAAAATATTGTCTAAGTTTTAGACATGAAAAAATCTGAAAACCATACGTAAAATATTAAAAAAATTAGTATAAAACGATAAAAAATAATCATATATATTTTATTTATCAAAAAAAAGATTAACAAATTTTAAAACATTCGATTTATTGAATTTGATAAGTTGAAAAAAAATTTATTAACCTAAAGATAATTAAATAATTTTATTATAATAATATTATAACGATTAAAAATGATTTTTAACCTCATTTAATTTTAAATTCTAAATTTCTTTATTTAAAATATTTTTATTAATAAATTTATGTTTTGTCGAAAAATTAAAATAAATTAGATGTGATTAATTTAGTAAATTTTTAAAATTTTTACATTAGGTACCTAGTTTTTGAATATTGTTAGCATGGAAACTTAGACAATTACATTGAAAATTATTTCGAAAATAAAAAAATGTCGGAAAAAAAAGTTTAATAAGTAGTACAATAATTGGTTGAAGGACTTAAAGTTATGTAAACTCATAAAATTGTTCATCGAGACTTAAAATTGGCTAACATTTTAGTTGGAGAGGATTTTACTATTAAAATTGCGGATTTTGGTTTTGCGAAATTTAGTCAAGATGATGCCTTATTCAGTACAACTTTGGGGACGCCGATTACTATGTAATAAATAAATATAATAAATGTTCACTAGTATTTTTGTTATACTAATTTTTTTATTAATATATATAATTTATAATTTGTTAGTTTTTTATTATTATCTTTTTTTTGCATTTTAAAGATTTAACTAAAATTTATAGTATTTAAAATAATCGTTTTTGATTAAATTTTTTTTTTTTGTTTTTAAGGTGTCCAGAAATTTTAGATGGAAAATAGTATAATGAGAAATGTGATATTTGGAGTTTAGGAGTTATTATTTATTAGATGGTTTCTGGAAAACCTCCTTTTATGCCAAATCATGGAACTGGTATTAAGGGTCTTAGATTTAAAATTGAAGAAGGAGTAATAGATTTTACAGGAATAAATATATCAGAAATTTTGAAAGAGCTTATTTAGTCTATGTTAGTAAAAGATCCTTAATAAAGAATGGGTTTTAAATAGTTTTTTTAAAATGACTGGGTTAATGGTTCTTATAAAATTGTAGATGAAGAAGATTTAAATTTAGAAGCAAGTTTAAAAGTAAAACAAATATTTTTATTATTTGCAAGTTATTTATTTTTAGAATAAATTCAGAATTTAATATTTGAATTTAGAAAGCTAAAGAAGAAACGATAGACAAACATAAAAGAAATATTGAAAATTAAAAATTACAGATGGTAAAAGAGGCAGAAAATAAAATCATGTAAAAAATAAATATAAATTTGGGTAATAGAGGTCAGAACAAATAATTAAATATGAAAATAATACTATTTTTAAAAATATAATTTGAATTAAGAAAATATATGGAAACAAAAGTAATTTAATTTCTCGCTGGATTAAATAAATTAAAGTAAATTTTGATCTTAGATTAGAAATTTTAGCCTACATTTACAAATTAAATATTCTTAAATTTTGAATAAAAACAGAGCCAAAATTAATTTAATAATAAAATCTATTATGAAATATAGTTAACACTTAATATTTTGCTTGCTTACAGAATAAAATAATTTATAAGTAACCCAATAAATATATATTTAGAGCAACAAAATAAAGAATAAAAAAGGCCAAATAACATAAATAATTATAATAATAAAAACGATGAAAATGAAGATGAATTAGACAAATATATAAAATAAAAAAATAGTGAAAATATGATACATTATAATAAAAAATAAGGTAATAAAGATAAAATTGATAATTAAAAATAATGTGATAATAAGTAAAATAAGGAAATAATGTGCATGCATATTAATAATTATTCTGAATTTTAGGGACAATTTTTAGCAAATGGGTAAAAGGATATATCTAATATTGCGTTAATTCTTTATAAAAAGCTAACAGATTTGATAAATAATATAAAAAATTAAAACTTGAGTTGCAATTAAAATAAGCCCATAGAAGCTTATTTATTTGAACTTTTAGTTTAGTATACAGAAGAAAAGGTTAATGAACTTTATAAGTAATTTGAGGAAAAATTTTGCCCTTTAATGAAAAATTAGGAGCAATAAATAGATAAAACTGATAAAAAAAATTTAGTAGAAAATTAGGAAAACTAAAACTTATTTCTAGAAGATAATTAGGTTATAAATTAAATTAGAGAATTTTAAGAAAATGTTGAATAATAAATTTAATAGTTGTAGTAAATTAGCAATGTATATTAAGATATTATTTTGCCAAAAAATGATATTTTTTTTCAAATTAATAGTAAATTAATATAGTAAGATGAAATAGAAATATGGTTTTCAAACCTTGTAAGCAAAAATAACTATATAAGGTATTCTTATATGTTAAAAAATCTTAAATATTATGAATAATATTTATAATATGAAGACTATTTTGATTTTAAAATTTTGGAAAAAAATAATATAAATAATTAAGAGTGTCTTGAAAAATTAAAAGCAATTTACAATTAATATATTGAACATTTAGAATTACTATGTTGAAATGAACACTTTTTTGAAAAGATAAATAATTTTTAATAACTTATGTAACAAAATATAGTTTTTATATAACATAAATTAAGTAAATTGAATTTTCAATTATTTTAAATATTTTTTTTATTATGATTATTTTTGGTATATGCTTTGTACATTATAATCGTATGATAATTAATAACAATATTTCTTAGTTTAATAATTCATATTATTACTACTAAAAACTTCTTAATAAATTTATAAATTTAGCTAAATAAAAAAATAACAAAAAAATAATAAAATAAAAATACTATAACAAAGAAAAAATGGTAGAATAAAAAACTAACAACAAAGAAAACAACAAAAAAGTTTTATTAAAAAAGAAGATTAACAAAAATAATAAAAATAATGATAAAAGCTAAGAAAAATAAAAGGACATTAAGCCTAAATATTAGCCTGGTAATAATGTCGTATTTACAAATAATAAGGTAAAAACTACTACAGCTACCTCTAATACCAATTCAAATGATACATAACAAAAAGAAAAAAAATAAAATGAATAATAGAATGGTAATATTTAGAAATAAAAAAGCGAGAAACCTTTCAATAAGAATAAAAAATTTTAAAAAAAAGACAAATAAAACAGAGAAAATAACGATACTTCATTATAATTGAAAAAAAAGGAGATCGAAAAAATAAACAAAAAGTAAGGAAACATATTTTTACAAAAATCTACTTTGGAATCTTAAAAAAGTAATTTCAAAAATATTATTGATTAAGAAAAAAACCAAAAACCTGATGAGAAATCAAAAGTAATGAGTAAAGGATAAAAAAGAAAACTTAAAAAGAAAATTAATAAAGAAAAATAAGAAAATGAAGCTAAATCATTAAAATAATTCACACCTTCTATTGAATTATTTAAAAAAGCTGAATCATTATATCAAGAAAAGGTATAAACACACAATTATATATATATAAAATATTATTTCATATATAAAAATAAAAATATTATAAAAAATTCAATATTTATATAAAATATATTGTATATTATAAATATAAATACATTATAGTTATAAATATATTATATATTATATAAAAATTTAATAATATATATATACTTATTCTGTATTAGTTAACATTTATATTTATCATTTTTATATTTACATTAGGCTAGAGAAGTTTTGTAAAAATATAAATTGGCCAAAAAAGATGAATAATGGTTAAAGAAAATTATGACTGAAGGTACTATGAAAGATAAAATTTCTGCTATTTAGATTTATGTTAGAGACAACCCTACATATACATTGACCAGTTTAGAAAACTTATTATCAATTGTAATTTTTAATTCGAATAATATATAAACACATATTTTATATAATATTTATGGAAATCATATTAATTTTTTATATAATTTAAAAGCACTATGATAATATAATATATAATATAAAATTAATTTGATTTTTTTTTTCATTATATTAAAGTGTGAAAGTAAAAATAAGAAAGAAGCTTCTAATGCATTTATTGCTTTAAAAAATTTGTTTATTACAGTTTTATTGAAAAAAGAGCCTCTTTAAACTTTTGTTAAAAATGTTTAATTAAAAAAAGGATAACATACTGATTCTGATTTGGTTGAGTTTTATTTTGAATAAAAATTAAAAAATCTTTATATGAAATATTTGGATGTAATTAATTATTTTATTAAACATTTTTAATGCAATAAGTTTTTAAACTTTTTATTTTTTTAGCTTATAACTAAAGGATTAAGTGAAAATTTGTCATTTTTCAAAAAATAATTGATTGAAATATTATTTGAACTTGCAGGTGGAAATTAAGAAAATGAAGAGTTTATCTTAAGTACTTTAATTAATAAATTTGGGGATAATGATAAAGTTTTAGTTACTAATATAAATAAATAACTTTCCTAGCTATTATATGTAAGAAAATTTTATTTATGGAAATAATTTTTTAACTAGTATAATTATTTTAAATTTATTTTATATTTAAAGAAACATAATAGACTTACTTGGATCGTAATTAAAGAAATCGAAAGATTTGTATACAGAAAAAATATTGGAATCAAAGCACAATTTTATGCTATAAACTTTTTAAATACTTTAAATGTTTAAAAATTGGTAAAAATTTATTTAAATCTTAACTTTATATTTTAAATTATTATAAAAATATATTTTTAAAGGACATTCATTATATGAAAGAATTAATTAATTTCTTATTCACATTATTTACAAAAATATTGGAAAATGGAGATGAAGAAATGTACTAATCTAAATTATTAACTTAAATTTTGAGAGGAGTTAACAAATTATTCCCATAAACTAAATAAAATGTAATTAAATTATTTAAAAAACATTTTTTATTAATAATTAATTTATATTTTAAGTTTGAAGAATATTCTGAATTTTATAAAGAAAAAATAGATGAATTATTTAGACTTGTTAATATAGCAAAAAATTTCAAAATCAGAATACAAACTCTCTTATTCATTTTCTAAGTTCAAAATCATAATAATTAGCTATCAGATAGATTTTATAGAGTTCTATATGAATTAGTAAATCAATTTTAAATTTTAAATTTATAATTTTATTAAAAAAATAAAAATAATTAATTAGTTACAAAGTCCTGACATGACTGGAACCAGTTTACATGAACTATTTTTCGATATATTGTATTTTGCTCTTAAATAAGATTACAGTTTAAACAGAGTTAGAGCATTTTTAAAAAGATTATTATAAGTCGCTATGCACAATGAGGCTCATTTTGCAATTACAAGTTTAATTTTTGTTTCTAAAATTTTAAAAATTCATCCTTCATTATAAGCAATGTTTTCTCACTCTGAGAAATTTTACTTAGAAGAAGATGATGAAGAACACTTTGTAGATTAAGATTCTAGCGACGGAGAAGAACATTTTGTAGATTAAGATGAATCTGACGATGAAAATGCTAAATAAAAAAAAGTTGATTAAAAAAAATTGTAAAAAAAAAATAATAATAATAAAGATTCTTAATAAAAATAAGGAAATAATAAAGATAAATAGTATAAGCCCACTTATGATCCTTAAAAAAGAGAGCCTTTGTACGCTAATGCTTAAGATTGTGGTATGTGGGAAGTCAATATATTATGCAAACACAGTCATCCCACTATTTCTAAATTTGCTAATATGTTATTAAAAGGTTAAGATATCATATATAAATCTAATCCTTTGGTAGATTTCACTTTGGCTAATTTCTTGGATAGATTTTCACTTAAAAAAATGAAAAAAAAAGAAGGAAAAGGTGTTTAAGCACTTAAAGCTAAAGGAAAAATAAGAATGAGTAAATTTGAATAAGAACTTACAGTAGACAGTGTAAATACTTAATTAAAATATTTAAAATACATTTAAATATATATGATTATTTTTATTTATTAAAAAATTTAAAATTTATAAATTCATAATAGGTTCTTAACAAAGTCAAAAATGATTAAATGAGAGAAGATGAGAAATATTTTATAAAATATTTTGAACAAAAACATAAAAAAATGGAAAGAGAAGGAGTTTAAAAAAAAGAAAAAAAAACTCAAGAAGAATTAGAAGACGAAATGGATGAATACGCAGATGAATTATTCACTCAAAAAATGTAAGATCCCGATATTGATGATGATTTGTCTTTTGACGAAGATGAATTAGAATATTCAGATGTAGACATAGATGAAGAAAATCAGGAAATCGAAGATTTCGACGGAGAAAATTAAGAGGAACTTTAAGATGGATAAGAAGAATATGACGAAGATGAAGAAATTGATGAAGAAGAAATAAAAAAATTATAACAAAAAATGTCTAAAAAAGATTAAAAAAAAGAAAAAAAACAGTAAAAACCTTCTAGTGCAAGTGCATTCGTCGACTATGATGAGTATATGGAAAAACTTAAAAAATATGATGATGAATTTGGTAAAATATATTTAAATATTATTTATTAATATATAAATGATTTTAAAAATAATTTTATTAAATATATTTATATTAAATTTATATTTAGAGTAAGAGGGAGATTTTGATGACAATTTCGAAGAAGATTTAGAAGATGATGAAGAAGATGACGAAGATATTAATGATTTTGGAGCCTTACTAGATAAAGCAGGTCATGATGAAATAGAAGAAATACAGAAATTTAAAGACACTAAAAAAATTAATAAAAAGAAAATGGAAGAAGATAAAAGAGAAGCAAAGAAAGCTACTAGACATAAAAATACTAAAAAATTGTAACCTAAATCCAAAAAAATTTCTAAAAGAAAAGGAAGAAAATGAAAATATTATATCCTCAATTATATTTTTATTTTCTTATTAGTTTAATTCTAAATAAAATCAATAAGGATTTTAATTATATAAAAAATTATTTTATAATAAAAATAAATAAAAATTTTTTTTTATATAGAAGTAATTTTAGTTTAGGTTTCTTATTTATTAATAAACATATTCTTTTTGAATAATTATTGTTAAACATTATTAATTCTTTTAAATATTATTAAAATTTAATTTTATTTATCACCTATAATAAATTATAATATATTTTACTCAGTATTCAAAATATTTTTATAAACAAAAATATAATATACTTGTTTTTCCAATAAAAAATATTAAAAGAAAAACAAATATTTAATTCTAAATTGCATAATTTAGATAATTTTAAAATAATGGAAAATATATAATATATAACAAATTTAGTGAATTATTATGATATTAATTAAAAATAAGTAGAAGTAGTTATAATGGACGATAGACCCGATATAAATAATTGGTGGGATTTTAGTGCATATTTATTATTAATGATAGCTAATATATTATTAATAGTTAGAGTATTAATAAATTTTTTTAAAATGAGAATAATTAGAAAGTAAAAATTAAAATATGCACTTAACTTTCTTAAATGTGTTAATAGTAATATACTTCTGGGAGCTATAGGTAATAATAACAATCTTTATATTTTTATATTTTCTAGAATTTAAATCATAAAGTTTAGAAAATTTAATATGTTGCTATTTTTAAGAAATTTCATCGATATTTTTATTAAAATATATATAATTTTTGATTTTAAAAAAAATACTAGCTTATATTTATGTATCAAATTTATTTATATTTTTTATTGCAAATTATGTAAAATTTTATAATATTCTAACATTTATAAATTTATTCGATATAAATAATTGGCTAGTCAAATAAAATCAAATACATAATTAGTTATACTTCTTTATGTTATAAAAGTTATCATTTAATTTTAAAATATTAAATAAATTATATTATAATTAATAAAATGATTTTTATTTAGTCAGATAATCTTTATTCATATATGCAGTTGTATTCTTTTTCGATAAAAGTATATAATAAAGTGAAAATAACTAAATGGCTTATGACTGGATATAAGATTTTAACGTATATTTATTATGTTTATTAATGATAATAGTATCAAAATAATGGTAAAAATTAATGTATTATTTTTCTTTCATTATGTATATAATTTATGTAAATTCAGGATAACGGTTTGGCTTAAGTCAAAAATGAGAAGAAAAAGAAGAATAGCTAAGATTTTAAGAATATTTTTATCATTTTTATGGATATTTTGCTTGTTAATGCTTATTTTTATTAATGCAGTGGCAAAAGAATCAATGAACGATTAATATAATAAATTTATGAGATATTATATAATTTTTCAAATTTTCATATGTACTTCGATTTAAATATTTTCTTTAATAAGATTATAAAGGCATATATCTTAAATGTAAGCTGTAGATAGAGTTATAAAAAGAAATGTAAAAATAAAAATCTTAATAAATTTATATAATTTATTTACTCAAATTATTTATAATTTTTTTTATAACAATAGCTTAATTTAAGTATATATGTTGTTATTATTGCTTGTCTTTTGAGAATTTTAATAAATTTGATATTAGCTGTAAATCCTGTATGGGAATGGTACTAAGAAGAAAGAGGATTTCCAATTTAGTAAAATAAATTTTAAGTTAATCATTAATTTTATTATTATTTTACCTAAAATAATCATCAATTGAATAATATAAAAATATTATTATATTTTTAAACGAATTGATATTTAAAACATAAATATAAAAAAGTAAAAATAAAAATATTTAATTTTTATAAATTAGGGCAATATTCTCTTTGCTAATTTATTTAGGAGGTGACATGTTACCTTGTTTTTTTTTCGCTATAATGTTTAGTCCTTAATTAGAAAAAAATATATTTAAAAGGGCAAAGCTTCCAAAATTTAATCAATAACATTTTCAATCTAGTGCATTTACTGATAGTATGATATCTTTTGTTGCTGGGGATGACGATGAAGATGATGAGTAAATAGAAAGTAGGTTATTAGATGCCGAATTAGGCTTTTAAGAATGATAATTGCCATACTTAAAATAAAAAAATGTTAAAAAAAAATATATAAAAATAAATTAATTATGAAAAATAAATATAATTTATGTATTTAAAAAAAATAAATAATAATAATCAAAGGTATATGAAAGAAATCTATAAATATAAATTATTAAGGGTATAAAAATAAAAATGATATTTAAGTGAGTAAATTTTAATTTATTTTACTGATTTTTAATGAAATAAAATATTAATGATAAATATAGTTTAAAATAATAGTATTTAAATTTATTTAAAATATAATTTTATAAAATAAAATAAAAATATTAAAATTATAAAGATTAATATTTATAATTTTATAAATTAAAATAAAAAATTATCAATTTCATTGGTATTTATATAAATATTTTAGATTAGGCATTAAGAATTTATTAGCTAATATATTTATATTCTTAGTGAAAATCTAATAGTTTTGCATAAACAATATGTACTAATAAAAACTATTTATATATGAATATATTTCTTTATTCTTTAATAAATTTATTTAATTAAAAATTATGATACATTGTTTAGTGTAAAAGAAAAATTTACTACCTCTTCTTTTATTGTATTGTCTTTGAAAAAAAATAAAAATAAACACCACTTATATTTCCTTGATTAAATTTTTTAATCCTACAATTTAAATTTGTAAACAAAAACCTGAATATTAATAATTATCAATGAAAGTTAACTTATTATTATAATAAAAAAAAAAAAATAGAAGAAAAAAAAAAACAAAAACAAAAACAAACTAAGAATAAACTTGAATTTAATTAAATAAATAAATTATTTAAGAATCATAAAATCAACAAAAAATGCCATATATATAAAATCACCAGGTCGATTAAATAGGTATAGAAGATCTTTAATTATCAAATTCTTAGAACATTGAAGATAATTATTAACAAAATATATCTCCAGCTCCCGAAGGAGGTCAGCAAGATACTAGTTTTATATCATAAAAATCTGTTTAATATTAAATTTAAAATAATAAAAATAATTATAATGATGACAATTATAATGAAGAAGATGAAAATAATTATTAAACTTAAGAAGAAGAAGAAACAACAACATGTAACGAATTTAATTATAGACAACTGTAAAAATAAAAATATAATCACGATTTGCCTTTTTATGCACCTTATAAGTAGGACGGGGAAAAAGGCTGTGTGGAAATAAAATAGAAATTAAGTTAAATAAAAAATAAAAATATGGTATGTTTTTAAAATGGTGATTAAATATTTTAAAGAGGCATTTTATGTTATGATGGAAATAATTGTTCAGAAAAATAAGAATTGGCTGAATAAGCATGTAATGAGTTATAAATGGACTAACCTGTGGAATAAATTTCGGAAAAATAAGAAATTATTTAAAGGAATATTGTTTTGATTGATTGTGCTGACGAAAAATAAGTTATTATAAGAGATATTGATATTCCAATTTTTCAAAATAATAAAATTAATTTTTTGAAAATTTTAAAAGCTATAATTGAAAGATAAATTTCTTATTATTTTTTGATTGAGGATGAAATAGTTTTCTATTCATATGATAAGGCTAGAGATGTTTTCATATAAGTACCTTTTGAAAAAGGAGAACAATCATTATTAAACTAAGAATTTTGGAAAGATAGTGATGAAATCCAAGTTAGGTATAATATTATTAAGTAATTTAAATCAGAAAATTAGATTAAAGCAATGGAATACAAAAAAGAATAAGAAGAAAAATTACAATAATAGAAATAAATTTAAGCAGAATAGTAAATTAAAGAAAATTAAATTGTTTAGCAATTTTTAGATAGTTTACTTAAAAAAAAACCAATAAAAAGAGAAAAAGAAAGAACCATAGAATTTGCTGTTGAAAATGTCAATAAATGGAGAAATTTATAATAATAAGGTTATATCCACTAAGGCATCAAAATTAATTTAAATTTAAATCAGGCGGCTTATTTAATAGAAATAAGACGAAAAACTTTAGATGAATATCACAAATAAATTAAAGAAGGCTAAAAAAATGGATTTAATTTCCAAGAAAATAAATTAAAAAAAATCGGTGTTTTAAGAAAATTTAATTTATAAGCAAAATAGATTAAGGCAAACTAAGAGGACTAAATCATATAATAGTAAATTAAGGAACAAAGTTAAAATATATATGGGTAATTTGAATAAAAAAATTTGGATTAAATACCAAAATATGAAAATTCATAATAAACTGATTAATTTAATAAAATGTATACCAATAATCAATAAAACAATGAAAATAATTAACAATTAATTTTATAACATTAAAACGATTAAAAATAGGATAATTTAAAAGAATAACATATTTAATTTTCTATGTTAAGATAAATGAATTAAAACTAAGAATAAAATTAGAAATAAACTGAGTATGAATAAGAGTAAGAGTAAAAGCTAAAAAACAGTGATTATGATGAAGATTATGCCTTATAAATGTAATTTGATTAATATTCTGACATTTCTATGGATTAGCAATAAAAAGATGAAAACGAGTAATTTTAACAGTTTAATTATCAAGATTAAACTGAAAATATTTTAGAAAATTTAGAAAATTATGATGATAGTTTATGCTACGATGAGTAATTAAATTAAGGAATTGATTAAATGGGATTGATTTAATAATGTTATAACAATGAACATATTGAGGATTAAATTCAAAACAATATTTTTTGGGATTAATAATAAATTATAGACTTTAACCACATTAAAAAAAATTCATAAGTAGATAATTTAACAAATATGGGTATAAGTTAAAACTAAAATGTTAAAAATTCATTAGAAATTTTGTTAGAAAAACACCAAGATTAATATATACATGATACAACTTAATAAATGCATATAGATTAAAATCAATATCATGTAATTAACAAGATAAAAAGTCTTAATTGTAGTTAGAATGAATTGTCATTCAACTCTTTAAATTTATTTGATATTTAAAACAAAGATAATTCAAACTAATTAAATTGCAGTTATTAAAATAATTAAATTAATTTAAAACATTAAAACAAGATATTTTCTTTATAAGATTAAAGTAGAATATCACTTATAAGCAAAATCAGTCTAAATGATAGCGATTATAATGAAGATAAAATTAAAATACTTTCTTTTGAATTAGAATGACTTAAAAGTAAAATATCTAAATAATTAAATGATTTATTGAATAATTTAATTTTTTATAAACCCTTAAAACTTATAAACTAATTATAATAAAAAATCTATAATATATTTATAAAAAAATACATATATTTTTATAATTAATTATATATAATATTTTATAAATTGAGCTTTAATTATTAATATAATATTATTTTATAAAAATTAAAGTTCATACTTAAATACAAAATTAAGGATTTTCAAAAATTATAAATGTTATAAAATGTTTTTTAAAATGAATAAAAACTGTGTGAATCTCTAATTTTGAGATAAATTTATAATAGGAAATATTTTATATTTATAAAGTACATAAAATTTTAAAATATAATATATAAAATTTTTATAATTAAAAATTTATATTTATCTTATATCGTTATCATTTACAAGATTTTATATTGATATTAAATAGAATTATTATTTCAACTAATAAGACAGATTTTAATGATTAATTATATATTCTTAATAAAAGTTAGTAATTTTAAAATAACTTAAATATAAATTTTTTTATTTAAATTAATATATAAAATAAAATTGTATAAAATATAAAAACTAAATTAAAACAATTAATTATAATTGTATTCATTTATATATATTTATACATCATTTTTCTTAATAAATTATTAATTTAAAAGGCCTAATATCTTAAGGATTGTTTACAATAAAAAATGGGCTGTCAGCGCATTTTTTTACTAAATATGGATCACATCTAACTTAAAAAAAGGTTCTATATGTTTATCCGCAAATTTAAAAGGGTTTTGTATATTATAAGGCTATATGTGGGTCGTTAGTTATTTGAATACCTCTACCAATTGTGCCTTTTCCCAGTTCGCACTCTTCATATTAATAATCTTATTAAACTTTTCTTTAAAGTTAATATTGTTCTATTTCTTATTTAACTGAACTTTGTCCTTCTATGGATTAGGAAGACTAAAGTTTAATCTTCATAAAACTTAAAAAATGATCTTTATATTTTTCTTCTTCTTAGTTAAATTTACACGGTCCTATATAAAAAATACCATATTATCTAGAAGCCTATCTTAAATCAAGCCATGAATTGTCTTTATCATCATATTTATCTTGCATATTAAATGACATAGTTAAAAATCCATTTGGGAAAAAATATTAAAAGCCTCCTCTTTTATCAGGCGGAAATCTACTTTTTAAATAAACACTTTCTATATCATTTAAATCTTAAACACTTATAAGTAATTATTTTTAACTAGGTTTATAATTTATCTCTATAGGTTTATAAGCATTAATTCTATTTTACACAGTTTCTACCATTGATTATATGTTCAAATTTTTTATTACTTCTGTATAGTCAACTTGTGTTTCGAAAGTTATATAGAAAATTAAGTGGTTACTATGAGAAATTGGTTTTTAAGTTTTTATTATTATGATATCTTTTTATTCGCAATTTATTATTTAACTTAAATTTTATAAAATAATTTAACTAATTTGTTTTTCTTTTAAATTAATATCGTATATAATTTCTAATGTTAAAATATCTTAGCTCTATCCTTATTATCCCCCTAATGTGGCCATATGCAATCCATATTTAGTAAAAGCTGATTAATCATTAGTAAAAAATATTTGTTAATCTTCTAAAAAAGCATAATTATTTTACGATTATTCTATAGTTTTTTATAAAAGTTTTAACTTAAATTCTGTACTATTAAATTTTAAAGAGTCAATTTCTTATTTTTCTACAATTTAATCTGTTTATATGAAACAATGCTTTTATTCTTAAATATATTAGTTATTTTTTTCTAGAAAATCTACTAATTTATATTTATGGTCTAGTAGAGTATCATTATCAAATGTAAAAGAAGTTCTGTAAAATAAATATAAATCTATTTTTTATGCGTCAATTAAATCATCAAATCCAATAGTTAATTTCAAATTTTCATCTCCATGATTAGATTTTACTATGGAAGTTTTGTATTTTTTGACTTATTTTTTATTTATTTAATCCTCACTATCTTTTTGATAAGAAATAAAACTTGGATTTGGATTAATGGTAAATTTTGACTTTTAAAAGTTTGCTTTCTCCCAATTATTGCTTTATAATTCTTAGATATTGTTTGTGTAAGTTTCATTATTTTATTAATTATTTGGCGTAAAATTACCGATATGGTTACCCTTAAAATAATTTTTATTACTATATGTGCTTTTGGTAGATATTTTATAATTCTATTAAAATATTTAATTCTAGTTTTAGTTATTAATTTGTGAGTTATTATCAAAATCATAAGTAGGTTGGGATTAAAAATGATTTTTTTTATTCATTTATTTAGAATTAGGACTCTAAGTGCTTTCGTCAATTTTTATTTTTTATTCTAACCTTGATGAAAATTCAAAACTTAAAGGATCATATGTATGAGCAGTTTTTTAATCCTATATATGATGTGGTGAACTAGAATTTTTTTAAAATTCATTTTCATATTAGTATTCGAAAGATATTATTTTTGGTTAATTATTTTAAGTATTTAATCTGACTGGGATAAAAACATCGAATTTTCCTTAATTATGAAATTAACTACTTTACTCTTGAATTTGCATTGTTTTTTATTCAAGCGTACACATTTATTAATTCAATTTATACTTTTAATAAAATTGAATTACAACATAACCAATTATAAAGAGCAATATTAAAACTATAGTGATCTATTATAAAATTAAAAAATTATAATTTTATATAAATTGATTGAAATATTCTATAGAATAAATATTATAGAAACTATATTTTTTACTTATATTTCAATATAGTTAATAGATAATTATAATAACTTTTGAAATATTGTTTAATGAAAAAATTACATAAATATAAATTATGAAAGCATCGTAGCTATTTTATTCTTCTTTTTAAATAAAAAAATGGTTTTTATTTTCCATATTTCTTTTAACACAATTCCAATATTCAGATGAATTATTTTATTTTAAATTTTAATAAACTATATTGCTAAATTAAAATTTTGTATCGTCTATATCCTATTAAATAATATTAATATTAATTTTTTGGTTAAAAACGCCAATAATTTCTTATTTATTATTATCATCCTCCCAATCATAAAGACTTTAGCAATTATATGTATATTATTATATATCATACACAAATTTATTAGGTTATATTTTATTTTAAAATTTTAATTCGAACTCCTCTTTTAGACACTTGCTAAATAGTTTTTATTTTTCTGTTTATTTTTTTTCGAAATATTAACTTTAAATCATATGGTTTAATTGGCTGAGGCTAATTTAAGAGTCTAAATTTGAGTTCTACATATTTATAAGTTTTTCATTCCAAAAATTAACACTTGCCCAATCATAATATTGTTTACAGTTTAATTTTAAAAATTAAAACTACTAATTTTATAAGTTAAAATTAAATTAGGGAGGATTTTTGATTTAATTAATTAGACATTCTAAATAATTATAATTTTATTTCTAATAAGTTAGCTACTACCAAAATAAGTTTTTAATTAATAATTAACCATCTTTTAAAACAGTAAGTTAATTATTTATTTCTTAAGAATCTAAGTTTATTTTTTTTAAATTATCTTAAATTGTCATCAAGAATTATTATTAGCTTAAAAACTAATTATTTTTTTAAAATTTATCCCCTTTTTTTAGGTTTTTTTATAGATCAGCTATGAAAGAAAAACTATTCCAAGAGTATAGATTTTAACAATAACTCGATAAATTTGGCATAAATTCAATTTATATATCATTTGATTAAGGTGGGTTAAAATTTCTTTATAACGATTATAATAAACAATTTTAGAATTATATATTATCATAAGATCTTATAAATTCTTGATACTTTTATTAATTTGAAATTTTGCTAAGATTTATTTCAAATTGTTTGCTTAAATAAAGATACTATTAATCGATTTTTGATATTTTTTGAAACTTTATCCAAAATTAAACTGTATTTAAATTATATAATTGTTCGCAAGTACTAGACCATTTATTTTAACTTAATAGAGTATTTTTAAAATTTCTATGTAAATTTGTTGTATAATATTATTATTATTCTTTACTTTCGACTTATTTTGATAAACAAGTCCAAAAACCACCTTCAAAATTATTACTAATCATTATCAAGTATAATTTTTAATCATCATCTAAATCATTTAAATACTAATAGATTTCATTATTTTAAAAATTCTTTAATAAACTTTCGATATATTTCTACTTGTATTAATTATTCAAGCATGACTGAAATAATTGCTATTCATTTTATTTTAAACTTTTATTTAAGCAATCTATAATTATTTATAGATTTTAAAATTAAATTAAAATTAAATTTTATTTAATTAAATTTTTTTTACTGATATTCTTTGTATACAGAACAAAATACAAAAGGAAGATTTGTATCATTTAGATTTGTTTTAGCTAGATCATTAAAATTATTTTTCAATGTTTTTTAATTTTTTTTATTTTCTTTTTATTTATTTATTTCGAATATTTAATTTTGCAATATTAGAAGAAAACTACATTTAAATTATTATTAAAAAATGTGTAATATTTTAAATATATATATTTATTTTAATAATTAAAATGAAGTATTTTTTAACTAAATATATATCGAATTTAAAATAAATTTCATTTAAGGTTATTTATTAAATTTTGTAAGTATTTCTATAACATAATTTTATTGGATTACATATTAAAAATATTTTAATTTGAATTATAATTATATAATATAAATCGGTCTTTCAATTTTTACGTTTTTACCTATAAATAATTTTAAAAAGTGATTTAAATAACAATATTGATAAGTAGTAGTGATTTTGATTAAAGTCATAAAGAACCTTTTATTTTAAATATTTAATGGGATAAAAATTTTATAATAAATTATACTTAACTTAGTAATTAATTTAAAATTATTTTATTAAATATAATTTATATTGTAAATATTGTAAACGTTCATAACTTTTTAAAAAATTAGTAAATTTGAATTTAATATATAAAAATATATAAATAAATTATTCTGTAAAATCATTTATAAGCGGATAAAATATAAATTAAAATTACTATTTAAACTATTAAAATATATTATAATATTAAATTACTGTTAAAAAATAAATAGTAAACATATTAAAAGGATTATTATATTTAAAAATTTTTTTCTAATATTATTAAATATTTATATAATATTAATAATATTTATTTATATTAAAAGAATTATTAATTAGAATTGTTAAATATAATCATTAAAATATTCATAAACGTAAATTTTAAGAGATAGAATTTGCTTATTGGTCAAAATTAAATTTTATATAATTTAAGATTAAAGAAATTAATAAATACTCGAAAATTAGTTTTTTTATGACTTAAGTTTTCAATAAACCTATTTATATAATATGAATTATTTACTTAAAATTACATTCATCAATAATTATGTAAAATTAGATTAATTTTTATTTGGTTTATCAGTAAAATAAAAAAATAAATCATATATTTCTAATAAAATAAAAATAAAATACTTAATACTGTAACTAATTATATATACATGGACGGAAATTAAGATTTTAAAAAATATATTATAAGATAAACTGTACAAAAAAACTCGTTAAGAGGTGAGGAAGCTATAAATGCTGAGGTTTATAAGAACAAAAATTTAAAGCTTTATTTTAATAAAAAAATAAAAGAGTTGAAAAAAGTTTCGCACAATAAAAATGTACCTCTTGAATAGCTGGCTAATTGTAGAATATTTAATTTATAGATATAAAAAAATAAATTATGTATATATTTTTTAAGTGTAGACATTGTTTTTTATTATTTTTTGATAAGTAATTTACGATTTTAAGAGATTTATAGTTTCATTTATTATTTATTCTAATCATTAAAAAAAATCGAAATAAAATATATTAAATTAAAAAAAGCAATTCAACTCGAGCCTCACACAATTTAAATGTTGACAAAATAATAGGAGAGAATGTAAAAAATTAAAGTAGGAGATAGGGGTTAAAATGCTTACATTGATATTAACTAGTAAAAATTATAAGAAGAAGTTTAATAAAGGTGCTAGGATTCTCAGCTTCCTGATGAATTAAAAGAGTAGAAATAGAAGTTAATAGACGCCAAATTAAGATAAACTAGTAAAAAATAACAGAAAATGGCAGAAACTAATAAAGTAAAAAATATATTATGGTTGTTATTTTAATTTAAATTAAACATATAATAACTTTTTTTTTTTTTATTTTTTTGTGAATAATTTTAAAAAAGTGCTTGAATTTTTATTAAAGTTACTTTAATTACCCATTTTAAAATTGATAAAAATAATACTAAAATAAAAAAGTTTAAACAAATGAAAATAATTATTTTTTATTTTAAAACTAAAATACAAGGTTAAAAAATTAGTAGGATACCATTTAGAGGACCAGTATATAAGAGATTTATATTAAAAATTTTTGAGAGAGGAATTATAAGAAAAAATAAACAAATGGATAACACAGGGGTAAAAAAGTTGGCACATAGCTGATAATTTTTAAATGCAAAAAAAACAGGGAAAATTAGAATTTTTGTCTAAAGTTTAAATAGATAAGTTTATGAACAATATAATAGAAAAATTGGATTTAAGTGTAGGTTCAATTTTAGGCCTTAGTAAATAAAATGAAAATAAATCAATTAAATATTTTTTAAAAATTTATTAATTTGTGTTTAAAAATAAGAGGATGTATACTATAAAACTGTGAAATAATTATAAGATGAAAAAAAAACGTAATAATTAAGGGAGGGAAAAAATTATTAAGATTTAATTGACGCAGAAATTGATGCCCAAGAAGAAAGGAACCAAAAAGCAATAGTTAAAATTTTTAAAGATAACTAATTAGATTAAAATGAGGTAAATATATAAATAATATATTGTTATTATTTATACTCTAAAAAATAAATATTAAAATAGATCAATTAATTTGTTATGAAAAAAAAATCGCAAGTATAAGCAGAGCAGGAAAAAAAATTGTGGGAAGAAGAAAAAGGTAATTATAGAAAAGTTGGAGAAACTAAAATTCGAAATCCAAAAGATTTTATAAGAAAAAAAAAAACAGATACTGATTATATGAGATTTTTGAAAGTAGATCACTAAGAAGCTTTATTTAAATTGTCTTAAGCTAAAAATAAAAAAGGGCCCAAAAGTTTTGAGCAAATTAGGAAATCTGTAAATAAGCTTTCTGCAAAAAAAATAGAAAAATTAGATAAATAAAGTTAAAATGATAGCTAATGTAGTAGTAACATTTAAAATAAAAAATAAAGTCCTAAACTTATTAAGCGATTTACACAAATGTTGGACGAATAGTAAAAAAAAGAAGAAATGGAAAATTCATAAAATAATGAATTTTAGACAGAATAAGATAATCAAATTTATGATTTAGAAAATTATTACTTTTTTAATGGAAATTGGTATCAAAAAGATACTGAAAAAAAAAATATATAAAAAGATTAAGATCAATAAAATTAGGACAGTATAAATTCGAGTTAATTTAATTAATAATAATAGTATGAAAATGAATAATAAAAATTTAACGAAATTTAATTGTAAGATATTAGTTAAGTTTAAAATATATAAGTAAATAATAATATTAATCGTAGTAAGGTTGATTCTATTAAGTCATCTAATTTAAATATGGGGTCTACAAAAGCGGATATAACAACTGTCGGGAATTCATCTAAAACTTAGATTTTTAAGAATAATTATATGAGAAATACATCTTAAAACAGTAATTTATATGATATAATTTATTAATTTTATTTATTATATAAAATTTCAAGCTAATTTAACAAAAAATGTAATGATTTAATATGTAATAAATAATTTTAAATAATGTTATTAGGAACTGTAAATCGTAACTAGACTTACCTTTCTCCTTAGGACTAAACTAATGGTGTAAAAATTATTTAAAGAAATCCTTTAAATTAAAATATAAAATAATTTGACAATAAATTTTTATAAATGAGTGGATCACAAACAAATTTAAATGGTACTAAATATATAGGAAATCATCGAAAATTAATTAAAAATAAATCTCAATAATAATTATCAAAAATAACAAGGAATAATTAAATTTATAATTAGAGAGATTAGAGTTTAGGTAATGTTGAGTTAAACAGCTTTTAAAAATTAGATTCTTATAGTTAATAATTTGATTAAAAATAAAATACTTATAATAATTTACAAAGTTTTTAAAATGACATATATAATAAACCGGAATTTAAAATAAATTCCATTCCTTCAACAGTTTCTGAATTGGATTATAATAATATCTATTAAACTCAATAATATATTGGTTCAAAATCATCTTTGAAAAATAAATATTGCAGTAGTAGTAACCTTAAAAATAAAGGTTAAAAGACAAATAATAACTTTATGATTAAAAATAATTTTGAGAAGAAAAATAATAAATAAATAATACAAAATTAGGCAAAAAAATAAGTAACTATATCTAATAATATTTAAAACCTTGATTCTAGTAATAAACTTTCCAAAAGAGGTTAGAATTTAATTTCAGAATTTCAGCAACATTTTGAGCAAGAAAAAAAAAATACATAAGATAATAAAAACAAGGATATAAACTAAAATAAAAATTAAGGTTATATATAAATTGAAACTTAAAATAAATAATATGAAAATGGTGAAAATTAAAAAGAAGAAATTAAAAATCCTAATTAAAATTCAGAATCTGAATCTGAATCTGAAGAAGATTCTCTTGTTGATTCTTTTGAAAAAGAGGAAAAATAGCAGTGGAAATTGGCAAAAGATATTAATAAAATTGGAAAATAATTAAAGGGAAGGTGGGACATAAAAGAAAAAATTGGAAGTTAAAATGACCCTTAATAAATTACAAAAAATTAAATTTGGTAAATGAGAAGATAGGGCTTACCTTTTATGGTTATAGAATAAAAATTAAAAAAAAGTTTTTAAAAAATTAATAAAAATGAAATTAATAAGTTTGGAAATTTCATAGAGCTGTGTAAAGATTATTAAACTTTGGAAGGACATATTAATTAAAGATTAAACTCTGGTAAATTTTAAAAATTATTATATAATTTAATATTTATATAAAATTTAATAAAAAATGTATTTTCTAGTTAAATTTTATATTATAAGTTTATTTATTATATAATTTAATTATGTTATTATATAAATTTTTATTATAATTAATACTATTAGAAATTAAGAGGCTGGATGGAAGATTAGGAAATGTTCTGGATATGATGATTTTGGAGGGATAAAGAGATGAACATCCGCCTTTAAGTGGAGAGTTTTTGGAATTTAAAAAAGAAAGATTTTTCAAAAGAAAACTAATAAATTATTTGGTTAATAAAATTTCAAGCACAAATTAGGTCCTTTCAAGTTATAATATGTAATAAAAAAATAAAAAAATGCTATATGATTTAACTAAAAATTAAAATATTGGGGAGTTTGATATAAGTCAATAGGTATAATCTAATAACATTATACCTGAAGTTCAAGAAGAAAGTTATTAAGGAAATGAATAAATTGAAACCGAAAATTTTGGAATTCTATAATATTTAAAGAATAAAAGCAAAAAAAAATAACTTATGTGACACATAATTAAATAATTGTAATATATATAATCATTTAAATTTAATTTATAAAATAATAATAAAATATCTAAATAATATAAATTTTATAAGTAATAATTAATAATTAAAATAAATTGTAATTTAAAATTGTAAAATTAAAAATCAGTCTGTAAATAGTATGCCCTTTAAGGCAAAATAGAAATATATTGCTATAAAAAAAACAAAAGGTATAGTATAAATCCAGCTCGCCAATATTTTACTCAATGATTTAAAATTAAACATAAATTGGTAACCTAAAAATTTTTCGGCCAAAGTGGCGCCTAAAATACTTCCGACCGCGCAGTGAGAAGTGCTTACTGGCATTCCTAAAATAGAAGAAACTAGTAAGGCAATTGAAGTGCCAAATTAAATTGTGAATCCTTTCATTGTATTTAAATTTGTTACTCCTTTTCCAAATGTATGTATAGTTCTTTTTCCAATCAAAATAATTCCTAGGGAAAACGAAATTGCACCTAAAATAAGGGTCCAAAAAGGAATTTCTATTTCTTCCGTAGATTATTTTTTCTAATAAATATGGTATATACTGCTTAGTGGTCCTTAATAATAATAAATAATTTAGAGAATTTATCATATAAAGTTTTTATTATATTAATTAAAAATAAAATATCAATTTATTGTAAAATATTAATTTTATATATATTTTAATAAAATAACGTAATTACCAATAGCATTTCCTACGTCATTAGAGCCATGTGTAAAAGAAACAAAACAAGCGGTTATAATCAAAAGAGGTTTAAAATGTTCACCTATATTATTTTCTTCTTAATTCTATTTAGCTATTAAAACGAAAAATTATATAAATATATCCAATATATTTTAACTTAAAAATAGTTTTAATATATTCATATTTACATATTAACAAAGTATTTAAGGAATTTTCAATGTTTTTAGAATTATATTTAAGGATATATATAGCAATTACGCAAAAAATTATTCCAGCAAGTAAAGAGTAATCTTATTAAATTTTTATTCCTTTAAATAATACTAAGTAAACTATTACGAAAATGTTTATGCCTCCTATATAAGGGGCCCAAATTTTAGCTTAATATTAAGGGTTTTACTATTTTAAAATAATTTTCAATAGAAATATATATAAAAGGAATGCCATTAAAACACCTATTAACGGCGAACTCACTAACGCAATGAAAATCTATATAACTGACCTAATCATTTATTTTAAAAAATAAGTACAATTTAAACAAATATTTAATTTCTATAAATTTAATTTCTTATTTTTAAATCATTTATAATTATTAACTAATTAAGAATCATATTATAACTTTTTAATTATTTATTATAATAAGATTTTTATATTAAATTTATTAATATTAGCTATTTATATAACATTATTATAATATATTTATATAAAATTTATTATTTTTTTTACTCATATTTAATTCCTGAAACACCCACAGATGCAAATCCCACAGCAACCATAGAAAAAATGATTCCCTAAGTAATAGAAACAGGAAGTCCATAAATTGTTACGGCCAAAGAAGAAAAAGCTGCAGCCCCTAAAACGGGGGCCATTGTCAATGCAAACAAATCTGGGTTATCAAATTATTTTATATCTATAACTTTACTACTTATTGTTTTTGCAACTTATTCACCCATGGTTAAAATTCCGAAACTTTCACAAATAACACCTAAAATTATTACTTGTTTTAAAGTTAGGATATTACTTCCATAACTTGTGCCCATTGAATTACCTAAAAAATTAAAGTTAAAAGTTAAAATAATTAGGAAAAAAATTGTTAATATATTAAAATATTATTAGTTTAATAAAATTATTTACATATATCATTTCCCCCTATTGCAATGCCAAGAAAAATAGTTAAGGGTATCGAAAGTGTGTATATTATTTCTTTATGATATTATAATATTAAATATTAAGTAATATAAATTTAAATTTAAATTTAGATTATGAGAATAGTAAAGTATCTTTTTACCAATGTCAGAATAAGATTATAAAAATAAAGGAGCTATACAAACTGGTACAAGTAAAATCAAAGAAAATGCTAAAAATAATTCAATTTTATTTTAATTTTCTTTAATAAATTAAATAATTTTTCTTTTATTATTATTTTATTTATTTTAATCATCTTATTAAACATTTTCTTCAACTTAAAACTGTTCCATTATATGTATATTTAAGTAATTTTTAAGATAATCTTTAATAATATCTTATATTGATTCCTCTTAAGATTTTTCTAGTCCATGAACATCCTATAATTCAAAATATAAATATATAAATTATAGTAATTAATCTCAAATAATTAAATATTTAATAATGTAATAACTATTTTTAAATAAATAAAATATATATATTTATGTATTATTACATATATCAGTTCCGCTAAATTATCATAGCTTTATTTAGTTTTTTATAGATTATAAAATTCTTATTTTATCATTTTTTTAAGAGGATATATATAGTCAAATTGCATTTATTCTAAAATTTAATGAACCTGTGTAGTGTATATATAATTACAAGATTTTTATTACATATTAATAAAACATTGTTTATTATTATTTGTATTTTTCTCCATTTTTATTTTTTATTATTCATCTTCTTCAATTATATTTTTATTATCATTGCTATTTATATCCTAAATAATTTTGTTTTAATCAAATTATTTGATATCTATTTTTTGTTATTCTAGTATTTTTTCAATGGTATCACAAGATTTGATTAATTATTATTTATTAATTAAAAAATACTCAATTTGAGTAACATACTAAAGAAAATAGTTTTCCCTGGATAAGTCTTGAAATTATTATAATGATTAAATTAATTATTATTAATTTTCATTGTTTTATGATTCTAAACTGTGTTTAGTTTACTATTCTTTATTGCTATTATATATTTTATCGAAATAACATCGAAAATTGTATGTAAATTACAATATGTTTTTGTATATTTCTTATAATTGATTTAAATCAAAATTTTAAAATTAATTATTATTAATAAAATTCTTATAAGTGTTCTTTAATGTTTCGCTAATTTCTTTATCTAAAAATATAGGATTATGAAGCACTTATTAAAATAGTTTATTCCCTTATATTTTTTATTCGCTCATTTTTTTTATTTTTATTTTTTTAATAATTTTTTAGTATTTTATTATAACTACGTATTTATATATAAGATAATAAAAAGTTAAGTTAATTTAAATATTGCTGTTTTTTTTGTTGAAATAATTAAATTAGGTTAAAAATTATTAATTTTGTTGAATTTTCAAAATAACAATAAAAAAATTAGTAACATAAAATAGAATTTTAATTTTAAACGATTAACTTATGATTTATTTTAAAAAATAACCAAACTTATATATTATAATTTATTATTTTAAATATTTTAATTTGTTTTAAATTACCACGGATTAAAATTTATTAAATATATTTATATTAAAATCAAAGATTTTAAATTTACACATTATATGAACTTAATTATTTTTAATTCTTTGATAGTTATTATTACTAAGATTAAGTTAAAAATAAACTTGACTTATTAAAACTTCTTGTAGATTTATTTCCCCATCTATTAATTTTTGAATTAAGATTCAATTCATATTCATCCTCAATTTATTCTTATTTTTATTATTCTTTTTACAATTCTAATAATGCCTCTCTTTCTTACTCTTTTAATTGTTCTATTAAACTGTTATAATAATAAAAATATTTTTAAAGTTTAATTTTTTGATAAAAGTCTTGAGATATAACAATATTTTTATTAAATTAAATTACTTTTACTACTCTTTCAACTTTTAATTTTACATATTAATTCTATTTTAATACTCTTATGTATATTAATGTTATTTATATAATTAGTACTAAATCAACCTATACCTTTTTTATTAATCAGATTCTTAAATATACCGAACACTTTCTTAATTTCTATATAAAAATTCATTTAATTTATCTTCTTATTCTTCTTTTAGTTTTTATTTTGTTTCTCTAAAAATATAAAATTTTATAATAATCTATATTATATTTTTTAATATTATAATATAATTAATATTTTAATAAAAAATTATGTATGCATAATATCATATAACTTACCTAAAAAAATTTTATTCCGCTCTTACTTACATTTATTTTAATTATTTCCTTCTTTACAAATTTTCCAAGTACTATTATCTTTACATTTTTACTTCTCTTTTTCTTTATTCTAATTTTTCTACTTGATTTAATTTATGATCTTCTATAGATTATCTCATTTAAGCAGCTGTCAATTTAGCCTTTACCAAGTTATTTTTTTTATTTTCTAAAATTGAATTATACGTTTTTAAATTTTAATTTTTATGCTTTATGGTAAGTATTCTATTATTTATATTTGTTAGTTAAGTATTTGAATTTTTAGCTTGTTTTTTAGAATTTTAAAAAAAATGAGATAAAGTAGATGTCATGGTAGAAGGCGACTAGAATCCATCTTATTTGGCAAATTTTTGACTCTAATCTCTAAATTTGTAAAATAAATTATATATTATTTAAAATTTATCATATAAATTAAATAAAATAAGTTTAAATGTTATTTTTTGTAAAATTAATTTATTTACATATTTATTTTGCTATTAAATGCTACATTATTGGCATTATTAAGTTATTCTACATAATAATTATCATAGTTTGGAATCAATGTAAAGTTTGTTGGATAATATTCACCAAAACTTGGAATTTTTTTAGATTTATATTTTTGAAATGTACCTGTATTAGAAAGGTCTTTTAAATTCTATTATTACATTATTTTTTTTTTAAAATTTATAGAAATATGAATGATTTATAAATGGTTATAATATTTTATAATTTATTTTATTATATTTTTCTATTTTGGTATTATATTTTGATTTATTTTATTTCAATATAATTGATAATAATAATAATTAATAACATTATAATATTATAACTAGTTATTTCAATTTTTTTATTACAAATAATTAATTATACTATAATACAATACAATATTATTTTTTCAAGAATAAATGGGTATTAAAGTTAAATATATGTAAAGAGATTCATTTATCCATATCAATTTTGTTTGGCCTTATAAAAATTTTAATATTATTTTTTTATTTAAGCTTCAGATTTGTCTGAAATGTTTATAAATTATCTTATGTAGCTAGCAATTTCTATATATTTAAACCCCAATAAACAAGTAATATGATTTTAAAAGCATAATATTTATAAATCAGAAAGTCTATCGTATTCATCTTCTTAATCCATTAAAACCAATAAAAACCTTAATATACAAATTTTATTTAAAAATTAATTAAAAAAAAATATTATTTAATAAATTTATTTATTTATTACCTATTCGAATACTTATTATAATCTAGGCTTTTTTTAAATTTTTCTAGTTTGGATTGTATATACAGAGGATATTTATAGTGATATTTTAAACTTAAGAAGATGAAAGAAAAAATTGTATTATTTATTATTATATCAGCTGTTTATTCTTCACTTATATTTTTTTGCATGCCTAAAGCTTTCCATAATGAATAATGACCTTCTTAATCTTTAGAGATTGAAATTTTAGCGTTTGGAAAATTTTGCTATGTTTAATTTTTATTTGTCACATTTAATTATTGTGGTAATTTTTATGGGTAAATAAAATTATTTTTAGAATTAATATTGCTGTTATTATTTAAATTTAAATGATTTTAGGTTTAACTTATTACTGGATTTTATAATTTTTAAGCAAATATGTTGTTATTATTTATTTAATTTTTTAAAGCAAAATTGTTTTTAAAATTATTACTGCTATTACTTTTGTTACTGTTTATTGAGTCATTTAAACTGTCATTTTACTATTAATTTGTATTTTATTTAACATTTTAGTTTTGGAGATTGTTGAAAACAATTTTATTATTGTTTATTTAATTTTTAAAAGTAAATTTTTAAAGTGGTTTGCTTGAATTGCTGTTTTAAGACATATTATATTATTTTTTTTATTTTATTTTTAATTTTAATTATTAATTAGAATTATAAGATAAAAATTAATAAAAAGGTATTTTCATTATAAAATATACTTTAAAATAATTTACAATAATATCAACAATTTTTTTATATAATTTTATAGAATAAGATTAAATTATCAGTATCTTACTTCTTTTCCATTTTAATATTTTTATTTTACTCTCTACCCATTTTTATATATTAATTCTCCTTCACCGTGTTTTCTACAAATAATAAATGATTATTTAATAAGAAACTTTTATTAAAATATAAAATAATTTATTTGATCAAATTTACTCTCCTCTATACCAACATCCTTTATATATTGAGCCATCAGTTTCTAATAATTCCCCATATCCATCTGGTTCATTGTCTACAAAAGATCCCGTATAAACAGCTCCATCATTATATTTAGTTATACCTTAGCCATTTGCCATACCATTGACAAATTCTCCTTCATATGTGTGTTCTGTACCCACAAATTTTCCTTTTATAAAAAAATTAGATAAAATTTAGTTAAAAATCTTTATTTTTTTATAATTATTATCATTTATATACCCATTCCATTTTCATAATCCTACTAATATTAACCTTTGTAGTATGCCCCATCAGTAAATGTATAAATTCCATTTCCTTATTTAAAACCATTATAAAATTCTCCTTCATATATATCACCATTAGCATATTTCATGATTCCATAACCACTGTATAAAAATTAAAAAATTTTCATTCATTAAAAAGTGTTTATAAATTTAATTATTATTTGATTATATAAATACTGCATAAGATCGTTATACCACATTCCTGTATATTAATCACCATTTCCCTTTAAGATAAAAATAAAATCAAAAATAAATATATTGGTATTTATAAGAAAAGTCAATTATTTTAATGTATAGATTTATACTTATATGTAATGAATAAATAACTAAAATTATAATTAAATTTAAATATATTTATATATGTTAATAAATTTTAATAGATAATTATCTATTATATATATTAAATAAATACCCATATAAATTATCCTTCTCCATTTCTGGACCCATTTTTAAATTATCCAAAATATTAACTACCATCCTATTATTAAATTATTTAAATATAAAGAATAAAAATTTTAATTTCTAGCTTTAAATTTATATACATCAAAAGTCTCAGTTCCCTAAATAAAAAAAAAAAAATAACAATTAAAAAGAATTTAAATGAATTATTTTTAAATTTTTTTTTACATAATAAGTGCTGGAATTGAAGAAACTGTAATTATCTGTATGTAATTTTCTATGTTTAAAAATTGTTTGGTTTAAAAAATCTTCAGTTCTTTAGTTTCCATATTCCCTATTTTATTATCTTTGCATTTTTTTATCAAAGTTCATTCTTTAAAATTTAGAATACATGTTAGATTTTTATTCTTATTTAACTCTTTATTTTTTCATCTCTTCATCTCTATTTTTTTAAGCTTTTTTAAAAAAAGAAGAAAAAAATCCGGAGTCTTGTTCTTACCCACTTGAATAAGAAGATTATTATTAACTTTACTGATGAGTTTAACTATATTATTATTTGCTTGCTTTAGTATATCCTCTATAAAAATATATAATAAAAATTAAATAAATCAATTTTAAATACATTAATAATATATCTTAAATACTTAATGTTTACTATATTAATGTATATTTTTTTTTATAGCTATTACCTTTCCATATCGTATTAATATCTTGTATCTTCATCATTTAAAACTGCATATGCTTCATTAATTGATTTGAATAAATTATCATTGCCGCTTTTAACATCTGGGTGATGTAATTTTGCCAATTTATAATATTATTATTTTATAGTTTATTTATCTGCATTTTCAGAAACCTCTAGAATTTTATAATAATTTTTAGTGGGATCATATTTTTTTGCTTCAGATTTATTTTTGCCCCAAAAGAAATACTGAACTTTATTGATTCTAAATTAACTTTTATTTTTTTATGTACTAAAACTTATTAGATTAAGATTCTTAATGCAGTGAAGCTTTTATAATTTTAAAAAATTTAGACTTTTTAAAATATGTGTCCTTTATTTTAACATCAGAGAATTAATTTTTTAATTTAATATTTTATTTAATTTTTAATTTGAGAAAATTATTATTTTACATATTAAAAAAAATTATTTCAAAATATTAATTCATAAGAAATAATTAGATATACCATATTTTTCTTATAAGTCTTATTCAAGGAAATATTAAAAATTTTAAAAATTTAATGTTAGATACAATTTCTAATTCAGATTATATAAATTAAATATTAAAATTTAAAAATTAAAAGAAATAATACTAATTTTTAATGAAATTTCAATTTGTGGCATCCAGTTACAAAATGGACCCATTATAAACATTATAATATGCTAAAGTTTTTTCATCTTTTAAATTACTAAACAAAGTATTTTTCAAAATTTATCTACTAGGTGGCAAATTAGTAAGTTTTTAAGCCAGCTACATTTTAACCTGTAAAACTCCAATTTAAGGCTCCAATTCTAGTCTAATACTTTGGCCCTTCATTCCTTAATAAACAGAGCCTGTTTTCGCAGAATTATCTTTAACTTTTACAGTAATTTTTATTTTTTTTGGACACTATTTTAGCCATTCATGTTCGGGTTTAAGTCCAATTCCCTCAACTATAATAAGTCCATCTTTGTTAACAAATTCTTTTTTTTCTGTAAGATTTGGAGCGTTTTTGGAAAGAGAGGGCGGAATCATACTTATATTTTAACTGTTTCCAAATGGATTTAATTATTAAGAAGTCGGAATATTTATGTTGAATTGTTAATTTTAGGGCTTTTGCTGTTTTTATAATTCTTCAGCCTTTTTTCTCTCTAAATGCTGCATAATTGCTATACCTGCAGTGGTCCTGTTCATGTGCGAGGCTTAACCGTCCCAAATATACCTTTTTTTCTCAACTCCTTCTTTTAAATACTAATTATTTGCTTCTATTACTGCCTCTGCTATATTTTCAGTGGATTCCCTGTTTTAAATTTAAAAATTAATAACATAAATTAAATAAGATATTTAAGATTCTTTATATGCTAATTTTAAAAATTTATAATATAAATATATTTAAATATTTTAAAAGTTTATTATTTATATATTATATTATTATATATTACCCAAAGATTTCGGGTCTAAATTTTTTCATTTCTTAAAGATGTTGAACAATTTCATTTCCGTCATTTATAGCGTGTTTTGTAGACCTTAATTAAGCCATTTCCTTTTCTTCTCTGGCCTTTTAACTTTGTAATTCGATTCTTAAATGCATTTCCATTTCTTTAATAGGAATCATTTTTTAGCAATTCAAACATTTTGTCATTTCCTCTTTTTTGCCTTTTATTTTAGGTTAATAGTCAGTTAAAACTTTAATTTTCTTATTTTAAGAGATTTAAACTTCCAATTGATTTTATTATTATTAATTTTGTTATTATTACTACTATTATTATTGCTATTATTGCAGGTCTTAAATTTATTTTTATTAATCATTATTTTGTTAATTTTATTGCTAATTTTAACTTTTTTATTGTCCAGTCGCTTCTGTTTATATTTTTTTTAAATTTGAAGGTTCTAAACTTGACAAAAAACTTTGAGCTGCCCTTTTTATGTTGACAGGTTCTAAGGATTTTAAAGCATTAAATTATTATTCTATATTTTAACTTGTATTTTCTAATTTTGCTCTTTCCGTAATTGATTTTGGCTCGGTTATTTCAATTTTTTGTTAGATTAAATTATCTGTAATTTTGTTATCGATTTTTTATTCTTAAAGTATCTCTTATTTTCTTATAATAGGTTAGGGAACCTTAATTCCATCGTCTTTTTTTTCTTGCAATGAACTTTTAAATTATGCGTATAGTGCCTTTATATCTTGTTGTTATGACATTAAGTTATTTATTTTTTGAATTTGATTTTAGTCTATTTTATATTTTTGCTTTTAGAATTTATTAATATAATAAAAATAAAATTTTTCAATTTTTTATATAATTTTTAAGTAATATTTAGTGATATAATAATCTAATTTAAATAAATAATAATACATAGACAAATTTTTATAGTTAACCTTACTTATTCTAGTAAATTCAAGAAAATGTGAGAAAGGATTTTTAAGCCTCTAAAAATAATTAATATATGTATTTAATTGCAAAATTATTATATACTTAAACCAAAAATTATATAAAAATAAATAATATTTTTTATAATTTGATTAAAATACCACTTATTTTAATAATTTATTTATTATTAATTAAGATATTTTTATAATTTATAAATTATTTATATTATATAATTTCGCTGTCGGCCATACTAAGGCTAAAGCACCGGATCCCATTAGAACTCCGAAGTTAAGCGTCTTAAGGCGTGGTTAGTACTAAGGTGGGGGACCGCTTGGGAAGTCCACGTGTCGACAGCCTTTTTTTTTTTATATTATAATTAAATAATGGTAATAATTATATTATAATATTAAACCAATTAATAAATAATAAATAAATTCATTTTTAAGTTATTTCTATTGGTTTATTTTATCCGTTTATATATGAAATTTGGCTTAAAATTTTTTTATTTTATCTTATCTGCTATTTATATACTTTATTACTATTTATATATGATCAATAAATAATTGCTCATTCTATATTTTAAATTTAAAAAATACTAATATATTTTGATTGATTGAATGTTATAATAATAATTTATAATCATTATAAAATTAAATAAAAATAAGATAGAATTAGACCATAAATTCTCCTTATAAATGAGTTAGAAAAAAAATGACATTAGTGAATTTTCTAAAGCAGTTTCAATTTTGGAGCATATAAATACAAAAATTATATATAAAAATACGCCTTATCTATTTTTAATTAAAGTAAACGAACCAGATAATGAGCTGTAATAAAATCCGGAAAAAACAATAAATTTTTGCATTTCAGATGGAATAAATAGAATGTGGTTAGAAGATTTTAATTGTGAAGCAATGAAAGATTTTTAGAAGAAAATAGGAATAGAAGGAAGTTTTTAAAATTTTTTTTAGATGATAAAAAAAGCCTTTGATGATTAAAGTGTTGAAATAAAAATAGATGCTGCCAAATAATTGAATTTAGTTATTAATTTTATAATTGAAAATACTAGTTTACAGATTACTGGAAGACTGCCCTTGGGAATACCAATGGAAAGAAAGGTAAATCAAAAAAATTCAGTAAAAAAAGAAGAAACTTAAATTTAAGAATAAAATTAGTGGAAAGATATATTTGCGCAGTTAATGCGATAATTTATGTTTGATATTTATTAGGCACAATGCGCAAAAAATAAAAATAATTAAGATGAACTTAAAAAATATAAAACCATTAATAAAGAGTTAAATAATCAAATTGCAACTTTAAAGGAAAATGAGAATATTTTAAAGTTAACCAATAATAATTTGGTTTAATTAAATGATGGAAATGAAAAAATAATTAAAAAAAGGATTCCACCTGAGGCAAAAAATATTTTGTTTCCCAATAAAAAAAAAACTAAAATAAGAGGAGCTTATTTAATGTGAGTAAATTAGAAATTTTAAAAGCTTTTATAAAATCATTGTTTAATTAATTTGTGGTATAATTTATATTAATTGTAGAATCAAATACTAATTCAAATTTAGTCAAAAAATTTAAAAATTAAAATTCTTACAAAAATATATTATGTAAAGTTTTATATTAATTAATATTATTTATAATAAATAAATAATTATAGACATAATTTTTTAATATAAGGATAATAATAGTTATTAAATTTTTATTTTCCAAGGATATTATGTTTGTAAATATATAGTTTAATTATCATAAATATTTTTAAGGGCATCTTAATTATATTTCATCTTTATAATAGTTTTCACCTTATCCAAAACAAACATTTTATCTTCTTTTATCATCAAAATTATCATACTTATTTCTTGGTTTTTCATCATAATATTTGCCTTATAAACTAGACATAGATTATTGTTGTTATAATAATTAAGGATTTTATGGATATTATAGTTTTTAATATTAATTTTATAAATTTAAATTTTTCATAGGCTAGGCACTTAATGGTCTTTATAATAATTATTAGCTTTTAGAATTCTAAGGTAAACTATACGGAGGATATCTAGATAAATTGTGATAATTACCCACTTAATTGTGAATATTATTATACTCATCTTATTATAATTCTCTTTCCATTCTGCCAGAAGTATATGGTCTCATCAAATTTGCCCTTTCGCCATAAAAATCCATGGGCTCAAATTATGACCTATATCTTTAATGATTTGACATTATCTATTAAGGTATCTCCTAAAAATAATTATAAATAATAATATTTAATACAATTTATTGAAAATAAGTAAATAATGTGATTAATTAGTATAAATAATTATATTTATTTATATATATATAACTATTTTTTATTAATTATATAAAAATACATTTATTTATATTTTAGTTTTTTAAAATTACACTTTATTGGTTTCTATTTTCTTATTGTTAATTATTTATTTATTCTGGGTTTGTAGGATAATTATTTTTATTTTCAGCTTTTTCTTCATTTCCTAGTAAATATCGAGAATTTTCGACTTCTCTTTATTTTGTACTATATAAATTTTATTATTATGGAACAATTCTTTCAAAGTAAGATCTAGTTTCCCCAAAATTATTTGGCAATTTTTCAGGCCTGTAAATTTACTAATTTGGGTAGTAATTTTTCATAAAATCTTTATTTGTGGAAATCAAGTCTTAATTATTTTTTTATTAATTTTATTATTATTATTCCTTAGAAAAAAATTATTATTGAGTTTGGAATTCCTCACTAAATTAATCTTCTCCTTAGTTTATATGCATTCTTTCATATTAAGGGCTTCTAAATACATCTTATTAATTTGGATTTTAATACTATTAGTAAGGCAAATTAATGTTTAAATTTCTATCATTTAGAGTATTATACTATTAATGACCCAAAGGCCTGTCTAAAATTTGGCCTGTTCTAGGATCTCTATAATAAATATTATTTATATATTATCTTGGTTAGATTGGATGTTAATAATTATGTATATCATGAATAGAGGGTATATATTTAGGTAATGCTCTTATATCAGTTTTTCTTCTTTCTAAAAATTCAGGTCTATTTAAAAAAATAAGGTTAAAAAAAAAAAATATAAGTAAAAAAGATTTTAAAAAGAAATTTATATAAAATAAAATATATTAAAATAAATTATATAAAATGATATATATTATAATAATTTTAACCTTAAAGGGGGTTAGAGTATATCGTAATTTTTTTATTAAATTATAGATGAATCTTGGGCGAAATAAGGTTTTTCGTGCGTTAAATATTAAAATGAATGTTTTCTTGCTTGACTTGAATAAGGAGGTTAATCAAAGTTGTTATTGAATTCTTATTGTTATTAATAATACTGATTTTCTAAAGGAACTCCGTGGTCTTTTAAAATTTGTCTTGTATTTTATCTTTAATTCAAAATCTTTTATTCATTTTCTATAACATTATAATGAATCGGTCCTTAAGGAATCCTTTCATTTATATCTGACTAAATTTTTTAAAATTATTATAAATTTCTATCGGGACTTTAGGGCCTTTAATCTATTTATGCCCCCTCATATATAATTTCTCCATCTAAGTTAATTTTAAATATTTTGAGGTATTTTTATAAAAATAAAAATAAGTTAATTTTTAAATCAAAAATAAAAATACATATACATTTTTATATAATATTTTTAATTTATTTTTACGAATTGGAGGTTATCTTAAATTTTACGGCAAACTAGATTATAAGTAAGTTTATTAAGGGACAGTACTTCTAGTTCCCGTTTCAAAATGATGGTTAGGTGGAAAAGGCCTAGTTGGATAAACATATTCTTCGGGCAAATATTTAGGCCCATTATTAAAATATTAAAAATTATTAAAATCCTATTAATTTTAAAAATCTTAAAAATTTTATTAATTTTAAGACTGTTAAATCTATTGATTATAGAATCTATCATTAGAAGGAAACTAAGCGTATTTTTATCTTTGCAAAGGGTGTTCAAATTCTTAGTTAATTGTCGCTTAAGAAGATTGTAAAGCTGGGTGCCTGGCATAAAAATTGGGCGATTTTTGTTATTAGAAGGGGTTTTCGTGGCCTTCAGGCTGCGGGTATTTTTCCTTTCTGAATTGAAATTCCTGTTATTTTTCTTATTGCTGAGCTTTTTTGTAGTTTTGTTCGAGCTCAATTTATTCTTCTCTTAGTGGATATTTAGGTTTGGTGTGTGGGACTACAAATTTGTTTAGGTTTTCTTGTTTAGGGGTGTTTAAAGAATATGCCATTTTAGTCTTGTTTTAAAAATTTTTTTTTTTTGTTTTTGCTTTTTAGTAAAATTTATTTTACTTAAATAAAAATTGTTAATTTTTAGTTTAATTATAAAATTTATTTATAGTTTTATAAAAATTATTTGGAATTATAAACCTTCCTTATTTTTTATAACTTTTAAAAGTATATTTTACCAAATTGAGAACATGATAGATAAAAAAATATAAGTATTTTTATATTACATATAAAAATGATTTTAAAATATTAATCAAAAATTTAATATATAAAATTTTTTATTTTAAATCATTAATTTTATAAAAACTGATTTTCATGCATATGTTCTATTATCCAAAGGTCATTGCTTTCAAAATGCTGTTTATTATTTAAATAAGGTTTTTCTAGCTGAGTGTAAGTATAAGCTTACTTTTATAGTGATTTGCTTTAGAATTTAAAAATTGATCCAATTTATAAAAAATTATGATCTTAGTTTACTATTTCAATTTTAAATTAATCTGTAAAAGGATAATTATTTTTTATTTAATTATTTAGCTTTTATTCATTGGCACAGCCCAATAGATATTTTATATTTTAATTTTTAATGACTTTATTTAATTCTTTATTTGCATACATAATACAGCCTTTATCAGTTTTAAAGCTCACAAAATCTCCAGTTTTGATTTCTTTATACTATTATTTTCTCAATTCTTCTTAAATTTAATATTAATTTAAATGCTATAATTGGCTAACTAATTCTTTTTTAAACGAAAATAAGTTTTTTTTTTATATAAATTTTAAATGAATGCTCCATAAAGTTTCTTTTTCTTTTGTTTTTTCGTGGTTAAGTAAATAAAGATTTTCCTTTGCAGGACAATATGAAAGTAAGTTTCCTGATTTTAAATGTCTAATTCTAAAATACTATTTTTCTGGGACTATTTTCGAGTCTTCCTAATTTGGTATTTCATATGGTTTAATACTTGAGTCAATAAACATTTAGTGAAAAATTTCCATGCTTTTGCAAAGTCTAATTTAAAATTTTATGTTGCTGTTGTTATTTTATATTTTATTTTCTCCTAAAATCTCGTAGTTACTATATAATTCCTAAATTAAATACTTACTTTGTTATAAATTACTATGGTTTATTTTTGGCTTTTCGTCTATAAAAAAATTTAATTCATTAGTATATTATTTTTTAAATATAAAAATATATAACGAAAATGGCTAAAAAAAAATAATTACTTTATGATGACAGGTAGTAGCCATTTACACTGTTGGATAATTTAACGGTTTACCCGTTTAAAATGTAAAAAGACTGGTTTTCATTATTTATAATAAAGCTACAATTTACTAAATCGAAGTCATTATCTTATATAGTATAAGCCAAACATTTATTTTAATTTCTTTGCATTTTATTATCACAATACAAAAAACTCCCAGATTTTTTATGTCTTAGCAGCACTCTATCTCCATTTTGAATCAACATAGGGCAAAAATTTTATTCTTTAATTAAAGTTTATAAATACCTTATAGGAAGCGAATTTGTGTCTGAATTATAAGTGCCAATTGAACTTTTAGCGTATAATTTTGACTCTTCGTAAGTGTCTAGTTGTCCCACATTACTATCTGATAAAAAAGACTAAATTAATAATTAAGAAGAACTCAGTTATTTTTGAACTTCTAAGGTCTGTTATTTTTACAGTTGTACAGGAGATTGTTACTATATATTTTATTGAGAAGAAAGAGAGGCAGAAGATTATTTAGGCGATTGTGAATGTTAAGAAAGTTAAGATTGCTAAAGATTTAAAATACTATTTGAGCCACTATTTTATTAGAAATCGAAAGTAGGTTATTATTAATTTATATAGGCTTTTAGTCCTTCTAAATTGAAATCTAATTTGTAAATTTCCCATTCGAATTCGCTCGTAACTGATAAATCCTATTTTTCTTAAATTTGTGCAAAAACTTGTTATACAACTGTGTCTGATAATTAAGATTTGTTTGGGTCTTTTTAGCTTTTGATAATTGGTTTTGCCTAATTTACTATGGAGCTAGATAAAAATCCGTAGTTTAAACCCTAGGGACAAAGGTAAATTGAGTTACCCGAATATAAAAATTTTTGTTTTTTTTTTGTCTCTTCTTCTTAAATTTTTTTATTAAATTCGTTTTTTAGATGGTTTATTTAGTTCATCATCAACTCGTCAGAAGTGTCTTTTAGTAAGTAAATGGTCGAAGCATCATTTTCAATTTAAATCATACTTTATTTCATGTCAAAGGAGTCTTTGGAAATTGATATTTATTTCTGGTTGCTAATTTAAAAATTTTAAAATAATTAGAAATTTATTATTGGTTATAAAAAATAAAAATTAGATAAAATAATACTTTAAAAAATAAAAATTAGTTTCTCAAATAATAGTTAAATATTATCATATTATAATATTTACTTGTAAACCTCTTTTAAAAAAGGGTGCCCTAAAATAACTATAAGATCTGAAAAATCTACTTCTGTATTTTTGTATTTAAATTTTATTTCTTTTTTGAATTATGAAAAGTCATTTTAATGATTAGATATTTAATATCTTTATTTGTTTTTATAGCTATCTTTTATATTAATGTGAAGGTCTTATATTTTCTCTAAACTTTCGGCCATTTCCATAAATATTTCAAACTATATAAGAGACAAATTACTTATTTATTACAAAATCTTAAAAAAAACCATTAATTTTTTATTTAAAGCGTCTTAAATGAAAAAGCAGAAAATAGTAAAAAATTAATCAAAATTGAAAGTATTTTCGTTTTATAAGTCATTAAATTGAGAAGTTGAGAAAATATTAACAACTTTATCAATGAGATCTTACGGTATGTCTTTAATTTCCAAAAAGTCAATTTATTTTTCTTCCATTAACCCAATATTATTTTCAAAAATTAGATCATAAATTTATAAAATTTAGTTTTTAAAACAAAATGCCTCTTATTTTTCTGCGACACTATTATTTTTTCTGCAATATTTTTCAAAAAATTTTGAAATTTCTTACATTCTCTCCTGAGATATAGTCAGAAATCTCCCTTCAATAAATTTTTTATAATTTAAGAATTAATTTTCGTAATTATAAATTATAGAATATAATTTTATTAAAAAATTAGGATTAATTAATTACCTAATTAAATTGAAACAACCTATTTATTAAAATCTTTTCTTAATTTTAAATATTCATTATTATAAAATTTTTTGACGATTAATTATCTGTAATATTCAGAAATTTCAAATTTGCTCATTCCGAGTCTTAAATCTTATAGTTATGTATTTTTAAGCATTTTTTCTTTGAGATCAGGATTCATCGGGTTTTAATTTATGATATCCTTATATAAATCTAAATAAGTTAATATACATTATTCCATAGGAATAAAACTATTTTGAGTAAAGATTTCGTTCCACAAATAAAATAAACAACCTAAATATAAAATATAATAATAATTTTAAAATTTATTAAATTTAATAAATAAATGTAAATATTTTACTAAAATTCAAGTTTCTTTCCATGCAAGTCTATAAATAAGGAGCAAATATAAACTAAATTTCTACAAATTGTAGAATTGAATTTTATAATTCTTGATTTTAAAAATGGCTTTAAATATGTTATTTTAAAATGAATTCTTCTATTTTTTGTCCACCGTGACCTATACCATCGGAATTAAATTCGGGCAATTAATAAAAATATTTTGGATAAATGTTATTAATTAAATGATCTAATAATAAAAAAGCCGTATTTTCATCACAAAATGCTAATAAAATGGCTGCCATTGAGTTCATTCCCTAATTAAATACATAAAATAAAACATATTAAATAGAAATCCATTTAAATATTAAAAATTTATTTATAAAATAAAAGTTAGTTTTAAAAATAAATTTAATTAAATTAAATTACTTGACTATATCCAAATTCTGAATTTTTAACTGTGAAGGCCTTTAAAACTCTGAACAAATTTTTTCTGACATCTTCAATTTTATGATCAAATTGGCAAAAATACAAAAATTCTTTTATACTATAATTAAACACCTTATAGTCAGTTCTAGACCCCTCTTGCCCGGGAAGTTAAAGAACATCTTTTTTTATCTATCTTATTTGATATTCGTAAACTTCTGGACATTTATCATACCTTAATGATGTTTATAATAATATTATTTATTAATATTCATTTATATTTTATTTATTTATTTTATTATTTAGCTATAGGTTTAAATGTTGATATCTTATTTTTCAATCGTATAAAAATTTATTTACTCATTAAGATAAAAATTAATATCCTTTGCAGTTGTTATTGACTATTAGCTTTACGATAAATTGCTTTGATTCTAGTTGTTTTATAAAAATTGTAAGTTTTTTTGCTGTTTTTTTTAATACTCTATTTATTTATCTAGCCATAATTTTCCTATTTAACTGAGTTTATTCCATTTTACCCCGAATTTCTTCATTAATTTATCTGGTTTATTTTATAAATTTATTTATTATATTTTTCAAATTATAAAATTAAAAAATTGATATATTTTTACCCATAATTTCTTTATCATATAGACATTAATTACAAATTCTATGTTCTCTTTGTTTATTATTGTCATCTTTAGGACAGTCTATTATATAAGCCTTTTAATTTGCACAATCTACACAAACGTATCTTTCACATCTTTTGCAAAAATGACTTTTTTTTAATGTTTTCAAAAGTGAAAATTCGTCATTACATATTTCACAATTTTTAGCTTTATATTTGTTAAAAACTCTATTTACTCCTTCTACTATAAATTTTGGAAAATTAGATGATTTTTTGCTTGATGACATGTTTTTTATTTTTCTTTTATATATCAAATTTTTTTTGTATTTCTCGAATTATTCAATTAAATATTATAATGGTATGTCATTGAATAAAATGTAATTATTCTTTTTAATTAAGTAGGCATAATACTTTTTCTAATAGATATAATTGTTAGAAATATTTAATTTTTTTTATTTTAACACGACATTTTATTAAATTAATTTTTATATAAAGATAATTTAAATTGTGGAATTAAAATCAAAGCTTTAGTAATTTAGATTATTAATTATGGACTGGTAAAAATTTTTATTTAATTAAAAGTAAAAACTTTGGGAAAAAATATACTCATAGCCTTTATAGTAATAAGTTGATTATTTAATTATATATATTTATTCTTTCCATGAATCCATTGTTTATTTATATTATCAATAATTTTAATTTACGATTTTTTATTAATCTTAAAATAAAAAATAATTGTTTATAACAAAATAAAATTAAGAATACTTTTTAGAAAAAAAAAAAAAAAATCTAACTAATAATCTTTTTTATATTATAATTAACAAATATCAATATATAATAAAAATGAGCTAGGATAGCATTGAGTATCATATTGAAAAATTTATGAACCTTAAAAATGAAAAATATATAATACCTGAAAAAAAATTAAGAAAAATAGTAAATTAAGCAAAGGAAATTTTATTAGAAGAATCAAATTTACATCCTGTAACTGCACCTGTTAATATAGTTGGAGATATTCATGGATAATTTTGGGATTTACTTGAATTATTCAAAGTTGGAGGTCAAATCCCTTAATAGAAATATTTATTCATGGGTGATTATGTGGACAGGTACCAAAATTTTTACAGAAAAATCAATAATTAACTAATTTTATATTTTTCAAATACAAAAATATAATAAAATTTGTAATATTACAAAAAAAATATTAATAGATTTGTTTACTATAATGCTACTAATTAAAATACTATTTTTAGTCTTATTTTATGCGCTAATTTTTATAAATAAATTGAATATACATAAAAATAAATATTTTTAGTATAACATTTACTAATAAATAAATTTTTATAATAGAGGATATTAATCGGTTGAAACTATATAATTATTGATATGTTTAAAAGTTCTTTACCCAGATAAAATAACTTTAATTAGAGGAAATCACGAAAGCAGAAGATTAAATAAAGATTATGGATTTTATGATGAAGTTCACAAAAAGTATGGAAATGCTGTACCTTGGTAAAAAATATAAAAACTAGCAATATTATATTTAAATTAATAAAATACTAAAAATATGTATTTGCTTAAATTAAGGAAAAAAATAATAAATAAATATATATATTATTAATATTTAATATCTATCTATAAGTATAAATATGATTGAAGTTATTTTATTAACTAATTCTCTTACTATAGTTATAGAATTTAATACAATATTTAGCTAAAATAAATAAACGAATTTATAGAAATTAAATTAATTTATTGAATTTATATAAATAATTTATTTTATTTTTTAATTTTCAGGATTATCATAAATGATTTTTTCGATTATTTACCTATTAGTGCCTTAGTTGAAGGGCACATATTATGTTTGCATGGAGGTTTATCTCCTGATATCAAAACAATAGATTAAATAAATACTATTCATAGATTTTAAGATATTCCAGGGGAAGTAAAAATAAAAGTTTATAATATATTATAAATTATTTGAAATAAATCATTTTATAAGAAATTTATTATATTTAGTTAGTTATATATATAAATGAAATATTATATTAAAAATGTATTAAATTTACATTTTTTAGTATATTTTTTATATTTATATTTTTAAAAAAGGGTTCTTTTTGCGATATTGTTTGGAGTGACCCTTCAAAGGATGTAGATTTATGGGCATTAAATGACAGAGGAGCTGGATATGTATTTGGGGAAACAGTTTGCACCAAATTTTGCGAATTAAATAATTTAAAAATGATTTGTAGAGCACATTAATTAGCAGACAATGGAATAGATTACCCGTTTGGAAATAATAAATTAGCTACTATTTGGAGTGCTCCTAATTACTGCTTTAGAATGGGAAATAAAGCTGTCATATATTGTCTAGATGAATAGCTAAATAGTCAAGTTAAATATTTTGAAGATAACAAAGAAGAAAACGAAAAAACAATAGAAAATATTTCTAATGTCTTGCCTTATTTTTTATGAAAAATATTATTTAAATTTCTTTAATTAATATTTTTATTTTATAATCAATTAGTGCAAATTTATATAATTTATAGTAAAATAATAAATAATTGTCATTATCAATACATTTATTCTAACTTTGAATATTTTTGCTATTATTTTGTTTTTTAAATGCTTTTTAAGCATAAACCTTACTATATTAATTAATTCAGATTCTTAATGATAATTATGCTATGCATTTTAGTTTATTATTTAAATATTTAGCAAAATTCATAACATAAAAATGAATCAAAAATAAAAATTTGAAAATAATTTAAATATTAACAATGAGTTCCTAAAACAAACGATCTACTACCCCTGATACTAGTATAAAAAGGCATACAAATTAAGAAAGAATATTAGGATAATTTGATAAAACATTATAAAATTTACGACTTACTAAAAAATTTAGGTATTTATGTTAAAAATTAAATACGAATAATAAATTTTTAAATTTAAAGTTTAAAGTAGTACTTATTATTTTAATTTATTTTTTAGCTAATCAATTTCTGATTAAATAGATGGTAATCAAAAAATTTTATAAAATTTAGTTTTTAAAATGGAAAGATTTATTGATGTAAAAAATAGATTACTGACAGATTCAGCATATAGAAAATAAAAATTTTTAATTGGTAAAAAAGATAAGATAATTGGAAAATTTGATGATAATTAGAAAGTAAAATAATAAGGCTCATTAAGTATTTTTAAAAATAAATCATTAAAAAATGACTAAAATCAAAAATATGGAAATTTTTTATAAAGAAATTATGTGAATTTTATTGAAAACAATAATAGTAATAAAAACACTTAGCCTAATACAATAGATAAGGAATTAACAAAATAATTATCTATTAGTTCAAAATTAAGAACAAAATTTTTTAAAATAGGAAACCAAATATAAACAACTAAGAATAAAGAGTTTTAGTCTCAAAATATATTTAATAATTTAAACAAAAAATAAAATGAACAGCTAAGAAATAAAACAGGGCAATTTTTTATCTCAAAAAATTTATAATAAAAAAAATTAAATTAAAATTTAAACAGTTTTAAATTAATACCTTAAACCTAAAGAATATTAATAAATAGAAATTTTAAAATGAAAACAACTAATAATTTAGACAAAAAATAAATAAGAGAAATTTATTATAACTAAGAGAATTTCAATGATAATTGCGACCTGGATTCGAAAATGTAACGCTATTATTATAATTAAATTATATATTTTAATATAAAAAAAATACGTAAATTAAATTTTATTTTTTTATATATCTTTAGGAGCTAATCAGTGGAATATTAAAATAAACATGAATTTCATAATGCTAGTAAAAAAGAATAAGATAAAAATTTTTAATAAAATTCACTGATTAAAAATTTTGATTATGTGGGTAATGATATGATATAAATGAATCATAGTTAGAATTTTAACAAAAGTATAAGTATTTCCAAAATAAATTTTTGGAAAAATATAAACTAAGGTTCAAAAAATCAAGATATATGATATAAAAAACAAAATTTATTTAATTTCTTAATGATATTAATTTATAAAAAATTTTTTTAAAAATTATCTAAAATGTAATATTAATTTAGAGAAATTTAAAAAGGATTTATAAGTGTTTTTCATGTTTAATATTATAATTATAAATTTTTTGTATATATATAAAATTTTACCTGATCCTTATTAAAAACACAATTTTGTGCGAAAAAGCAAACTATTCTTAAATATATTATAACATCATTTATAATTTTATTATTAGAAACTGATATTGATGTTTAAATTTAAATATTATTTATTAAAACTAAATAATTTTAAAATTTTTGATATAAAAATATATAATTATAAAATACCATGATAAGAAAGTTATTATCCTAATTCATTTAATAAAATTACAATATTACTAATAGAATAATTTTTAAAATTATTTATTGAAAACCTACATTAAAATTTAAATCGTAAATATCATCACAATTTTACTATATTACCCATATTAATGTTATGTGAATGATAACTATAATAGTAAATAATAAATAAAAAAAAAAAAATTAAATAACAATAAAATTAAAAAATGTGTTAAAAAGCTAAAAATTTAAATATTTTATTATTATTTATTACTTTGTACTTTCAATTAATAAGCTGTCAATTTAATAGTCAAACAACAAACAGTTGTTATTCTTGGGTGTAATCTTCATTTTACACATTAGAAGATCTAGAGAATAATGTGTAATTAATTAATTTATTCATTTATTAGTATATTGGAGCTTAATTTTAAATAAAATTATTTTAAAAAAATTTATGTAAGCTTAAATTAAATTTTTTTATCACCTAAATATAATATTTTTAATATATGATTATTTAAACATATTTTATTTTTATTTTTTTAGAGAAAATGTTCAAACTTTTACGGATAAATCTGTTTTATATTGGAATACTTGCGATAAATATGTTTATTCCTATGATGATGAACCCTCTTATTTTGTTTATGTATAAGCAGATGGAGAAGTTATTTATTTGACTGGAAACAGTATTACCGAAGCTAAATTAATAAGTAAATAAATAAAAAATAAGTATTTGAAAATTTAATCCAATTTAAAAAAACAAATTTTTTTTTATGCTTTTATTTTTTTTTTGTATTTTGTATTTAAGATAGTAATTTTTCCAATTTTAGAGCTTCAATTTTCCAATTAATTTTTATTTACTTTAATTAATTGATATATATATATAAATATATTTTACAAGGTTCTGATGATCCAAATGATGGAATTGAATTAAAGTATTCTGAATCAAAGCAAGGAATTTTTTTGACTGTATACATGGAATGTGATAGTTCTGAAAATCATGATATTGAAAATCCCCCTGTGGATGAGGGAAATAATAAATATTCATTAACAATTAAATCGGATGCTGGATGTCCTGTTGTAAGTTTATCAGAAATTTGGTCTTTTTTAGTTAAATATAAGTAAACAATTTTAATTTAGATATACATTAAATATATTAATTTTTTTTTATTTTTTATATTTTAAAAAAAATTATAAATTTTATTTTTAGGTATATATTTATTCCAATGTTGATAGCTGCTGGAATTTTAAATTGTTTTTTAGGATATAAGTATTTCAAGGCTACTATTTTTTCTGTAGGTTTCTTATTTGCATTCATAATGGTTCTTGTAAATTTAATTAGTTTACTATTTTTATTATAAAGTAAGTAAATTAATAAATAAATATATAAAAATTGTATCAGGTTATAACTTCATTTATCACAGAGTAAATAAATCATGAATATATTAATTGGATTGTAATGGCTATAGCATTGGTGGCGGGATTATCCTTGGGAATTTTACTTGCAAAAGTAGAAAAATTAGGGTTTTTCATTTTAGGTTCTGTCGGTGGTTTTATGATAGGAACATTATTATACGAATCAATATTAAATGATACTTTTAATGATGAAGTAACTTTTAAATTTATATATATTATATTGTTTACAATTAATTGAAAAGTAAAAATTTAATATATATTAATTTATCATAGTTTTGGGTTTATTTATACTTGGCTGGATTTTTAATAGTTGGAGGATTTTTCGGTCTTTGTGTTAGAGGAATAGTTACAATTTGTGTAACTTCTTTTATCGGAAGTTATTTATTAGTAAGATCACTTTCATTTTTCATAAAAGATGGAATGTATTTCCCTAATGAATTTACCTTAATGAAAATGATAAAAACTCACGACTATGAATTTGTAAATTATATTATATAATATTATATAAAAATTTGACTTTAATTAAGGTAAAATATTTTTATTATTTAATGATTATTTTAATTAGCCTAAACAATTTTATTACTTTTTGTTTGGAATTCTTGGGTTGACTGTTTTAGGAATAATAGTTTAATGCATAATTAAAAATAAAGGTGAGAATAAACAAGAAGTAATAGTAAAAAATAATATAGTATTAGTGGATGATGCAAATAGATAGCTTTTAAAATATAGTTGATTTTTTTTGAATATATTAAAAAATGTAACAATTTTAATTTTTGTTTTTAATTTTATAAATTATAATATATCTATAATTTTATATGTGTGTATAAAGAAACCAATTATATATTAGAAGATTAGAATTTAAAATTTAAAATTTCTTATTTATAGATAAATAATATTATTAATTATTATCTAGAGTAGTAATAAAAATTAAGCCTGTCATAATTCTGCTTAATTAAATATTAAATTTTTATTTATAATTAATGGTTTTATGAACACTTTATTAATATAAATAAAAGTGCAATTACTAAATAATATATTATTACAATTAGATAGAATTTATTTTAAATACATAAAAATAAAAAATAAAACAAAAACATCTATTTATAACTTATTTCATAAATATAAAATTTAAAGATTTGACAGAAATAAAAAATAAATAATTAAAATGGATCTCAAGTATGCATTTGAATAGATAGTTAATATCGATAAAGTAAATATTTAACTTTGTTAGTTCAAAAAAAGCATCACAGATATTAGAAATTTAAAATCCTTAGTACCTCCATAAATGGTGAAAAATATGGCCGATCAACTGCCTTAAGAATATAAAGAAATATTATAAAAGACCTAAAATATTTAAAAAATTATGTTAACTGAAATTTAAATGGACATTCAAAAGTTTATTACCGAAAAAAGCAATTAATTTTCGAAAAATTTAAAAAACAATTACAATAATTTATAAGAGTAAGTTAAAAATAGTGGGGAAAGTATAAAAACTTTTTTAGTTTTTTTGAACATTTTATTTTGGAACTTGGAAAAATATGTTCCCTAAAATAATATTTAAGAAAAAGGGTAGTAATAAATTAATTTAGATGAAGAGGACAATAGGAAAAGATAAACAGAAGTAAATAATTAAAATTATTTTAATATATTTGTATTTTATATTAATAATTTAATGATTTATATATTAAATTTGTATTTGTTTAAAGGTATTTAGATTAATATTGAAATGCTGTGAGATATTTTTGAGGAATTGCGATTTTGAAGACTATTTTTTTGAGTAACTTGTTTCAGATAGCAAGATAAATGAAAAAAATTAACAAGTAAAAACAAATATAATCGTATAAGATAGTATTAAGGAATAAGTAAACGAATAATCCGACATTTTAGATAAAAGTCAATAGAATTAGAAAAATTATTAGAAAATACAGGAAAAAACTTCAAGTAATTTATCAGAAATAAAAGAAAGAGAATCTCAAGAAAGCAGTATAAATAAAAGTCTTGATAATAATGCCTTTAAAATTAAATAAAATTGTGAAATTTCAAAGAGCTAAGTTTTAAGTTTAGGTTCTAATTCTAATTCAAATTTAAATAACATAAGTATGAATAACAATAATAACAGCTTTAATATATCTTAAAAAATATAAGAAGAAAATTTATAAGAAGAATTATAAGAAAGAGAACTTGAAAATTGGGAATAATAAGACGATTAATTATTTGTAGATTTTTTATACCATATATAAGTAGTTGTAAAATTTGTTAGTGCTGATATTTCCAATTAAAAAATAGCATTAAAAATTTACTTTTTATATTTAAGGCTTTTAAATTTTTAGATTTAATAGTATTAGAATGAAGGCCATATTAATATAGAACAATAATTGGGAAATATTTTAAATTAATTAGTTGATTTCCTTAAATTTTATTTGGATTTCCATCAAGCTGATTCCGAATTATATGGGTAAATATATTTGTTAATTTATAATAATTTATTCATTAATACTTTTAAAAATTTATTATATTTTTAAAAAATTATATTATTAAGGGCTTTCTTAAGGTGTATTTTCTCTATTATATGTCCTTTATTTTTAGGTTACGAATGTTAATTTTACTCGCATTTAGAAACCTTTTTTTAATAAAATAAAAAAAATTATTTATATGAAATAATGAAAAGAATATTTTCGGTACATATCCATCTTCTTCACGATGATTAAAATCAATCAGTAATATTTATAATAAATAATAGAAATTATTAATTTAAATATAATTTTTTACAATTTAGATATTAAGATTTTTAAGTTAGAATTCATTAATAGAAAATTCTAGTTTATTAGGTTTCACTTATGCCAAATTTTACTATTTAAATATAAATAGATAAAGGAACAAAATTTCTATAAATTCAGGGCATGATTTAAATAACTATAAAATTGCATCTGGCTTAAAAAAATAGAGAAGCGATTAATCTTCATATACCTAAATTTTAAATAGCAGTGGAAAAAAAAAACAAATATAAAAAATGATGAGTATGGACATATATCAGTAAGAAAAGCTACAAAAATCTTCTATTGATAGCTATTTAAATAGTTCTGATTAAAAAAAATATTAGAGTTAAAATTAATAAAACGATTAAAATAATAATTAGAATGTAAATAATAATAATGACCATTATAAAACAATATAAGATATTATGGCTAATTATTTGATAACGAACAATGAAAATAAATAAGATTAAATTTACATGTTTTTGGAAACTTTTATAGATAGTTAAAATCATTATATGCACTCTTTATTAAAATATGTTTGGAATTAATTTAAATAAAGGGCTTTAAATATTCAAAAAAAACAAAATTAAGAAATTCTAGATAATAAATAAACTAATAAGGAAATTAAAAATGATGATAATAACTATTAGTATTAGAAAGATAATTTTTAATATCTTTTAAATGTTTTATACGAAAATCAGATTAAACATATAACTTTTAAGTTTTTATTCAATAATTCGGATGAAATCGATCATATATATAATTAATTTATAGGATAGAATATTTTTGATAATTAATAAAGCTAAGATACATAAATAATTTAAGAAAAATAGTAATAATTAGCTAAAAATGAGAAAATTTTATATTTAATGATTTTAACCTTACAAAATCCATTTACAAGTATAGATTTAAAGTAAAAAATTGAAAATGAGTTATTCATATTTTTAAAGCTTGACTAAATTTACACATCAAAGACTTTTTTAGAAATATTTATATATAGAAGTTCGTAAATTTAATCAAAGGACGTTTATTTATCATTTTTGTAAAATTTATATAGAAGATTTTACAGTTTAGAGCATAAATTTTAAATTAAAATTTATGAAATGTTTAAAAAGTTAATATCATAAGAAGAAAATATTATTAAATAAAGTCAATAAGTTGAATAAACAAATAGTTATATTAATATAATAACTTTAAATACATTTTTTTTGTGTGTTTTGTTTAATAATATGACTGATTATAAGGATGATGATACTAAACTTAACAAGCTTTTTAATTAAATAGTAAAGGGTGAATATATTTTAAGTGTGGACTGTGATTTGTTTGCAAATATATTAAATTATGGACAAGAAAACTATTATTAAGAAGAAAGAAAAAAATGGCTTAAATAATTAATTAAGGGATTCAAGGATGAAAAAGATTTTGGGCACTATTAAGATGAAGTCAAAAGATAAATAAAAGCTGTGTTAAAATAACTTTTTAACATAATTAAAAAATACCCCTAATTGAAAATATTCCATTAAATTATTTAATTAAGTTTATTTATGGGTTTAGATAAAAATGAAATCGTAGAAATATATAAATAATAAGAGGAAAATTTGGTAAAGGTATATGAAAAAATAAATGATTAATTGCTATAAGTGTATTTTTTTAATTAAATATGGAATTTAATGACTTGGGGAGTCTTTTTTGGACTTTATGAATAACATTTTCTTAGTAAAGGAATGTAATTACAATAAAAAATATATTATAAATTATTTTTTTAGAATTTTTTTAATTGTTTTTATTAATTGAAATTAAATTTTTAATTTATATCTTGATTATTAGTTACTAAAAAGGGGAAGTAAATGTGATTATGACCAAACTTTCTAAAATAAATGGCTATTTGCTTTAGATTTAAAACCCATATTTTTTAGAATTATTTTTAAAGATCTATGTTCATTTTTTGTAAAAAGATTCTTACTAAAATTAGGAATAAAAGATTGATTATAACGAGTTAAAAGAGTTTTATTTAAATTTATTAAAAATGACTATAAAAACTTAAATTAGGAATTCTTTACAACTAAATTACGGAAAGTCAGTTTATTTTTTAATGTAAATGCTCAAATATGAAACAGAACAATATAAAAACGTTATTAAAGATTTGCTATAATATTCTTTAAATAATAATTTTTCTATAAAATAATTCAAATAATGTTTGGAAGTTTCAATAGAATAAGATGAAGATAATAAAGAAAATAAACAATCTTTGGACGACAGTGCAGACAGTTTTAGCAATTACATGATGACTCCTATGAGTAATTAGGAATTAATTGAATATAAATAGTTTGAATCAATAAGTTATGCTGAAAACTAAATTAATAATAATGTTACATAATTAAGCAGATAATAATTTTAGTAAAAACTGTAGTTTGAAATTATATTATAGTTTTTATAAATGAGTCTTTACTTTATTGAAAATTCAGATAAAAAAAAAAACTATTACTATTTTAGAGGTGAACAGTCGGGAATAGTAGCCGATTTTGAAAACTAAAATTAGTCTTTTTCCAAATTTAAAGATGGGTAAAATTTAGTTTATTTTTATATTATTATTAATTATTTTAATGTTTTAATTTTAATATTTAATTTTTATTATAGATTTTATGTATTATTTGATGCTTAATTAGAAAATAATTATTAAGGCCAGAAAAATTTATAAAGTAGTTAAAATAAAGAAACAATATTTACTTAAAATTGTTTATTGTCTTTTGTGTTATTAAACAAATAAATGGAATAATATTAAATAAAAGTCGAATATGGTTTAAAAGAAAAAACAATTTAACGTAATGAGTACGTTTAATATATTATAATTAAAATTGAATAACCTGATAAGAATTCTAAAAATAATAAACAAATAATAACCTAAATATTTCCTTTGCCTGAAAATAAAACCAATAAGAATCTTTTTTTATTGATGTATAAAAAAGATAGAAATAAATTTTATTTATATTTGAATGGCGAATAAATTGTGTAAAAAGAAAAAGATATTTCAAAAGTTAAATTAGAAAAATTTGAGTAATTATAGTATTTAACTATCGGTTGTAGTATATAGTACCAGCCTTAATTTGAAGGGGGTTTTGAACTTGCAGAGCGAAATTTCGAAATAAATTAATTGTAATAACAAAAAAAAAAAATATTTAATTTATTTATTTAAAATAATTTAATAAATCGCTAATTATTATTTTATAATAATTAAAATTTATTTATTAGCTTTTAGGGTAAAATACACTTCTTGTACGTAGTAGCCCACAAGTTAGATGATAAGAGAATTGTATAATAATATGATATTTACAAAAATTCAAAAAATGACTTTGTTTAAATGACACATGAGTTTAAAAGATTGTTTGAACATTTTAAGGAAAATGTTTATTTTATGCTCAATTTAAATTGCTACGAATTGGCAATACAAGAATACTAAATACAAAATTTTTAAAAAATAGATAAATTTAAAATATATTAGAATTACGAACAATAAAGACATCAAAATTTTGTTTCCTACACTCCTTTGAGATTTAAGCCTTATTTAAATTAAGATATTAAAAAGAAAAAAAAATGGAATATTGTTACTAAAATTATGGGTTCTAGTACAAGTAAGGTTGCAGAATAAGATATTATCGAGCCAAAAATTTATTTTAAAAATGTTAATTTTATACAGAGAAATCAATTTTAAAAGCTGTTATTGTCTGCTGGAAATATTGAAATTTTTTTTTACATTTTCGAAATTTTGGAGTAGTAAGGAAGAATAGTGATTGAATAAAATAAAAAGTATATATAAATATAAAAAAATATATATTATTTTACCTTATTTTATTTTTGACTAAGTAGTCTATTTTTTTAATTCATATTTTTATTTTTAAATTTATATTTAAGTTTTTTTAATTTTTTTTTTAAATAGTTAATCAGAAAAAATTATTGAGAATTTGCTAAAAGTTGTTTAAAAATTATGTGGAGGGGATAAATAAAAATATCAAGATGTTTTTGTTGAATTTATGGAGCCTTAAAAGTAAGGAGATTCCTTTTTTAAATCCCATGGAAATGGAATTTATATATTAAGAAATTTAATTAAAAAATATATTAATACCAATGGTTGCTCCTAAGAATTGTGTAAAATAATATTAGATTACCTAAGTGATAATAATAATAAATAGTTGTATTATTATTTTATCTTTTAAACATTTATTCTTGATTTTGATATGTGGAGTAATTAAAGTTATGAAATATAATATACTATTATCAAATTCTTGTCTGAAAAAATATAGAATAACTATTTTATATTGGTAAAATTAATATATTAAAAAAATTAATTATTTGACATATTTTATATTTTATATTTATTTTAACAAATTTTAGAAAGAAATTAGATAGAATAAATTGATATATAAGATTATTTAAATTCTTTATAAATATTTTAATCATGAGCCTTAGCTTAATACCGATGATCATGGTATAGTTTACATAAAAAAAATACGAGAAATTTTAATATAACTTATTATATATATAATGAGAAAGGATATTGATGTAAATTCTAAAAATTTGTAGAAATCTAATTTAGAAAATTAAGTTTATTTTAATTAAGAAATGGATATACTATTAAATTTCATATAAATTTAAAAAATTGATAATTAATCGTGGTTAAAATAAAGTTTGTTATAAATAATAGAAGGCTTCTATAAAGAAGGGTTTCGAAAAATGATTGAGTATGATATTTCTAATAAAAACCAAAATTTCATAATAATTATTAAAGGAATGATTGAGTCAGTTATTAACGATGAATAGATGAAAATGAAAAATAGATATAACGAAGTTTTAGACGAATCTCTAAATTTATTGGTACAAATATTTTTGTATCACGACTAATACAAGTTTCGTAATTAAATATTTAGATAAAAGATTTTTATAAATTCTATCTTTTATAATTTTTTTAAAATACTTTTTATATAAAAAAAGAGTAAAAAACAGAAAAAGCCCAAGATTAATTTTAAAATGCAGGTTTAATGGGATATCAAGACAAAGTTGTTAAGAAATTGGACGAAGATGCTACTTTTAAGCAAAATATAAGTTATTTATAGGATAAGTTGCCTTATTTAAAATTAACAAAAACTTTTTAGACTATATGTAAACACATACAATAATTACAGAATTATTATGATAACTGTGAAATAAGCATGCTTTTAATTGTTATTAAAAGATTACATTTAGTTGATAAATAAATGATGCATATATTTTTATAAGAGATAGTTTAAATTTATAATAAGTTGGCTGAAAAAGCTAAAGCTTATTCAAAGTATGACCAGATAATAAATTTTACAAGAACAATTTTTAAAAACAAAAAATTTTACTTACTTTTTTAAGTTCAAATTGAGAAAATTGAATAGATGGATAAAAAAATATAGGAAAATATTTAAAGTTTATTATATGATTTATTATACAGGGTTATTTTAAATGATGATGAAGGATCGGAAAAACTTTTACAATTATTTTTTTAGAATTAACAATTATGCTTTAATAATATGTTATATGTATTAAGTGAAAAAAGTAGGAACTTGACGCAAGAGCCTATTAATATGAATGATTAAAAAAAGTGGAAATTGTGGAAAAATTGTATATAAATCACTTTCTATTTAGAATATTTTATATCTATTAATAAAGATTTGATAAAAAATAAAACAAAAGAATTTTCCAAATTCCTAAACAACTATATTAAATTTCTAACAAAAAGTAATAATCACATTATATATTAATATAACCCGACTCCTATTTTGGAAGAACTGAAAGACTTTACTGATTTAGATATAAATGAAAGCTGGAAGGAAATTTAGGTATATTATTATTTAATTAATGTTTTTTTTTTTTTATAATATTATATATAAATATATATAATTTTATATATAAAAATTTGTTTTTAATTTTAATTAGATAAACGCCTTAGAAAATGGATTTAAAAAAAACCAAAAATAAAGATATATTCCTAAGCCACCAAATGGAGGAATATTGAGAGCAATTTTATCTATTTTAAAAACTTCAATTTTTTACGGCAATAATGAAGTATAAACAAGTGCATTATAGATTCTTTTGTAATTAACTTAAGATTTTCTACTTTTTTATAAAAATAATATGGACCCATATGACAGTAATGCAAGCGATTTGGACAAAAAAGTTTGGCCATTTATGGGTGTTTTACTAGGATGCAAATCGATTCAAAGACATTTTAAAATATAACAAGATTAAAAAAAAAGCAAATAAATTTATTTATTTACCAAAGAAGTTAAAAAAATTTACTTGATCTATATTTTACACTTTTGTATGAAGTTTTTAGTTAAACAATACTAAAACAATGAATTAGCAGATTAAAATATAGGTGTCGCCATGCAGATTTCCAGATTTATATTTAATGAATTATAGTCGGAATTTAATGTTGTAAATTACAGCTAAGATATAAATAATGTAAATGGCATAAAATAAAGGTGTTAAACTTTATCTAATATGTCTAATATAAGAGAGGGGTCTTCTTTTGCTCCATCTGACAGCCAAATTGGAGATTTAGAACAATTAAAATATGAATTTATAAGTAACTTTGTAGGTATTACTGACTACTAGTGGAACTAGGTAAAAGCTTAAAAAATTTTTTCTAAAATAAATATTTTTATTAAATTTTTTAAACAGGTGCCTCAGGATAAAATAAATACTATTATTTAAGCCTTAAGTAGTTATGACAGTTTAAAAAATTATTTCAACGCAGATAACGAAATTTAAACTAAGTAGATATATTCATCATAATTATCAGGTAGTTAAATAAACAGTTCTTAAAATACTATAGAATAGAAAAGTTTAAAAATTACAATTGAGAAAGAAGATAATTTATAAAAAAGGCCGAGCAAAAATAACAATCAGGTATTGAGCAAGCAATGCACTGCAATTTTGCAATATTTAAACAATACTTCAAAACTTTTATCTATATATAAAAAAACTCAGAAAATTTAAATCAAATTATACCATATGGTCATAAAATACTACATAGATAAAGTTATAATTAGAGGAACAGAGTCGGAATTAATTTAAACAAGCGAAAATATGTCAAATTTTTACGACAATTCTAGCAATTAATCGCCTTTAAGATAAAATGGGTCTAGTAACACCATGTCCAATTCCTAAATATTAAATATATAGTTATAAAAAAATGAAGTAAATAATAATATTATTAGTACTAATAATAAAAATGCTTCTTAAGTTTAATAATAAAAAAATGAAGTGAATCCGTTGGATTTGGTTAGAAATAATATGAGAAATTTTTTAAAGGAAATTAAAATTATTGAAGGACAAAAATAAAATTTCGAAATTAAAATCGACATTGACTGGAAAAGGCTGAAGAAAAAAATAGTTAAAGATAGAGGATTTTGGTCGAATAAATAAGAAAATTAAGATTAAATTAGATTGTTTAAAATTGATAAGGCCGAGTGTTCTTCTAGAAGAAGGTATTTTTTAAAAATTGATAAAAAATGGAATAAAAAAAATTATAAGGTTAGAAATGGGTCTCTAGATTTAACTACTTTAGCAGTAAAAAGTAGAAAAGTTTCAGAAATTTCTTATGAAGAAAATGTTTCTAGAAGTAAATTTAAGACCTAAATATTTAATATTTTAAAGTTATAAATATTACAAATATATTGTTTATGTTTTTATTTTGACTTACTATTAATTTATTTGTTTTTTTAAATTAGCCAATTCAATTACGACCACAAACACCGAAAATAAATCAATTTAAATGGACAACAATAATGAAAAATAAGAATATATACTTAGTATATAAGAATAAAATGAGTAAAAAGACGAAATATTATATAGATCAGACTGTGAATACATTACTTAAAAAGGATCAATTTATGGCGAGCTCTAAATTAGGTCAAAATAAACGTTATTTATATCTACTGGTAAAAAAAGACCTGAATCTAGGAATTATATTTGGGGGTCAACCCAATTAATTTAGACAAAAAAGCAGAAATAATGGAATAATATCGATATAAAAAAAATATTTTCTAGGAGATTTAACTTGAAAGATATGGCCATTGAATTTTAGACTAAAGAAAATAAATTTTATTTTTTCACTTTTTACGAGCCATCTAAATAAAAGGAGGTTTTTTAGGCCTTTCAAAAGCACAGCCTAAACTATAATATAAAAGATAGAAATATTGAAAAAAAGCAAGATAGATTTTAATATAAAGAATACGAAAAAAAATGGGCCTAGGGAAAAATTAGTAATTTTTAATATTTAATGCTCGTGAACACCTATTCAGGAAGGTCGCTAAATGATTTAAGTCAATATTTTATTTTCCCTTGGATTTTGAAAAAATACTCGGGCTCAAGGTAAGAATTGGACCTTTCTAATTCTGAAAATTACAGACGACTGGATTTGCCTATGGGATAGCAAAATTAATAAAGGTTAATAAAAAATTTATTAAATTTATATTTTAATTTTAATTTTTATTTTTAAAATTATTTTAAATTTCCTAAGATATGAAAAAGATTTTCTACAGAGATTTGAAGATGCTTATAAGGAATACCAAAAAGAAGAAAAGAACTATATAAATCATAAGAACCTGGTTTTCAACTATTACTAGAAATTAGCAAAAAAAATAGATAAAAAAAATAAATAGATAAAAAAAGATAAAAATTTCGCAGCTACAATTATGAAAAGATAAGACACTGGTAGTCAAAGTTAACTTGATACAAATAGTGAACGGAATTCAGAAGTCGAAGAAATAAAGGTTATATTATTAACATATTCATTTGATTTAACATTATTTTTTTTATTTATCTTTTATTAATTAAATATAATAAAAATATTTATTAATATTTATTAAAAAAATTAAATAGGGAACCGACCTATCTGAAAGTAAACTGCTGAAAATTTAATTTACGCCTAATAACAAGCTAATATAACAATAATAACATCTATAGTTAGAAAAAGATATAGAAAGCATGTAAGAAGAATACAATAGATATAAACAGGCTTATATGGATAGCTACGAACTGCTAAACATTTATAGAGATTAATTTTGTCATTATAGGACACATTATTCGAGTGCGCCTATAGTTTATGGGTATTTAATTAGATTAGAACCTTTTTCTTCTCTTCACCACGATTTTTAAGGCGGAAAATTTGATGTGGGAGATAGATTATTCCATAATATAATAGGTTAATGGACCACTTGTACTACAAATACTGGAGATGTGAGAGAATTAATCCCAGAGTTTTATTTTATGCCAGACTTTTTAATCAATAAGTAAACCCATAAATTAATAAAATTAATAAAATAAATAAATTATTATTAAAATTAGGAAATAATATTAAAAAATATTTTATACTATATTTACTTTTATTTAGGAATAAATTAGATTTAGGATAATAACAAAATGGAACTTATATTGATAATGTTAAATTACCTGAGTGGGTTGAGACTTAGACGGCAGATGAATTTGTTTTTACACTTAGAGAAGCTTTAGAATCAAGATACGTATCAAAATACCTTCATAAATGGATAGACCTAATATTTGGTGTTAATAATGGTAAATATAATAATATTTTTTTAATTTATTTATATAAATACATAAAAATTAAATTATAATTTTTAAAAATTATATATTTAAACAAATTTATAGGCCAGGATCAGTAATAAAAAAGAGCTATAGAAAATGGTAATTTATTCCGGTATTTGACTTATATTGATAGTTTAAACATACTAGAAGAAAAAGACCCAGAAGGAAATTATTTGATTTAGGATTAACTGTTAATAAGTAATATTACTCAGCTTTAATGGTGGGGAGTTTGTCCTGATAAATTGTTTTCTAAAGAGCACAGACAAAAGTAAAAAATTTACCATTTAATTTTAATTATTATATAAGTTTAAATTTTTAATGGCTTTTTTCTAAAAATTTATTTTTCTATTCATTTTTTTAATTAGGGAAATATCGAGAGAAAAAAGCTATTTAAATAGTATTCTTTAAAAAGATTGTTTTTCATCCTCGCCAGTTGAATAAATGGATTTACTGTTTTATTATGAAGGGAAAGGAATTGTGAAAATAAATAAAAATAATACGCTCACAATCTATAATATGAAATTTGGAATTCACAATAAAGACCCTAAAATAAAAAAAATTGGATCTGAAAATATAGATTAAACTTTGAAATTTTAATCTGGAAGAAAAAACTAGTTTGCATTTTTTGAAAATAAGTTATTTATAGCAGGGTAAAAATATTTTATAATTATATCTTTAAATTATTATTATAGTTGCTTTTAATTAATAAATTATCAACTATTTTTAGTTATTCTGGAATATCATGCAAAATAATAAATTTCGATTTTAATGAAAAAAGAGATAAATAATCCATAATTGATATTGGAAATCACCACTATGAATTTACAACCTGTTTAGACGTAGGAAAAAATCTACTTTGTATTGGTTCGAGGGATTGTAGAGTAATATTTAATTTTTATATAATATATTTTTCATTTTTTTAGTTTGTATTTTAATATTTTTATAACATAATAAATTTTAATTAGATTTCAGTATTCAAATTACAAAACTTATAATCTCCTACCCCTGAAACCATACTATATGGACATCACAGTGAAATAGTAGCTATAAGAGTAAATAAATAAATAATTTTTCATTATAATTAAAATTTCAACATTTATTAAAAATATTTATATTAATAAAAAAATTTATTTTTAGATCGATAAATAGCTAAATATAATAGTTAGTATAGACATTGATGGCCTATTGATTATACATAATGCTAAATCTTATAGATTTTTTAAGAATATAAAGCTTGATATTAATGATGAAAATATTTAATAAATTGAGGTGCATTAATTTGGATACATATTCGTATTAACTCACAGATAAATGTTTTTATATTCGTAATTTATATATTTATTAATTTACTTTTTTTATAAATAATCAATTAATTAATATAAAGGCTAAATGGGGAATTATTTTGGAAAATTTTGATAAAAGATTTATTTTACAAAAAAGAAAATAATAATTGTCAAATAACAGATGCAGCATTTTTTTCAGATTTTGATAGACATTTGGTAAATTAATAGTTTATAACATCATATAAATAATTTATTAAAATTTTATTATAACTAAATTTAGTATGTATCTACAAATGTTGGAAAGATATTTAAACTGGATATATTTAAATTAAAGCTTTTTTATCAAAAAGAATCATTTTAAGGATATTAATTGCAAGAGCTAAAATCAATTAATAATTAGGGAAAAGAGAATTTTGGTCCTATAAGTAGTATAACATTTTATAATACAGGTAAATTACTTAAATATTATTGATATATAAATTTTTACGAAAAAATTAAATAATTTATTAAATTTCTTTAAAGATAAAATTAAACATAAAACTCTAATATGTGGCTATTAAAATGGTATTATTTAGGTTATAAAAAAAGAAAAATAAGGTTAATAGATAGATCATATAAGAAATTTGAATTGAATTGATATAATTAAAATAATTTAATATTTAGTCATTTTAATATTTTTGTAAATTTATATAAAAAATGAGAGTTTGATAAAAATTAAACCCTATAAAATTTATTTATAAAATTGAATTGATATATATATATAAGCTATAATATAAAATTATTGTTAAAAATTTTATATACCATGATAATTAATTCAATTATTTTTTAATATAATTTTAAACAAGGCTTTATTATTAAATATATAATATATGTAATAATAATAACTCTTTTTTAATTAAATCATATATAAAAAATTTATATAAATAAATTAAAAACAATTTTATAAATAGCTTATATTTCTAGCTAGTCTGAGATTAAAAATTATTTTGTAAAAACTTATAAAAGTTTTTATGCTTTTAAATCATCATTCTTTAACTAATAAATCATCTTAAAGTAATTCCTCCTCTTCATATTCAACCATTAATTTATCCTCACCTATTTTAATATTTTATTTTTAGTATATTATAATAAAAACTTTAATTTTAATTTTTATTAAATATTACCAACATTGAGTTCATCAATTTATTATTTTAATGGTTATCCATAAGTTTCATTTAATGGGATAACATTTAAAATTCCAATTGCAGCTATAATTCCTAAAGCAATCATAGGTTATATATGAATAGCACTACATAATTAAACCAAATATGGGGCACCAAAACTTCCTTTATATAATAGCAAAATTATTTAATATAAAATTTAAATATTAAAATTATTGATGATATATTAAAAATGTACTTTTTTATTAAAAATGTATTTTTTTATATTTTACCAATTGTTCCAGCTAAAGATGTGAAACCCATAGCTAAAGATCTAACAGTTGTTGGATATAATTCACTCAAAAATACATACACAACTGTCCAAACAAAAGCAATATTAAATCTCATTAACTGATAAAAAAAGTTTAAAATAAGAATAAAAAATAATTAAAAATTTTATATGTATTATATATTTGTATTTATTATTTTATTTATTTATTTTTACAGCTGTAATAATTAATTAGGCAGTTTTTTCTCCACTACTACTTCCAGTTAAGAACAGGAATGATAGTGAGAAAAGTACATCTATTCCAAACCCTATCATAACAGTAGTTTTTCTTCTTAATTTAGGAATAAAAATATCTAAAAAAATAAATATATTAATAATAATTAAATGAAAATAAATAATATAAAATTATTTTTATTTTAAATAATTATATTTTATAAATATACCTGTAATTCCATAAGCTAAAGTTTCAGCGACCGCAATTATTAACGTATTTGTATATATATCATATCCAATTGAGTCCATTGAAAATGATATACCATAATAGACAGCTTAAATTGCGAAAAATATAATACATGCACAAATAGTTTATATTCTTAAAGATTTGAATCTAAATAAATCAATGATAGAGTAGGTTTTTTCATTTTTTTATTTTATCATACTTTATAATGCATTCAATTTTATTTCTTCTTTTTTATTAACTCTGGCAATTTTATTTAAAATACTAAAGGCTAGTTCTGTGCTTTTTTCATAAACATATTTAGGGGATTCATAAACAAATAAATAAGTAGAATTTAGTAACAAAGCAGGTATAAAAAGCATAAATACACAAACTAGTCTCCAATCATGTATTAAATAAACCTACAAAACCATAAACAATTCCCCAACTCCGTAAGCAAATTAAACACCAATAGCTGTATATTCTCTCAATTTTCCGGCTAATAAAATAAAATTTATATAAAAAATAAATTAGTTAATTATTAATAAATTTGCTAGTTTTATATAATTAAATTTTTTTAAGGTTATATCATTATATGAATATAATTAATTATGTAATTTTGTATTTAGTTTTACTTGAGTGTTCGTTGAAAAATGAATAGTGTAAAGTAATGGCTGGATTACAACCAAATCCAGAAAGGAAATATCCTAATAACATAGGCCAATATGTCCAAGAACATACCATAATTAAGCATCCTGCAGTACAAGTGACCCAACTGAGAATTAACCCCAATTTTCTTCCTTTATTATCAGCGATCATGGGAAATAATAAAAATCTGTATTTTTTTTAATTAAATTATTTTAAATATATTTTTATAATTTTATTTTTTTAAATTCATTATTTTTACCCTAAAAAGGACCCGAGGTAGGGAATACTTTATATTACTGTGTTCAAATATTATTTATCGCAATATAATCCTTAATACTCAGTGAAACTGTAGTGATCATTTCCAGTTGCAAATTCCAAGTAATTTTTATAATAATTTTCACTATTTTCATCGGTATTTAAATTCAAGCCACAAGAATATTTTTTACATTTATCATAATCTAAATAAAAAAAACGAAATAAAAATTGCATTAATTCTTATTAAATTTTTTATTTTCTGAGAATTTTATATTTGAGAAAATTTTTTAGTATTTTTCAAACATAGAAAATGAGGGTAGTAGAGAAAGTTCAGATAAAAATAGGACGCGAAAAAAATAAAAATAATAAATAAATAAATGTAATAATATTACTTTTATCATCGCTCCACTCTCCATTTTCGCACATGTATTTTTCAACACTAGGAAACATAAAACTGCCACAAAGGAGAATATTAGCTGCGATAAACCACTAAAATGCGAAAAAAATGAAGGCTCTTTTTTGGTACCAGTGTTAAGCGCCTACTTTTTCCAAGGCGCTGTCGAAGTCCATTTGAGCCGCCACTGATTATTTTACAGAAAGCCTTTTTATAACGTGTTTATTTCCGTGAAAAGAGCCCGAATTTCGGTCTTCTGAGTTTAGTAATCTTTGATTGTCTTGTTCTTGCATCGAAATTTCGTCTTCTTTTTATTTGTGAGCCTTTTTTTTTTTATTTTATTTATTTATTTTATAAAAAGTTTTTAAAATTTTTTAAAAAGAAATTAATTAATTGTTGTTTTTTTCCTTTTTTGAAAAAAAAAATGTTTGGTTTTTGGGTTGTGATTTTTTTGTTTTTGTGTTTTTTTTTGTTTTGGTTTTTTTTTTTAATGGAGAAAAAATTAATAATTTTATGTCTTGATATATTAGAATAAAAAAAAATTAAATAAATTAAAGGGAAATAGAACTTTATTATTTAAAAAAAATGGTCAAATATTGATTTACTATTAAATTGAAGCTTTCTATTTAATTATTTATTATTACAAAATTAATTAAATGTACTTTAAAAATATTGTTACCATGTTGATCTACAAGAATTTATTTTGTTAAGGCTGATATGAATTTAATTTTTTATATTATTATTGAAATTATTTTTTTATTTTATTTATGGTAATTTTGTAAAATTATTTTTTTTATTTGAAATTTTTTTCTGGATATACTAATATTATTTAAAAAATTAAATTTTACTTATTCTTTTAATTTAAAAGCTTAAAAATTCTCAAAATTTTACTTCCAGAATTTTTACAATTTTATTCCAATTCTAATTATTTAAAATCATAAAATAACATTTTAGAAGAGTATTTTTTTAATTTTAACAGATTATAAATACTACGCCGATAATTAATTCAGTGAATTAAAAAAAAATAATTAAATTAATATAATTACACATTATTCGTAAAAAATTAGATCATTTTAAACAAAAAATAACCAAATTCATTAAATATAATAGGAACTATATATATAAAAAAATTTAATAAATAAAATTTATAGACCATTTATTTTTTCTACAAAATGTACTAAAAAATAAAAGAATTTTTAAATCACACTTATTCTTTTTAAATTTTAAAATTTTTTTATTATAAATATACTATAAAAAATTATTTTTGAATATATAATTCACTTTTTTTAGACTTTATATGAATTTTTCTTATATACAATTTTATTCATTTAGATAATATACATATTAAATTTTTTATAAATATTTATTTCATTATAAATCAGTAAATTAAAATTCAGCTTTTTAATTTAACGATACTTATACAGGCAAATATAATAATTATAGACCCCATTAATTTTACAAATGAAAATTAATGGGTAAACAAAAAATAGTCTAAAAAAAAACTTACAATAATTTAACAATATTGTATAGGCATTAATTCACCAGCACTTTTAAGCATTAAAGCTTCACAAAAAAGAAACTGAGCTATGTACGAAAATATAGCCACTAAAATAAGGTATACAAAATATTTTGGTGTAAAAAGTCCTTCTGTATTCATTCCTAAAATTATAAATTTAAATTAATAATTTATATATAAATTGGAATACATTTAAATTAAAATATATTATGGATTTTTAATCATACCTTTTATATTTATATATATTAAATAAAATTTGTTGAAATATTTATAGTTTTTAATATAATTTATAAAATTATAGTTTAAGTAATAAAAAAATTTTAATGGGTTTTTTTTTGGTAACCTTTTTATTTATATAAATTTATAAAAACATTGGTATAAATTTAAAATTAATAGGCATTTATTTTAATATTTAAATAGGCAATTTTAAGTTTACCAAAAACTAACATAGCTAATCCTCCTAAAACTACTCCTGCGAAATAAAAGTATTGCAATAAAACAGGAGGTCCAGTTTAATTTTTAATTTTTGATGTCAAACATGAAGTAAAAGCAAATGTAATAGACCCCATAAATGCAAGCCCGATTCCTTTAAATAAATATTTAATAATTAATAATTAATAAATAATATTATATCATTATATATTAAATAAATTAACAATTATGTATATTTTATAAATTTACTAAATTTATGCTTACCTAAATATCTCTAAGATGGAGTTTCATATTAACTATAAACTTCTTCTTGTAACATTGAACTTCCCAATAATAAACTAGGATTAATAATTAAAATCATTCCTAGGAAATTAATTAATATGAGAATAAATCTTTTAATTGTAAAAATTTATTTTCCTTGATCTAAGCCTAAAATTTTCGATAAAAAAAGAGACCAAATAGGATTCATCAGCCAAATAGTTTATTATTCTTAAATTTTTAAAATTTAAAGACTTTAAAACCCCATCATTAAGCTGGCCGAGGCGCACAAAGATCTTCAATTAAAAAATTAATAAATTTATATTTAAAAATTAAAAAAACCATAAAAATAATTAAATATTAAATTTAAAATATATGTTAATATTTTATATATATATAAATTTTTTGATACCTATACATAATAAGTTTATAAATAGGTTTTCTTGTATAAACACAATGTTAAGATTATTTTAATTAAGGATAGTTTATAATAAGTAACATTAAGCCCCTGTACATGACTAATTAATAAGCAGGAATTTCATGCATTAATTTTAAAAAAGTTTAGGAACAAGTTATACTTAAAGTTGAAAAAAGCATGAGAATAAAAGGAAAAGTATTAGGATGTCTTTTTTCCAAATTTAGTTTGAAATTTTATATGTATTCTACAATTAATGTGTACATTTTTAATTGTTTTTTTTTTAGTTAAGTTTTATTTTTGGCTTTTTTGAGTGGAAAAATTTTATTTTAGTTATAAATTTTATGACAAATGGTTTGGTTGTTTTTTAATTTTATTTTTATTTTTATTAGTCTTGTAAATTTGTTTTCTGAAATAAATTTAGATATTCTAATATTAATTTTTATAAGAATTATTATAATTTGATCAATCAAAATTTATATTTTGACTTTTAAATGAATTTATTGCCATAAGCGCATGGTAATATCGAAAAAGTTTTGTTTTATGTATTTAATTTTCATTAATTTTAAATTATTATATAAAAACCTAATATATTAATAAAAAATTTAATGAATGTGTTTGTAATATGAAAGAACTAAAACATAAATGAATATAATTAAGAATTTTTAATTTTATTAAATAATTTTTTAATGATCATTCAGTTTAGATTTTTTCGGCTTCGTTTTTAGGGTTGGCAAGTAAAGCTTCATGAATCAAGTTTTCTAATTTAACAATATCAGCAGCGAATTTTTTAATACCTTAAGGTAATAACTCACTCATACAATCATCCTCTTTTATAATAAATTAATTTTTATTATTTATTTAATTTTTTTTATTATTATATAAATAAAAGATAAAAGATAAAAATGTTTACAGTTTTAAGCCCATCTGAAAGTTTTTTCATCAACATTAATTTTAGGGATATCTTATTCTTTAGCACTTTCGGCTTTTAAGTTTTAACTAACATCATTTCCAGACATTTATTATAAATCTCCTAATAAAGCGGGAGAAATGGTTAATTTATCACACCCAGATAAAGCCAAAATTTCTCCGGTATTTCTGAAACTAGCTCCCTATTAATATTAAATTTTTATTAATTATTATATATTAAATATTTATATAACAAAAACGATTAAAAACAATATTTGTAAAATTTACCATAACGACAGTAGATATATCATGTTTTTTATAATAATTATAAATTTAAGAGACAGATATGACTCCGGGGTCCATATGTCCTTAAAATTCGCTGGCTTTGTCAGGGAAAGTTTTTTTGTGCCAATCTAAAATTCTTCCAACGAAGGGAGAAATTAAAAATAGTCCAGCTTCTCCACAAGCAATAGCCTAAAAAAATAAAAAAATAAATAAAAATAACTTTTTATTTTTTTATATTTTTAAAAATTATTCGATAAAACATAATAAATTGGCTAATTATTTAAAATAATAATTAAAGATTTTTATATTTTTAAGTTTTTAAATTTAATATTTGAATGTTTTACTTATTCGTATCCGAAAATCAAAGTCATATTACATTTAATTTTTTAAGTTTTTAAAGATTTGGCGGCTTCAATTCCCTCCCAAGTAGAGGCAATTTTGATTAAAATTCTGTCTTTGCTAATTCCCTCTTCTTCATACAATTAAATGACTCTTTTGGCTCTTTAAATAGTTCCTTATTTATCATAACTGAGTCTGGCATCAACCTATTTTTCATCGATAAAAAGTTAATATTTTTTTTTTTTTTATTTAATTGTTAGTAAATTTATTCATTTTCTGTTTTTAATTCTTAAATTTAATTTGTGTAATCCTATTGTATATCCTCTATTTTTTACTACCATTATTTATTTAGCTCAGAAAACAAGGTAAATAAATAAATAATAAATTAAAATTTGATGTTAAATTTATAGCAAATGTAATTTTTATTTTTTTACTTCAGTGCTGACATATCCAGGAACAATTTCCAAGATTTTTTTACCGAAAATAACGCATAATTTGTCAACAATAAAAGATTTTAAAGCGTTTTGATCTTCTTCACTTAATTCAGTGTAATTGAATTCGGGTTCTTTTTAAGTTTCTTCTTCATCTTTTTATGCGCTTTTTTTGGCAGATCTGGTACTAGATTTCTTTTATAATTTGGGCTATTCTTTTAATTTTTTGTAAAAGTTTTATTTTCCGTAAGTGATTGCCTTTTTATTTATAAAATTTAATGTTTATTTAAAAAAATTTTTAAAAAAAACTTTATTTAGATATTAAAAATAATGGAATCTAAATAAATCAATATATTAAATATGTTATAAAAGTGTTTACTTCATCAAATAAGGCTTTATATTAAGGTAAACCGGCGGCTTATAAAATCAAAGAAGGGTTAGTTGTAGCGTCTTCGGGGGTAAATTATTTAATTTTATCGATATCTCCTGAATCAGATACAATATTGGTATACTATTATAATAATTATATAATAAATTTATTAATTATATTTTAATATTTATAATAATTATAAAATAAATTTAAAATATATTATTTTTACTTTTTTTAATTATTCAAGAGCGTTTAAATCAGTTTTGACTTTTTTACTAGGTTCTTATCCGTCCATTTGTTTTTTTATTTATTTTTTTTTTTTTATATATTTTTTTTTTATATTTTATTATTATTAAATATGTAAATGAATTTTATTATTTTTTATTTAATATATTAAATTTTTGAAGATTTAATAAATCCGCTTTTTAAAGGCACTTTTAATTAGAGGTGATTGATATCATTTTTAATTTTTAATATAATCATTTATTAATAAAAATTAATTATAGTTTACATAATAAAAAGAGAAACTAAAGCAAAATATTATCAAAAACTCCAACCTTTTATTATAATTATATTTTTATGTAAAATTTTTAATTTTTCAACATATTATTTTTTTTTTCATCTATATATTTTTAAATTAAGGTTAATTTCAATGACTTTTAATTAAAGATAATATATAATATATTTTAATTTTATAATAGTAGACTAAGTATATTAATCATCATTACTTTATTTAAACTAAAGCAAATTATTTATTTTTATATTAATATTTCAGTTAATTTTTCATCAAATTAATAAACCAATCAAAAATTAATGATAAATACACTTAATTTTCTTTTTAATGATTTATGGTGTTTATTAAGATTATAATAAGTATTATAAAGTCTATATTTAAAACACTTAGTAGAAAAATTAGTAATTTAAAAAATATACAATAATCTGTCTAGATCAAGCAGAGTCTTATACTTCATAAGCTTCAATTTAATCTCCTGGTTAAATATCATCATATTCAAAGAAAATAATACCGCATTCTTCTCCCTTTTTAATTTCATTTACTTCATTTTTAAAGTGTTTTAAATTAGCAATTTCTATTTTTTCGCCTATAACTTGACCATTTCTTGTCACATTATAAACGAATTTTTTATTAATAGTTCCTTTAATTACGTTAATTCCGGCTACTGTTCTTTATGAATTTTCTTTATTTTATGAAAAAAAATAAATAAATAGATGATTATTATATTAAAAATAAATAAATGTTTATATTTAATAAAAAAGATAAACATATATATATATAAATAATTTCTTTTTTAAGTATTAAATAAAAATAGTAATAATTTTTAATAAATTTTTACTTCCTTTTCCAGCTTTAACTTTAAAAACATTTTTAACGACACCGTTGCCCATTGGTAACAATTCCACTTTGTCTATGTTATTTGCGGAGTTTAATGTTTATTTTAATTCGTCAAGAATTGTATATATAATTCTGTGAGAACTTATTTTAATTCCTTCTTATTTAGCCAATTTAATAGCTTCAGGAGTGGCGGGGACATCCATTGCTAAATTTACAAAATTAAAATATAAATTTTATTTTAAAAAATGGTATAAATAATTTATTTCTATTTAGTCATATAACTATTAGTTTATTTATTAATTTACCGATGATTGTAGCATTACTTAATGAAGCCTCTCTAATATCATTTTCATTTATAGCTCCGACTCCGGAACTGATTAAGTTAAATTCGACTTCTTTAAATTTAGAAGTTAATTAATAAACTTAGGCGACTAAAGTTTCTTTTGTTCCAAAATCATTGGCTTTGAAAATTAAATTAACAGCGTTTGGATTTGCTTATTATTACTAAATCATGGATTAAACGTATTCTCTGTGCATTTCAAGGTCTACTTTTGCTCTAACTAATTCATCCATTTCAAATTATTCTAATTCTCTTTAGCTTTATATTTCCTCAATAATAGATATTTTCTATAAATTTTTAAAAAAATTTAATTTATTCTCCAAATTATATAGAAAATAATTAAAAAATTAATTACTGCGAGCAAATTTTCTTCAATTTAATCGAATTTCATTTTGATAAGCTCTTTATTACCGGAGTGGAATTTTCTTCTTTCTCTTCTAGTTGAAAATTTAATTTTGGAGGCAGATGCAGAAATTTATTTGATTTCTCCTTTTTTTTAATCGTTAATCCACTTTCTTCTTTAACAAACAAGTTTAGCTTTATTTTCATTTTCAACTACAAAACAGGTTTCTCCACTTCTGGCTAAATTTTTTAGCCCGAAAACTTCTACGGCGTGACTGGGCAAAGCTTCGCCAACTAAAGAGTTTCTGTCGTCTTTCATTTATTTTATTTTTATGTATTCTGAGCCTACTATTAAATAGTCTCCTTACTTCAAAGTTCCTCTTTAAACTAAAATAGTTGATTATAATTGGCCACTTTCAGGACATTTTCTACTTTCAATTACAGTGGCTTCAGCTAATCCCTGAGTGTGTTCTTGCAGTTCTAATAACTCAGTTTCGAATAAAATCAATTCTTTGAACAATTCCATATTAATATTTTTTTTGGCAGAAATATGTATGACCTAAAAATAAAAAAAAATTAATTAATTAAACTTAAAAAAAGGAAATTTTCCTAAATAACTAAAATTTTTATAATTTATTTTTATTACCGGTATATTTCCTCCCTTAGTTTCTAAATTAAGGCCTCCTTTTTCATAAAGTTAATTTTCGACTTCCTCAGGGTCGGCCCCATTAACGTCAATTTTGTTTATAGCTACCATAATTGGTAAATTATTAGTTTAAGCAATAGAAATAACTTCTAAAGTTTAGGGCTAAAGTCCTTCAATCGCCGAAACTACTAAAACAACCATGTCTGTGCTGGAAGCACCTCTGATTCTCATATTAACAAAGGCTTCGTGGCCGGGAGTGTCTATGTAGGTTGTTCTTAGGCCGTCGGGCGAAATTGTGTGGAAGGCTCCGATTTTTTAAGTGATTCCGCCGTATTCACCGTCGCAGATATTGGAGGCTCTTAAATTGTCTAGTAAAGTTGTTTTTCCGTGGTCTACGTGCCCCATGATCGTTATTACAGGCGATTTGGGAGATTTTTCTAGTTGTTTGTAGTTTTCCTTATAGAAAAATGAAAATTTTAGTTTTAAAATAATTAAAATAATTTGTAAATTAGGAGGTTAAAATAAAAAATATTGATTTATGTTTTTAGAAAATATAAACTCTTTTTTCGTTTTTATAAGATTCAGTTTTGATATTTCATATCATTATTAAGAAAGAATTATAAATTATTAACCACTTATTAAAATTATATTTAAGCTTAAGAAAAGCAATAGAGAAAGGCGAAATTATGTTGAAAAAAAAAAATAAGAAAAATAACAAATAAATTATATTGATTTAAAAACAGCAATTTTACAGGCAACAATTTACAGTCGTATTCGTAGCATAAAACGTCGGCTTCATCAAAAGTCAAAACTTAGTCTTCTGTATTTTAAACCCCAATTAATTTTACCGATCTACTAAATAACTCTTTATCAGCTCCAATTTGTTCGCACAATTCTTTTACAGTCATATTTTACTTATAAAAAACATCGTCAAGTGCCTTTTAATTTTGGACTTTGGAAGGGTTGTCATATTTTTAATTACTTTTGAAAATGTCCATATTTATGTTAAAATATTCCATATTTGAAGCGTTAATGTGAATTCCCTCACTTTGAACAGTACTGAATTGGCTTTTTTATTATTATTAGCCGAAAATGGAAAAATTTTTTGACTGTTTGTAAAAATTTTTGTCGGTGTTTATTTTGTTGAGAGTGTTGTATTTGTACGCAAATTTGTTTTGGTTTTGGGGCTGGATGTAATTTTTGGAATTTTATTTAATTGTTTGGTTTTTAAGGATTATTTATTGAGCTACTCTGAACATTTTTTTTTACTTAGTTTTTGATAGATTTTAAGGAAATTATTGTGTTTTTTTTTTTTAATTATTTATTTACTAAAATATTAATAAAAGGATTACAGAATGTTAAGAAAATTAATAATTAAGTGAGTAAAAATATAGGTTAATTAAGGAAGGTTTAATTTGTTAAGTAATTCATTATATAAATATTTTGATCAAATTTATTAGTATTCATAACCATATAAAATACATTTACTATTTTCAAAAAATAAATAAATATTAAGTTTTTTTTTACACTTATATTTCCAATTTTCGTACACTTTTTTAATTCATATATATATATATTTGTATTTGATTAATTTTGTAAAGCAAATACCAATATATATATATAAAATTGATTGATGTATTTTATAAAAAGAAATTTTTTATGAATATCGAAAAAGATTATAAAATTAAAATCTGAAATTTCAGTTAGCTTGGATCGTCTAGTGGTTAGGACTCAAGGTTTTAACCCTTGCTACAGAGGTTCGAATCCTCTTCTGAGCTAAATTTTTTTTAATTTTTATTAAATTTTATTATTAATTTATTCTTAATATATTGTTCAATTTTATAGATCGAATTTGAGTCACTATTAAAACTATTATTTTTAAATTAAAATTCAATAATACACACATTTACGAATACATATTTTTATTAATATAATTGATCATTTATATAAAAATAGAAAAGACATTATAATTATGTTTTAATAAATATAAAATATGATTTAAATTTTTTTTTAAAAAAAATGTCTTCATTATTTATTAATTTTACAATTTTTAAAAATAACTAATTAATAAAATTTTTTTAAGAATTTTCCATTATTTTCAGATAGCTTGGATCGTCTAGTGGTTAGGACTCAAGGTTTTAACCCTTGCTACAGAGGTTCGAATCCTCTTCTGAGCTATATTTTTTTTTTAATTTTTTTTATTTATTTATAATTATAAATTAAAATTATAAGATAGTACTTTATAATTATAGAATTTTATATATTCATTTTGAATTCAATATTTTTATTTTAAATTACTAAACATCATTTTTTTAGTTTTAAAATTTTTGTAATTGATTAGAAAGATATTAATTAATTTAAATAGATATTCTAGAAATTATATGTTAATATTTTTTATAATTTATAAAAAATAAAATAAAAATATATGGAAAAAAAAGAAAGAATTTATTTTAGTTACTAAATAGGGGATAGAGTTTAGGAAAAAAAATAAACACTTAAATTAGATATCTCTGACTTAAAATTTGATAAAAATGTAGGGATTAAATTTAAAGATATTAGGAAACAAATAAGACATTATAACACTAATTTCCATAACAACACAGAATTTGATTTTTTTCAACAAAATTAAAATGGAAAATTCGAAATTTTTGACTACAAATAACATAAATACATTAATGATTTTTCAAAATTGTATTTTTTCAGAACGCACCATAATTGCAATAAAAGAATTTAATCTTTTGAGTAAAGGTTGAATATGCTAGAAAAATAAATAAAAAAAATTTAACAAGAAGTAATTATTAATTATTTTTAATGAATATATTGTAAAATTTAAAAATAAAAAAAATCCTTAAAATAAATATTAAAAATATGATTTTTTACTATTGTAATATTTATTGATATTATTTTTAGTTTTAAATATTAATTTAAATGTATATAAAAAATATAAGGGTATATAGCTTAATTGTGATCAGGAGATTGGTGTCAAATAATAGACCTAATATTTATAAGAAAATGATTTATAGATTTTGTTTTCAGACCCAATTAATTTTTATGACAATAATATAAATTTTGAAAAAGAAATAGAAATCATATATGAAGATATAAAATAGTAAAATTTGTAAGTTTAAATGAATATTAACTAAGGTAGTATGAAAAATTTCCAAAATTCCATTAGGGCAAATCCAAAAATTTTACACTTTATAGGACATGGTAATATATATAAAAAATTTTAAATTTTACAAAATTTTTAATAAATTAAAAATAAAATATATTATTTATTTTAGGTGAGATTGATGATACAAATTAATTTTATCTTTTATTTGAAGATGATGAGTGTTAACTTTAAAAATTTTATGAAGATGATATTAAAAAAATATTGGAGAGAATAAAAAATGATATTATTCTTGTTTTTATAAACTCATGTTATAGTTAAAAATTAGGCGAAATATTCTCTTAAAGTGGAATACCTTTTGTAGTTTGTATAGAATAATAACATTAAATAGCTAATTTAGCAGCTTAAAGTAATTAAAATATTTATAATATAAGATAATTTCATTTTAGATATCTATATTTATTTTTAATTATTTTATTTATTAATTATTATTTTTTGATATTCTAAATAAAAAATAAAAGATTTTGCCGGAGATTTTTACTAGAATTTATTTAAAATTTCACAATAAAAATAAGATTTGGGTGAAATAATAAAAGATTCATTTGATGCAGCATAAGATTTATTAAAAGCCAATAAATTTATAACTTGTTGCTGTTACCATACCCATGAACCTGATTGCAAATGGTATAATAAATTATTTTAAAAAAACAGCTTAAGATATAAGGCCCATTTAGAGCACTCAATAAACTGTAGTTGTTAAGAGTAAATCATTTTTTAATAAAATAAATTTTAAATTAGTTTATATAGTTAAATATATTACATATGATTTTTTTTAATAGCAAAAATATTACTGGACAGCATAGATTTGATGTTAATTATTGCAGTTAAGCGCATGAATTTATGAAAGAATATAACAAATGTTATAATGAATATGATATAGATTTTATGGGGGAAAGTATAGAGATATGTTGTTGCGGTTACAAATATGATGAAGAAAAAAAAGAATTAGTAAAAACCAAAAATCATGAAGAGTCTATTAAATACAAATTATTGATAAATGAAGAAAGATCAAAATAAATTACCAGAAAATTTTAATTTGAAATTGGTGAAATTGAGGATTAGCCTTAAATATAACAAAAAATGAAAGAGATTTAAAGATTACCCCCTAGGAAATATTTATATGGAAGAAGAAAATAAATTTAAGATTTATACAATAAAATAAATGAAAATAAAGTGTGTTTTATTTGGGGGTAAAAAAAAATAGGAAAAAGAGAATTAGCACTTTAAGTTGTGAGAAAATTAATGCTAAGGAAAAAAATAGAAGTTTTTTATGAGTTTAAAAATATAGATGATTCTAGAATTAATTAAAATCCTTAAATTAGTTAAGATGATTTATCAAATTATGTTTCGCAATAAATTATCAATAGAATAATCATGTTTTTAAACAATAAAGGAGTTTATGAACCAGAAAACTAAAACACTAAAACACTGATTATTTTAAACTTTTAGGACGATTATAAAATAAAGTAGGAAATGTAAAAAGAAAAATATTTCTTTAGGGTTTTTAAAAACAATTTTAACAATTTTTTATATATTTATTTATTTGTTTATTTGTTTATATATTTTTTTAATAAATAAACTAAAAAAATTATTTAAAGATTAGATAAAATTTATACAGACATTTTAAAGTTGCAGATATTTGAGAAAAAAAATGAATCTTATTGCCTTAAATTTGTTTTTTTGATAAATTAAAATATTGAAGATGTAGAAAGAATATTTTACGAGAAAAATTATTGGTATAAAATTGCGAAATCTGAAGAATTGAAAATGATATCAGATTAAGAGAAAGAAGATTTCATAAATTATGATAAAAATAATTCTGATAAAATTTGGCTTAAAAAGGAATTTTAAAATAAAAAGTAAGAAATTTTAAAATAAGTAAAAGATATGAGCGATTTAAAAGAACTTTCATTAGCACTTGGAAATAGAAGTGATTTCTAAAAATGGCAAAATAAAAAAAAAAGGGAAAAGTATTAAATATAAATTAAAATCAAAATTATTAAGTCATTTTTTTTAAAAAAATATTTAGCGAATAGTTCATAAAAAATGTGTAATTGATAAATGAAATTATGGATATTAAATAAGATAAGAATGAAAATGAAAATAAAAATTAAAATGAAAAAAAAGGAAATGAAAAATAAGAAAATGAAAATGAAAAAAAAGAAAATGAAAAATAATTCAAAAATGATATATCTTAATTTCTAGTATTTCTCAGTTGCTTTAGATAAGGAATACAATTTTAAGAGCTTTAGTCTATCTGTAAAGATGATTTTAAATTCGAAATATAATAAGGCAAAAAAATTTTTTAAGAAGAAATCTATGAATAGCTCTTAGAATATAAATAAAACGATTAGGTTTGTATTAAAAAATAGTTTTTAGACATTATTTTAAAGTAATTTAAAATTAATACTATTATAATAATCAATAAATTAAATTTTATATTAAATATTAATTTAATTAGTAAAAAAGTTAAAATCTTTCATGAATAAATTCTAATAGATGAATAAAAGTTATTTTTATCACAAATAATTGATTAACAAATGTTTTCTTTTTAATACATGATGAATTTAACATAGAATTTTCTTTAAACTTTATATAAGATGTCAAAATAAGACAACGTTAAATTGGACCTAATATAAGAAAAAGAGTTAGAATTCAACTCTATGTCTTATTGTGGAATAATGGGATTTATGCAATAAAAAAATATTAAATAATGGCTATAAAATAAAAAAATTAAGATAAAATAGAATAAACGTAGAAAAGGATCTATTGATTTGGCTTAAAATATTTACCCTGAAATATAACTATTAAATGATAGGCATATTTAAAATTTGAAATGGTTTTTTACCGATAATTTGGATTATATTGAATATTGTAAATAATTAATATTATACTTATTTATTTATTTAAATTTATATTTTTTAAAAATTATTATCAGGTCTAACAAATTATATGTCAAATAATGTTAACGATTAATAAAAATTTTCTGACCAAATTGATACAATAAATTCTTGTTTTATCTATTTCAGTACGACCATGATATTTATACAAAGAGCTCTATATAGATAAGATACCGAATAAAATAATTTAAAAATTTAAATTAAGATGTTTTTAGATTTAATAGAAATTTTGGATAAAAAATTCGAATTTCGATAAAATTGCTTTTTAATGACATAAATCAAACTTAATTTACTCTAGTTTTAACTTGATATTATAAAAGTTGAAGATTTTGAATAATAAATGAGACATCTATTAGAAAGGCTGGAAAGAATGGATCAAACGTAAAATATAATATAATTATTAAAAATTAACATCTAAAAAAATAATAATTATATACATTATATATAATATGATACAATTAAAATAAATAGAAATATTTATTTATTTATAATTAAAGATTAGCAAAAATAGCAAATATTGAGAAAGACAGATCTATCTTGTTTAAAAAAATTGATGATAAAGGTAGCTTTTAGAACAATTAAAAGGTATGTCTAAATATTTTGAAGGAATTAGGCAATTAAATAGAATTATAAAACTTAAAAAGTGATGTAATTCCTCTTTAAATTTTAAAGGCTAAAATTGTGATATCGTTATTTAGAATATAAAATTATTCTACAGATTTTAAAAGCATTTAATGGTAGCAAAATTAAACATATTTTAAAGAATCTTATATTTTATTAACTGGAGAAGAAATGGCTAATTTAAAAAAACTTTCAATAAAATTATTATAGTAATTTGTGAGGCTTTTAGAATAATATATTAACGATTTAATTTTTTACAATAAAAATTAAAATTAAAAGAAAGAAAAGAAAATGATTTTTTAAATATTGGAAAACGTCTATGAACTCATTTAAAATAAAAATGATGTAAGATATAATCATAATTTTACTTTTAATTTTCAATTATTTAATTTTATTTTTAGTATGATACATAATAAGTACAGAAAAATATAAAAAAAATGGAGTACTTAATTAAAGGGTTTTAAATTTGTCTATTAGAATCGGCCCCCTTATTATGTGAAAAAAATACGTTGCTTGAATTAAGTGATTACTTATACAAGCATGAATAAAGGTAAATATATTTATTAATTACCTTTATTTTCTAAATAATATAAAAATAATTTTTTAATATTTTAAAATCATTATAAATTTCATATTTTTATTATATAGATAGAATAAACAAAAAAATAAAGTAATGTTTATTTTTCATTATATAAATTTTTATAACCTTTATAATAAAAATTTTAATATTTTTATTTAGGGAAATTAGTTAATATTTAAACGAAAAATTGAAAGATAAATAACTAATATTAACATAAGAAAGATTAAATTTGAGAAATTTGGACAATTTGAATGACAGAAATTGTTAAATATTGGTGTTGGATATAAAATAATATATAAAAGAAAATAAAATTATTTTAGAGAAAGAGGGATATTAAAGGATAGAAGAAGGAATAAATTTAACAGTTTTTGTTAATAATAATATAGATACATTTAGAAAAGTTAAAATTTTGATTATTAATTGTTTTAATGGTAATAAACTTGCCAATGAAATTAATAAATAATTGAAGTAAATATAGCAAGATGATATTAATGGTCCATAAATAATATATTTTACATTTTAAAAAATGTGTTCTGATAAAGAACAAGATCTATTAGATGAAGTTATAGAATAAGAGATTTCAGAGTATTATATGCAACTTTTTAGTTCTTTTTTTATTCAAAACATTATAAAAGATGTATAATCTACTTAATCTTTATCTAAAATAAATAAACAAATACTGTAAATATATCATGATACTTAAACCCAAATAGAATCAATTCTTAATGATTTATTTAGAAAATAAAAATAAAGTATAATTACTTCTTCATCAAGTTTATAAAAATTATTTAATAGCGATGATAATGCATCGATAATTAATATTATATAACCAATAGTTAAAAATGAAGTAAAAAAATTCATAATTCTAACAAATCTTATATTTTTTAGTAGAATAAATACATAATAATTCTTTAAATAAAAACTTAAATATATTTTTCATTTTTATAATTAATTATCAAGAATCCAACTTAACTGTTTAATTGTCTGATAATGGAGGGGGAAATTATTAACGAAAATGGAATATATTATTCTAATATTTAGCCAGATTATTTAAAGCCTTTTAAATTAAAAAAAGAAAGTTTAGACTAATAATTATTAAGTTAAAAGGACTCAAAAAATTAGGAATATTAAAAATAGTATTTTTATGATAATGGAAATTACAGATAACTTTTTAAATATGTATTTTCAAATGGAAAATAAGTATAAAATATTTGTATTTAAGGGGTAAATATATTTATTTTCTTTACCTTAAACAAAATTATTAAAACATTTATCTCATTTTATAAAAATCTTTGTTAAAATAAAAAATAAATTTATTTAAAAAATTCCTTAGGAAAAAAAGGTTGGAAAATCTTTCGTTGTTAAATAAATAGGAAGATATTTGTAATAGTATAATTTTTTCAAAGATGGAATATTTTACGTGAATTTAAGAGATATTAATTTGGAATAAAATAGAAAATACAAAAACAAATTTAATATGTATATGGAGGAAGAAATTGTTAAGTAAAAATTCCCTGAAATGAAATATTTAAATGAATAATTTCTTTAAGATAAATAAATGCTTTTTATCATAGATTCTTTGGAATATTAATTGGATAATTAGGTAAATTTTAAAAAAATGGTAAAAATTAAACGTCCTCATTATTATTTATTTATTTTAATAAAAAAATTAATTTTAGACATAAGAGTTTTAGCCCTTTTTTTAACTTATCTCAAATAAACTACTTAACAATGATTAAACTAAATGCAGGTTTTTCATAGTTTCAAGTGAAATTAATATGGATTCCAATAGGTGTGACGACGATTATAAGTTAATTAAGTCTTTACTAAATAAAAATGAAAAAAAATTTGTACACTATCCATTAATATAAATAATTCCTACAGCTTTCAATTCTAAGAAATATTTTTATTAAAAATATTTTGCTGACAAAATGTATTAATTGAACGAAATTGCTAAAATAGATGACATTACAAATATTAATAATTTGAAAGTAATTCCTCATTTATAAATTTAAGACATAGAACAAATTAAATTACTTTGTGAAAAATAAATGAGCTTGTCTAAAAATTTGAAAGAAGAACAATTTTTCAAAGAACTAGAAAGAGCTGATAAATAGGGTTTGAAGGATTTTTTGAAAAACAAATCAAAGCCAAAATAAATATCATCTAATACTACGATAAAACAAAAAAGTGGAAAAAATAATTATTATTTAAGTAAATATCACATTAATATTATATTATTAAATGTTATTTTAAATTAGTATAAATATTTTTTTCTTTAACATATTGCCCAAAATAAATTAGTTAAAAATTTATATCATTTTAAGTAATTGTTTTATATTTTGAAAATAATTGATTTTTAGTTACATTTTATCTTTAAGTATAAAATAAAAATCTATTTAAAGGTTTTATTTTAAAAATTGGCAATAAAATACCTATAAGAAGAATTTGCGAAAAATACTAATTTGTTTCATTATATAAAATTAATAATAAAATTTATGTTTTTTTATAAAGGTAATACATTATCTAAAGGAGATAGCATTACTTTACATCAAAGTTCTGATAAAATAAGTACCAAAGAAAAACAAGATATGAAATAAAAATTTTACTTAACTAATAAATATTCAAGTACAAGTTAAGACTTGGCATCTCAAGACAGTACCCAAGATATCTATAATTAAATTAGCGAAAATGACGAAAATACAATTTAAAAAGCTGTCGATTTTAATAAAATAGACCAATAACTTTAAAGTAAATTAATAATAACTTTTAAATTTATAATTAATATTTTATTATAAAATATGTAAACTTATCTATAAATGATGTAATATTAATCCTGTTTGTAAATTTTTACTCACTTTTTAGTTAATTAATAACTTTTATCAAAATAATTTTATAGCTATTTTATAGTAAATTAGTATTATTTTATTTACTAAAGATTAAAATAAACTACAATAAGATTATACTAAAAATTTTAATTTGCTGTTATAATAATTTTAATTAATTAAATAATGAAAAAAAAGATAAAAATATTGATATATACGCTAGGTTATAATTTTACTATATAAAATTTAATTTAAGTCATTTTTTCATATATAAAATTTATTTAGGTAAAAAAAATAATCCAAATAATTCTGGATCTAAAAAAACTTAGAAAAAAAAAAATGATAAAAAAAATGAGATATAAGAGTAACCCGAAGAAGAGTTAGATGGATTCGATGAAAATAGTAGCTAGGAGATAAAAAGCGGCTAATTATGTAATTTTATAAAAATCATACAAAAATGTCTTTTAAATATACTTAACCTAATAAACTTAAAATATTATATAGGTCAATTTAATCTCAATGATAGTCAGGCAGATTTTGACTAGTAAAGATAATAAAGTTAAAGAAAATTTAAAAATAAACAAAAAAATAAAAATAAAAAGGATACTGTATAAAAAGGAGATTAAAAAAGAAAAAGTAACAAAGGATCATTTTTAAAAAATTAATCTTCTATTAATTTAGATTAAGAAGACTTATGATAAATTAATATATATTACTTATTAAAATTATTTAAATATATTTATTCAACATATTATACTTTCTTATATATAAATTATATTAATATATAATGTTTGATATTTTTTTCTATTTCATATTTTTTAATTAATTAATTTTTATTTTATTTTAAACTTTAGTATAAATATTATTACTTTATAAATTAAAGATAAATATTTAAAAAATAAAAATATTAAAAAAAAACAATTTTATTTGTATTTGCTTTTAACTTTCAGTTAGCTTGGATCGTCTAGTGGTTAGGACTCAAGGTTTTAACCCTTGCTACAGAGGTTCGAATCCTCTTCTGAGCTAAAATTTTTTTTTTACAAAAATTAAGTATAAAATAAATTAAATTTTACTAATTAAGCTTCCAATTAATTTAACTATAATTTTTAGCTATATATTTTTATAATTTCAAATATAAAAAAATATATAATATAAGACATTTTTAAACTATAATTTAAAGCATAAAATTATATAAAAATCATTATTAATTGTTTCTGCTAAACTAAATTTAATTTCTATACCAAACATTGGTTTGCTCTCTATATTTAGGTATTCCAAACAATTACATACACATATCTTTTACTTAATCTTTTCTAAATAATTTTCTATACCTAGTTATTAAGAAATTAATTTAATATATTAAATTTTTTCTCTCTTGAATTCTGTTTTTCGATTATGTTTATACTTATCTTATTTTTTCTATTATTGGTTCCTATTCTTAGGTTTAAAATTGTTCAAGGTTTCTAAATTTATTTAAAATTAAAAAAGTATATATTAAAAATACAAAAATTTTAGTTAATAGCATACACATTAATTATAAATTATGTCAATCTGTAAAACTTTTTCATTTGGTTCATTATTTTAAAAATAAGTTATAAGTCATCGTCTTAGTATTCTTAAAACCTGAATAAATAAGAAATTTACTTAAATATAAATTTTAAAAATAAGATAATTTTCAAATAATTTTATAAAAATGTTTTACACCACACCTATTTCTAAATTTTAAAGCTCAATTTATACCATAATAATTTCATATAGTTATTACAGTTATTATCCATGAAGAATAACCGCACTATTTGCACAAAATACAAAACTTTTATTATTTTTTAGACAAGCAAGGCAATTATAGTAGAATTCATTAAAATACGCATTTGGTATTAATTAATGATTTTACTACACAGGATGTTTAGTACTTATTTAATTAATAAAAATATTAACAATTTTATATATTAGCATAAAATTTATTTGTGGTTATCATCAATTAAATATTTTTTATTACTCATAAACTATTTCAAAATATTTATCTTTTTAATACTCTATATAAAAATTGTCAAGTGATTCTATAACTATTTTTTCTAAATATGACTCAGGTCTAACTAATAATAGCATTTCATTAAAAACTCCGCTTAATACGTTTAAGAACCTTCCATTAACATCACCCTCAGGAATTAAAGCTCTTTAAAATTTATTTTTTAATTTTAATAATTTTTTTTTAAATAATTTAAAATATTTTACAAGATTTTTAAACTTAATTTCTTAGCCATAGTAGTATTGATAGCTTTAACCAAATTTGATAAAAATTGATTATGGGAAAAATTTGGGTCATTTATCTTTAAGCATAAGCGGTAGAAACTGAAATAATTTTGTATTCAAAAAATTATTTAATAGATCAAATCATGAATATAAATTTAATTACTTTATATATATGGCTAAAACATCCCCGAAATCGTCATCAAAAAATTCCGATACCATCTTATAATCTTCCTTCCATTTTTTTTAATTTTCAAATTCTATTACTGGCTGAATAGCTTACACAGGTGGAAGACTTTTGTAAATTAAAATAGGCGAGTATTCTTCAGCATCTCCAAAAATTAAATTGAATTACGGAATATTTGATGTATTATTTAAAAAAACATTGACCAAACCGCTTAATTAATTTTAATTTTTATTAGTCCATGAAGTTAAACCAAATTTAAATTTTCGGAAAACTCTAAATTTTTATATGATACTATGGTCCAAATCATACATGTTTGTTTCATCTAAATCCATTATCATTGTGATATCCATAAAATTATAAGTGAATAATATACTATCATTAACTTTGATAAAGGTAAAAATAGGATCCCTCAATAAATCAACTAAAACTTAAAAATCTTTTTATCCCCATATTATATCATCTCTATTATAAAAAAAGTATATTTCTTATAATTGATAAATTATTTATTAATGTATTTATAAAATTAGTTTTTATCCATTTTATAAATATATATTCTTACTTTTAGTAGAATTCTAAAGATTAAAGATTTTTACAATTTTGAATCCCTTTGTAAATCTAATAAAATCCATCTTTGTTAATATTATTTGCCCCTCTTATATAAAATTATAATATATATTTTTATTTTGTCAAATCAAATATTTTTAAATATAAAAATTATCTATAAAAGACTTAAAACGCTATAATAAAGTATATCATATAAAAGATTTATATATTTAAAATAATTTATAAATATATACCCAAAATTTAAATGTACTCCTATTAAATTGGGGATATTTTGAATACAGTGTGATATTGCTAAAGCTCCATCGTATCCTATTTCATTCTCTTCTCTAATTATTAATTTCAGATATCTAATTTACTTTAGATGTTTCAAATTTGCCAATAAATGAATAAAATCTTAAATGTTTTTAATATTTTTTTTTCGAAACGTTATGCTTAATTATTACAATTTTTTCATTTTTTACAATGCTTTTCCCATTCCAATAAGACCAAGGCTACCCATATTATTATTTAACCCCAAATCTAATTAAAATTATTTGATATATTGGAAACAGCCCCACTTATAAAATAATCCTCCAATTCCGCTATATTTTATGTCATTATATCCACTTTTTAAATATAAAAAAAAAATTTAAAAATTATAAAAAATTTTAATAAAATTATAAATATGATAATAATAAAAAATAAAAAAAAATTACTATAAAGTGAGAGAAAATGATTAAATTTTTGTACAACTAAGGGCTTATCCTAATAAGGCCAGAGATTAATCTTTAATTTTATTATATTGACCTATTTTTATGACTAAATTACGAAGTTCTTATTGTTTTGCCAATGCTTAAGAAAGTTGTTATACAGATGTTTCTTTTAAATTATTGTTGTTTCCTATATCAATATCTAAATTACTTAATTTTTATCCGCATTTTGAAATAAAATCCGTTATATATTTGAAATCATTTGAAGATTTTTAACTGCCAGACCCGATTAAAATTTTTAAACCTGTAAGATATTTAAAATACTAGTTTTAAAAAATCAACGGAACACTTGCCCCGTTACCTTTACTATTTAAATAAAATCTATTTAATTTTTTATATGAAATTTAATTTAAAAATATTTACCCAATTTCTATTTGTAGATATTGAATTTTATCAAATCTTTAAAAAATTTCATGAATGTCTTAATAATAATTATAGCCAAGTTCATTATTATTTCTAATATTTTAATGTTTTTTTTTAAAATAAAATTAAATGAAGATAAAAGATAACAAAATAATTTTTACCCAATTTTAATTATCAATTTTTAAACATAGTTTTAATTTAATAGCATCATTTGTTTTAAAATAATTTATAGCCTACTTTGGTTAAAAAACAAATTCTGCGGAATTATAAGTTAAAGTACGCCTTTTTCAAGTTTAACTTCAAAATTATTCTTTAACTAAAATTAAAAGCTTACATAGCTTTTATCTAATATATCCTAAAATTTTGCAATAGAAAAATCTAATGAAACTACTTCTTTTTCTCTAATTAAATTATTTAAAATAAGAATAGAGCTTAATTATTCATTTATAATATATAATTTAAAATTAAATATAGAATTTAATACTCTTTGATTATTATTTTCTTTGAATTTAGCTTTTTTAATCCTTTTAATTCTTAAATTATAGAATTTATAGCATCCGGTCCCGGGAAATTACCTGGTCTATATTAAATCAATAAATATTTTAATAAATTATACATTTATTTATATATGTAAAATTGTAAATATCTAATTTACTCGATAGTTAATTCAAAATATCTGAGATTATCTAATAGATTTCTGTGAATAAGATATTATAATTCGGCTACCAATATACCAAACTCTTTATAATTAATTTCTTGGTATTCTCTATTTAATTAAGATAAATAGAATAATTAATAATATGATTAAAAAGGAATATATAATATACCCAAGTTCAATTTTTAGCTTTATAATATTACTGTGCATATATTTCGCAAATAATTATTTTATTTTAGTTTGATCTTTTTTTCCTATTAAATCTTTTTACCTTTTACAAAAAATAAAGTTGCGATAAAAGAAATTATTATTTTAATTATCTTATTTTTATTAAATAAATTTTATATATAAATTATTTAATTTTTAAAATTTATATAACATATATATAAATATATTTATCTACTTCAATTTAATCTAAAATATTAGTTTTCTTCTGATTTATTCTAATTCTTTTTATCTTTCTTACTCCTCTTCATAATCATAAGCATAAATTAATTAGTTTTAATGCTGAATTACTATTGTTTCCAATTTTTACTCTTCAATTTCCATTTTATTATTAGCATTATTTTCAGATTATTATTCGATTTCCATTATTATTTTAATAATAATTATTAATAAATTTTAGAAATAATATTTCAAATTTTTATTTTTTTATTTAAATTTATAAAATTGTAAAAATTTTAATTAGATTTTAGAGATTTGATTTTCTGATTAAATTTATTTTAATAATCAATTATATAAAAGAAGAATAGAATTCTGAAAATAAAGGTAAATAAGAGAATAATTAATATTAAACAAAAATAATAAATGATGAATTTTATATAAAAAATAAAAATTAAATAATGCTTAATTGCTTAGAATTCTAATTAATTATAATTTTTCAAACATTTTATTTATAAAAATAAATATAAATATTAATATTACTAATCATTTATAATTGATCTTTATTAAGAAAAATTAATATGATAAAAAAATTTATTAAAATTGGGATTGAATTTGAATTTATAATTTTATCGTATAATTTCTCTATTTAGTTGAAATAATTTTGCAAATTAAAAATAAATAATTGTTAAGAAATAAACATTATAAAATATCTTCCATTAATTTATTTAATAAAATTTTGTACTTTTATAAACTATTAAATCTATTATTAGTTAAATTATATATATATTTAATCATTTAAAGGATTATATTTAAATTTGAAAATTTATTTTTTTCATATAAATTGAATGGATTCTTCTGGTATTTTTTCTTTTAGTGCTATTGGAATATTTTTGTTAAAAGATGGTGGGCCACATACATATACTCTTTTTACATCTTTAAAAGCTGAATAATTCCTTTAGAAGTAGTTTTTATCAAACCTGTAATAGAATATTATATATTTTAGTTATTGAAGGTTATTTTAAAATTATAATTTACCTTTCTTTTTCTATATTTATCCCTGGGATAGCTTATTCAATTTTAACTTTAATTTTATTAGAGAAATAATTAAAATTATTTTTTTAGCACAACTAGGCTAAAGGTACTATAATTTCTTTTCCATAAAACTCCTATTCATTCACAAACGAGGCAAAAAACTAACAAATATAGAATTATATATATATTTTAAAATTATTACAATTTTTATAAATAAATTATTACTTATATTTAAATATTATTCAAACATTTATCCAATCCAATATTATGAATATCAATTTATTAATCAGCAAATTATTTTCCTATCTCTTTCTTAGCAACTTCATAGATAACTTTTTAAAGCATAAAATTAAGCAAATCCAAAAATGGTAACACTCCTGTTCCTGCAACAATTATAGCTATTTTACCTTAACCTTAATATATGGATAATTTAAAATATTAATTATAATTTAATAAATGATTTTAATAAAAAATATAAAGTACCTATATTGCCTATTTATAAACCTTATCCGAGAGGACCCTTAACATATAATTGTTTATTCAAACTTTAAAAAATTAAACTTGATAATGTTTTTTCTTCTGGCTTGTATTTTTTTATACATAATTTTAAATTATCAGAGTATTCTGGCATCTTATCAACTTTTCCATTCTTAAAATTGGTCGAAACAAATTCTGGAAAATTGATAAAAATATTTTAAACGTGTTTAAAATATTCATTTATTTATTTAAAGTGATATATAGAAATAAAATTACCCAACAACTATTGTCTAAATTTAATATTGTCTTAATTCAAACAATTCACTATAGTATATAATCTTCTCTTATCGTTATGTTCTAACTTAACCTAAAAATACTTTCCAAACCAATCTATTCCTTCCATATAATTTTTTATTTGAAATTTATTATTCTGCAGGTATATAAAATAAGATGTCTTTGAATACTTACTTAAATTAAAATAAATATATAAATAGGTTAAAATTTTTTAAATATTTTATTAGCCACTCATTTGAATGATATGATAATAAAACTTATATATTTGTATATTTCAAATTTCTTAATTAATAATATAATCATATTTTATTTTTTACTTCAACTGGCTTATATGCCAAGCATTATAGTAAGTGCAGTCAATTTTTTGTTTTTTATTTGTATGTTTTAAAATTAAGTGACTTTCCGGTAACTTTAATTCCCCTACTACATTTTTTAAAGTAAATAATTCGGCTTTGGGAGTATGTTAATGAGATCTTCTATTATCTCCTTCAAGTGCATAACCTCCGAAAAAAAATCTGTCAATTTCTCTACCATAAATTTTATTGAAAATATAATTTCCCCCTGGATGGAATATATTTTACAAACTTATGATCTATTTAATAAATATAAAATTTTTTATTAATTTTATGAAATAATACAAAAATAATAAGTAATTATATTATGTTATACAATGGTTTACTTTATTTCCAAATATACAATATTTAATCTCTTCATTTAGCTTTGCTTAAACTTATTTATAACTAAATCCTTGGGAAATTAAATTTTCTAATTCTTTATTATGATTATTATTTTTAACAAAATATTTTATAGAAGTTTCATGTGATTCGACAGCTATAAATTACTGTAAACGTTTTTAATTTTAAAAGTAAAAAAATTATGAAATAACTTATCCGATAACTGATAAAATCACAATGATTAAAGAAACAATAAAATAAGTATTTCCACTTTCTTCGAAATGACTAAAAATAAAAAAAATATTTATTTTTTTATACATATAACGAAAAAATTTACTCATTTGCTATTCCACCAATTAATATCAACAACTTTGCAACTATATATAAAAAATAACCTAAATACTTATGTAAAAGTTAAATGTAACTGATATAATCCTAAAATTAATTAATATAAAATTTAAAAACATTTCAAAATAAATAATTTAAAAATGATATATTTTATTAAACAAGTATCATAAAAAAAAATTACATATCTTCCTTAAAATTTTTAATAACATAGTTTTATTAAAACTCCTAAAATATGTTAAAATATAAGAATAATAAAGAAAATAAACCCAACAGTTCCATGAATACTCCCCGCTTTTTCTAAAATATATTAAATTTATTAATTTTTTAATATTATACTTAGATAAACATATTTTTTTCATTAATTTTTAAATTATTATATAAAATTTATTACTACCATTTCCTCCATCATTATTTTGCATTTTAAGTATTACAAAAATTATAGTTAATAAATCGACAATAAAAAAAACAAAAGCGTGAGCCCATTAGTACCACTTCCAGGTCTTAAAATGTTAAACTATACCAATCCCAATATCAACTAAGATTCCCCAACTTTTATAATTAAAATCAGTATCGAAAAAATATTGTTAATAAAAAAATTTAAATTAAATAAATTAAGTTAAAAAATTCTAAAATTTTGATCGATATTTCCAAACTAAAAAATAATTAAATTTTAATCATTTCCATATTTTTAAATTAATTAAAAAATATATATTTATTATCCCGGTCGATTTTTGTATTAAAATTTAATTATTAAAAGAGTATTTTAATTTTAAATTATAATTGATTTTAACTTACTTTATATACGTATGTAAAATAGCACTAATTTATATCAATATTAAATTAAAATTAAAATACTTATTGAATAATAAATTTGGTCCAAAAGTAGACCTGAGTAATATATTAATATATTTATATTTTTAGATAATTAATATATAGAATAATATAAGTATAGAATTTCAACGTATATGATAAAAAAAAATATTTTTACGCTACTAGAAGTGTGAATACGTGAAGATTATTAATGGTCGAAGTTTATGATGATTTCGCGGTGCCACTAAAATTTTCAGTTAAGGTTATATCAAAAACTGAGGCTTTTAAATATTTGAAATAAATGTTATTAAGATAATATAACCTAAATAATATTTATTAAATACCTTAAGATCCAGAATGCTCTTATACTGAATCAGAATTTGTATATGCAGCAATAAAGGTATAGTCATTATCTTTAAGTAAAACTTTATCATTTGAGTCCCCTGTATCAAAAGCTCGTTAAAACTTTACACTAGTGATTGAATTGCTAACTCTATATCCTATCCAAATTATATGAAAACAATATAAATTTTTATAATTAAAATGAATTAAATATTTAATTTTGGAAATTACCTAAAATAATTAAGTCGTTTTAATTATCTATTTTAGGATCATGATATCCATGTAAAGACCCGTCAATCAATTTTAAATTAGGACCATCAATTTCGGTATAAAATACATCTGCCTCTTTCATACTTGAACCTATTCCAATGGACATCCAAGAAGATTATTTAATTTCCATATAAAAATCCACTTTGTCATTTTCTTTATTTTTTTATAAAAGAGAATAGTAATTATTTAAATATATATACATATGTATTTTATTAAATAATAAACATACTTAACAAAGTATTATAATTTACCTGAAAAACCCCATTTTAAAATCATTCCGACTTCAGAAAAAATTTTGACTTCTGAATTCATGTCTAGTATTAAATTAAATAATATTTATTGTTTGGTTTATATCTATGAATATTCATTTGATATAATTATATTAATTATAAGTTACATGATATATCAAGATCATTCGTTTAGCATGCGTTGTTAACGACAATTTAATCACTTGTACAGGTAAGCAGATTTCTTTTATAGCGTTTATCAATACAATAAATTTTAGAAAATATTTATATAAGTAAAAATAAAATAGTTAAATTCATATTTAAATTTTTTTTTTTATTTTTTTTTAATTTTTTTATTTTTTTATATATTAAATAAAATAATATATATCATTAATTTAGTTATATCGTAAAATATTTGCATTTAATGTTATTAATTTTTTTCATAATAAACCAGTTATTAGTTAATATATATAATTATTCATATCGCCATAAAAATTTTTTTGAAACAAAAATTTTAGCATGGCTTCTCAGTCCAAATATATAGGTTAATAGTTCACAAAACTAAGATATAATTTTTTAAAAAATATAATTATTTTAAAAATGTATAATTTTTATGAACAACTTTAGTGATTAATTTAAGAAAAAATTGGAATAAAAATTAAAATTGATAAACAAATTTTAATTTATCTTATTTTTTGAACTATATAAAATAAATTTATTTATTATTTGCGTTAAATTACTTAAATAAAATTGTTTAAATATCATACTTTATTTGGTATAATATTAAGATTTATTATCTGAATATAAAAAAAAATAACATACTGAAATAATAGTAAACATTTTAACCTTAACCGAAGTCAATCCAATGAAAAAAGAATATTTTTATTTTAATTTATAGGCGGTAATATAAATTACAAATATTTAATATTATTAAATGAAATTCATTACGATTCACAATATTAAGAGTCAAAAATATGCTTATTATTAAATTAATATCATCTTACGTATATACAACCCTTTTGATTTTTTTATATAAATTTTTTTTTAAACAAGCAAAAAATTACATAAAAACAAAGTAAAACAATATTGTTGAATTATTTTTTTTTTTGGGTTTGATTACGTAAAAATTTGGTAAAAAAAACGAAAAGATAGTAAATATTAATTATATTAAAAAAAATATAGTTTTATATTCAATCTTGGTTTTTAATATTTAATTACTTATTTATATATCATTTTTTAATTTTTTTTAAGTATAAATAGAGAGTGCAAAATTTTAATGATAAGTAATTCTACTAATCTTTAACCATGTTTATTCAAAATCAATAAAAATAAAATTAGGTAAAACTATGAATATTTTAATTATTATTAAATACTATATATATATACTTTTTTGTCAAAAAATAAATTAATTAATAATTGATTGATTTTAATTTTAAGTTTTCTTACTTTTTTCAAATTTGTATTCACTTTTTTAATTATTAATTTTAATTAACTTTATATCACAATTATTATTTTCAAATATACTAATATCTATATCATAGTTAATGTTAATATTAATTGTAATTAATTAATAATATTTAGTTCAAATTTGATTTATAATTATTATCAAAATACACTGAAATCCCTTTTAATTAATAATTAATATAAACAAAAAAATATTAATAATTTGCTTATAAAACAAAATAAATTAAGTTTTGTTGTGATTTTTAATTATATCGTAATTATTTTAATAATTATAATCTTTTATTTTTCTAATTATAATTAATTAAAAAAGTGAACACAAATTTGAAAATAGTTATAATATTTAATGAGTTCTTATTTTTTCTACTATGTTATTTTAAAAAAAATTCAACAATATAATTTTTGTTTTTTAAATAAAACTTAAAATAATAAAATACAATATTATAATTTACATAAATTTAAACCAATATATTTTTATACAATTGAAAAAAAGGAATTAATTATTTTTAGGTTAATTTACATAAAACACCCAATTTTATAATAAAATAATTAAATACCATAAAAATTATAATTATGTTGTTGATTTATCTTACATTAAATTAAATGAAATAATCTAAAATTAAAATAAAAAACTTTTATTTATTTTTAATAAAACCTTTACAATGTTATAAATTTATATATATTTTTTTTATTTTAAAACTACGGTTTAAATTAAATTTTAATTTAACATTAGAGTTGTTATCTGTAAATTGTTTAATTCTAAATACTATTTGTTGAATTTTCTAAAAAAATAAGTTAATTTAAATTCACAATTTCGATTAAACATAAATAAGTAAGATAAATCATAAATAAAAAGGGTATGTAACTTATTAATTTCCATTATCTATTAAATTTAAATTTTTATTTTTGGGATTTTTAGAATAATATTTGATATATAAAATTAAAATTATATTTAACTGTAAATCAAATTTCTTGAAAATAAAAATCTCGTATAATAACTTAAAATTAGAGAGATAAAAGTAATTATATATTTAATTTAATTCTATAAATATGTTAAATAATTAAAAATTTTAATAGAAATTAATAAATATAGAGGTATATATTTACAAATAATTTTATTCACTTTGTAGTTCATGTTATAATAATATTTAATTATCATATATTTATAAAATTTTATTCATTTTATTTTTAACTTTCAGTTAGCTTGGATCGTCTAGTGGTTAGGACTCAAGGTTTTAACCCTTGCTACAGAGGTTCGAATCCTCTTCTGAGCTAAAATTTTTTAATTTTTTATTATATATAAAAAATTTAGCCTTATTTTGTTAAAATTATGTTACAATAAATATTAAAAAGTTTTGAATTTTTTCAAAAATATCTGTTTTAAGAATTTACAAGAACTATTAATGAAATTAAGATTTTTATATAAATATATATTTAAAAAAAGAAATCCAAAAAATTTTTATCTTTCAGTTAGCTTGGATCGTCTAGTGGTTAGGACTCAAGGTTTTAACCCTTGCTACAGAGGTTCGAATCCTCTTCTGAGCTAAATTTTTTTTTTTAAAAAAAAAATTTTTATATTAGTTTTTAACATAATTATTATTTAAATAAATATTCTTTTTTAAAAAATAAAGATCATTGTTAAAATTTCAAAAAAAAATGGGATTATTATAAAAACTTTTTTCTATAAAAAGTTTAATTTTCAGATAGCTTGGATCGTCTAGTGGTTAGGACTCAAGGTTTTAACCCTTGCTACAGAGGTTCGAATCCTCTTCTGAGCTATATTTTTTTTAATTTAAAAAAATTTAAAGAATTTTACTTTACAATAGATGGTTTATAAAATTTAATAATGATATACCTTTATTATTTCATATAATAGATGCTACGAATTTTAAAAATGTGATTATTATTAAAACTTTTTTCAATAAAAAGTTTAATTACCAGATAGCTTGGATCGTCTAGTGGTTAGGACTCAAGGTTTTAACCCTTGCTACAGAGGTTCGAATCCTCTTCTGAGCTATATTTTTTTTTTAATTATATTTATAATTGGAATTATCTACAAAAAAATTTGATAGAATGTTTTATTACTTACAGATAAAATATAATGCAGTATAATTTACTTATAATTCCATTTATATGATATAATAAATGATATTTTTATAAATTATAAAATATCTGATAGTTATTATAAGCATATATAATTAAACTCACTAAATAGTACTATTAAAATATGATAATTTAATAAGTAAAAAGAAAAATCCTAGATTATTCTAATATTAATAAATAATAAATAAAAGAAAAAATTTACTCTAAAAATGAATTTTTTTAAAAAGGTGAAAGGTATAAAAAATTAAAAAAAGCAATCAAGTTCTTCTAGCAAGGAAATAAAAATCACGACAAATATGGCCTCTAAAAATTAATATCCTAGCAAAGATAACTTATAAATTTAAAAAAATAACAATAAAAATATAGAAATTGAATAGAATAAATAAAATGGTAGAAATGAGCATTTATATACCAAAACTTAGGAAAATTTTAATTTTAACGCAGGAAGATAATTCACTAAAAATTCTATTGGAAAATAAGAATTTGATGAAATTGATTCTGTAGGCTCTTAGGAATAGAGTATGGATTATATGGATACTTAAAGAGGAAATTCCCACTTTGAAGTCAGTAGTTTTGACGACAGCGAAGGTGAAGAAAAAAATATAGATATTTTTTTAAAGCAAAATCAAGACTCATAAAAAGCTAATAAATAGAAAATTATAATCATAAATAAAAAGAATTAGAGTAAATTTCATACTTAATAGGTATTAAACTTAAATTTTTATTATACTATTTTTATAATAATTAATCCTTTATTTATAACTTGTATAGGAGCTCTTGTTTTAAGAAGACAATTATGATCCTAATAAATAAAATAGTAAAATTAGAAAATTCATGTCTATGGATACTGATAGATAATTAAATTGTAATATAAAGGAAGATTCGTTTGAATCTAAATAAAATTCTATTGAATAAAGTTAAATATATAATACAAAAATTGAAAATTTCATTACAGTAAATGCAGAAATGTAATTTAATTAATAGGAAAATTAAAAAAAATTTTAGTAGCCTCGCTATTAATAGAATAATATATAATAATAAGAAGAATAGAACCAAAATAGATAGTAATAGGATTTTATAAAAATGAATAAAAGTAATAAATATTAATATATACAATAACTGAGTAAAAGATGTGAATTTTAAAATAATATATATAATGTGGTTATAGGAAGTTAAATTCATTAATATAATAATGTATGCACATAAACAGACTAATAAATATTTGAATAATAATAAGAATAATAATAATTTTAATAAAATGAATTGTAATAAGAAAAAATTAAAAATCAAGCCTTGTAATAAAAAGTAATAAATATTTTAATAAAAAAATATGAAATTTTGAAAATTTATAATTTTTAAATATTTAAATTTGTAGATAGATATGATTTAAAGTGAAGTGTAAGCTTAAAAACTAATTATTTAAAATATGCAGAAAGAAAATGATATTCTAAATTAATAGATTATATAAACTTTAAAAAAAAATTAAATATAAAATAGCGAAGGTGATCTATAAAAAAACAAAGAATAAAAAAATATAAGTTAAATTAAAACAATTTAATTCACTAAAAATTTAGTTTTAATAATTATAGCAATGATTTTTTCATTGATCTTAAAATTATTGTGAATTAAAATTTTTATTATTCTAGTAATTATTTCTTAATTTTTACTATATTAAACTATAGAAAATATTTATAATGATATTCTGGTATGTATCCAAAAATTAATAGAATTTTATTTTAAATTTAATTATTGATTAAAAAAATAAAAAAAACATTTAATATAATTAAAATAAAATAAAAGTTTAGATAATATAAATTTTATTGTATTTTTTTTTATTGATAAAAATGGAAGCAAGCTAACATTAAATAAATTTACCTTAAAATAAGTTAATTTAGCATCAGTCTAGCACATCAACATAATATTTTTTTAAGACCAGACAGAATTCTTACCAAGAATAAGAAAACTACATTAATTTTTTAAAAGAAAACAAAAATGATCCTTACTGGAAAGATATACTAAATACACACTATAAATAAATAGGGGGGAGAATTGATATGGTAAAATCAGATATTAGTAAAAATAAATTTGAAATGAAATAATTGCTAAAAGATAATTTGGGGGAATATTTAGAATCTTAAGATTAAATATAGAAACTTAAAACTGAATTACATAGTTTAAAATAAAATTCCTCGGTGTAATTTGAAAGTATTAAAAATTAATTTTAAAAATTAAAAGAGCAAAGAAATTAGTAAAAAAATTAAATGCTTTAATAATAATAAAATGAAGTGTAAAAAACTGTATAATTAAAGTAAGAGCCGGAAATTTAGCTGAAAAAATAATAAAAAAGAATACAATCTAGTTAGATTTACAAAAAATTAATAAATTAGTGGAATATTTATATTGATATTTTTGATATTGAGTAAATTTTAGCAAATTCAGTGAAATTAGAAATGTATGAACACGTTTGTAAATTACTGATTTGGTTGGAAAAATTTACTCATTTAGAAAAAAACTTTTAAAAAGATGGATAGGATAATAGTAGCAACCAAGAAAAATATAAACACATAAAAGAAAATTTTACTAAAATCATGAATAAATATAGGAAAATTATTTGTGATGTTTGTTTTATGTCGTACAAGAAAAATAATAAAAGAGAATTGAGAATATTTTTTAAAAAATTTGGATAAAATGTTCTTTAAAAAGAGGATGAATGGTTTTTTAGAGTACTTAATATTATAAATAAAATATAATTTTAAAATTTGCATTTAAAATAATAAATTATATTTATTAGGATCTATTTAATGCCCATTTTAATAAAACTTTTAAATTAAGAGCTGAAAAAATATAAAGTTCCCCTGGATAACAAGAATACATAGGAAGTATAGTTTAAGCTTATAGTAAAACAGTGCACAAATCGTAAATTTAAATAAAAATAAATAATAATTTTACTCACCATTTATCTAATTTGTTATAAAAATATTTTTAATAATAATTTATTTTATTTTTTAAAATTTAAGCTACTTTTATATTTCTGGATTATCTGAAGAGCTTTAAAGAAATTTAAAAAATACGCCATTATAGCCTTTATTAAATAAAATTCAACTATCACTTATAAAATTAGTAGATAGATAAATTTTAGGCGAGTAAACTTTTTTAGAAATTATTATGATATAAAATTAAATCCATTCTCCTTTATCGTACTATGTATAATAAAAGGTTAATTTTGTGCGAATTAAAAAAATTTTTCTACACAAACTTACAAATTTTATATACTATAGCTCAGCTAATTCATAATTATAGTAACTTAATGATACCTTTTAAGTATAAAAATAAATTTTGTAAATTTTGTAAAATAAAGAATTAAATGAAGAGGAATAAAATTAAAGTAAAAATAAATGTATATAATTTATTTAAATTTAAAAAAAATAATAAATTGTTAGTTTACTATCTTTTTCTAATAGGTATTGAAGAATAAAAAATTCAAGCTGTGAATTAGATAATTTCAATGAGTTAATTTTTATAAGGGATTTTAAATTTGGCAAAAATTTTCAATTATATTCTTTCCTATTTAGAAATAGAAAATATTTAGGAACACCTGACCTAAATTATAGCTTATTGTGGTTAATTGACATAATAGATTTGTAAAGATTTTAATTTAAAGTTAGACCAATAAATTTTTGAATAAATTTTAGGATATATAGTTGCTATCGCTATGGTTTGAAATATTTATTTATATAAAAAATTTAAATTCATATTTATTTACATTTATTTTATTTTTTTTATTTGTTATTTATAATTTATACGATTATAAACACGATAAAATAATCAATTATTTAAAATTTTAACATTTAATAAAAACTGTTGAACTATTATGTGACCTTAATCTATTTAATTTAAAAAAAAATAAAAATAAATACAAAATAATGAACAGGTAAAAATAGTCAGAGTCTATAAAGTCCCTTACTGATAAATATTTATAAAATTTTTAGAAATTTGAGGAAAAAATATTTTCAAAACATTCAAATGAGAATTCTTAAAAAATGTTTAGATCTGTGAGTAGTCAAAATTTTAATAAATCTTAAAAAATCGAAAATATAAAAGCTAATCAATAAAAATCAAAGATTCTTCAAGAAATAGATGAATAATTAAAAAATGAAAGAAAAAAACAACTGAGTTCAAAATAATCCGATTCTTAAGTATAATACAGTACAAGTTAATAAAATTATTAGTCTAAATTTTAAATGTCATCTTCCAACAATCACAGCTCAGTAAAAAAATACACTTAAAATTAAAGCAACAAAGAAAATATTAATAGCTAAAATAAATGCAGATAAAGTGATTCTAGTAAAAAATAAGGCGCAAATTTTAACTCGACAAAATAAATTTTAAATTACAGATCAGTTTCAAAAGATTTACTTAGTGTTAGAAAAAATTAAAAGGGCCCTATTTGTCTATAATTATCATATAGAAATATCGAGGTTATTGATAAAATAGACTGCTAATTTTTGTAAATTTAAGAATTGTATTTGAATCATAATAAATTGTAGGTTTTATCTGGAATTGAACAGTTTACTAATTTAAGAAAACTTTAAATTAAGTACAATTTAATAGAAAATCTGGATGAGGTTTTAAAAATTTTTGACAGAGAAAAATTAGAAAGTATAAATGTAAAAGGAAATCCTTTTGAAAAAGATGAAAGATGTGGCTTCGATTATTTGCAAACGGTTTTCATAAATTTAGCAGAATTTAATGATAAGTAATTCGAGAGAACCTATTTTACCAAAAAAAATAATATTCAAAATAAAAGTCAAATTTACAATTCTTAAAATAGATAAAATAATAAAGAAAAAAATAAATTAAGCCAAAATATAAGTGAATATTATTATAATTCACAAAAATCAATGTAAGAAAACACATAAAACAATTAAAATAAGGAATAAAATAATTTAATTGGTCATAAAAATTTAGCCAAAAACACACTTAATTTACATGAAAGCAACTAATTTAGCCATTAAGCTTCTTTATTTTAATAAGAATTAGATTTTATAAAATCAACTTCTTCCATTAATTCAAGAATTATGCAGAGTAAGTTATTTAATAACAAAAATAATTATGGTTTATTTGCAAATACGAATAGTAATAATTATAATTAAAAAATTAGTTTGAACTAAAATCCTGATGATATTTAAAAAAACTAAAATAATCACAATGTTTAATAAAATCAATGTGAAAAGTGTAATTTATAGTAGTTATAGATTTAATAACTACAAAATTTATTTTCTTAAGGCAATTAAAGCGTATAGTAACTAACTAGCTTTAAAAATAACAATAATAATTTATGTTAAACACATTTATAAAGCTAGTTTAGTAATATAAACAGCGAAAATAAAAGAAAGAATTGCAGTATATAAAAATCTTAAAGCTAGCAAATTATAAATTATAATAATAGTTAAAACTTTTAAAAAATTTAAAATGAAAATACAAATAAACATTAGATTTTACCTTTTTTTAATAAAGAGGGAGATAATTAAATTTCTTAATAATAATATTAACAATTATTAATTGATAATAATAATATTTGCCCGTAATCTTTAACAGAATGTTTCGACAAAGAGTATATGTAGTCTTAATTATTATAATAAAATTAAAACAATAAAGCTTAAAATAGAATTAAAACTGACAATAATATAAAATAAGGTGAAAAAAGCTCAAAAAATATTTAAAAGGATAATCTATTGACAAATACTAGCATACACAGATATAATAGGTAAAAAAAAAATTTATTAAGAAATATTTATTTAAACTAAATAATTATATTTTTTTTAAAGTTAAAGTAATTTAAGAAATTCAACACAAACTGAAAATATTCTAGACCTATAAAGTGTTTTATAAAAGTAATAAAATGCTTTTTAAAGGAAACGAGCTCAAACAAATATAAATTAGGCTGAAAATGAATCTTAAATATTTTTATAAATTAACAATAACAATAAAAATAAATAAAACGATAATACATTTAGCCAAATTTAGTCAATTAGTAATTCTCCATCTTTATTTTTGGGAAAAAGTAACTATAATTCTTAAATTAATACATTAAGTAAGCCTGATGGCTTTCAAAAAAGTATTAGTTTTTAATTATGTTAATAATAATCTTAATCTTAAAATAAAAATAATAGTAATTGTTTTGTAAAAAATCTTAATTAATAGTAATAATAAAAAGAAGAAGAAAAATAAGCCAATTTTGAAAATATATAAGAAAAATAAAATTTATAGTAAAATCAACCTGAAAAAGATTATTAAAAGTAGGTTTTTAGAAATTTTTTAAAAAATTAGTTTCAGTTAAATGAAAATGAGTGCTTCATACTTTTTAATTAATTAAATGATTTAAACGAAAATGAAAAAGATCTTATAATATAAAGGTTGTAGGAGTACTCATAAATTAAAAAGACAAATTGTAATGAGTAATAATAAAAATAGCAATTGTTTTAAAATAATATAGAACCAGGTTAAAATTGTAGTTAATAATAATATAATGAAAATTGTTTTATTAATAAAAAATCTGGCAATAATGCTTTAAATAATTAATAGAAATTATAATAAGAGGGATAAAATTCGGGAGTTTAACATTTTAGTAATTTTAATAGCATACAAGATTTCATACACTAATCGTTAAATTTAAATATGTAATCCAATTAAATTAGTGATGCTATTGCTAAATAAATTAATTAAAATAGATAAAAATCATAAATTTAGGAAAATCAATAATAAAATCAATAAGACAAATAAAGTTAAAATCTAATATCATTAACTGATAAATAAGAAACTAGTTTTTCTTAATGTACTATATAAGAGGAAGAATTAAATTATTAAAATGACTTAAATTATGTAAACTAAGAATATAATTAAGCTGAATAAAATGGGTAAAATTTATTAAATAAAAATTAGGAGCAACATAATCTTTAGTTATAGCTGTAAATTATAGAATTAAAAAAATAGTTAGAAGAACAAAAAGTATTTTAGTAATAAATTTTAGAATAATAACAAAATTTTATCTTGAAATAAAAGACAAATTAGGAATAATCAAACTGTAACTATAACAATATTCAATAGCAAGAATTTAAAAATAAATTAGAAAAAGAAGAAGATATAATATAATAACAATAAAGTGAATAATTAAGTCTAAGTTAAGAAAAAACATAAAAACTTATGCAATAACTGGAATAAAACTAAAAACAATAATAATTGCTTTTCAATAATTAAGATTTAAAGTCAAATTAAAAAGATCAGTAAACGAGTAGATTTAATTCTGATTCTAATAACAAACAATAATTTTAGCATTAAAAAGACGGGTTTATAAGTTAATAAACTGAAAATAAGTAAAATAATTATTATGAAATAAATCAGTAATTTTCTAAAGAGTCTTTTAGCCCATAAGATACAAACTCTGAAAATTAGGATAAAGAAAACATAAATTGTATAAATTTCTAAAATTTGAATTAGTTTGATTAAGAAAATAAGGGCTTTAATAATTTCAAAAATTTTAAAAATATTGAATCAAATATTTAAAACTATTAATAAGCTACTGCTAAATTCGCCAAATAGAAATCTATTGTATTAAACAAGAACAATTCTATGACAGAAGAAGATAATTTAAATTATTAAATTGAATAATTTAAGTAAAGCTAAAAATAGGAAAAAAGAGTCAATTAAAATCCATAATTACATTAATAATAATAAATAAAAAATTACAATAATAATAATTTAATATAACAATAATAATATATTAACAGAGGTAAAAGAATGGGTAAAAATATAAGTCTCCCAAATGTTTTACTTTCTTATAACAACCCCTTAGATACCTAAGTTAATAATGAGCTAAGTTTTGATTACTAACATTAGTAATCTGTATAACAGTTGAATTAAATATAATAAGATAATGGTAAAATTAAAAAAAATAATATATAGGAATTAAATGTGCCTCATTAAAAAGAGTAAAATATTTTTTGTTTTTAGTTTTTATTTTGATTTCTTATTTTTATAAATTATTTGTAATATTTTTAATTAATATTTTTATATTATAGATAAGATACAAATTAAGGATAAAATGTAAATTTCATAAAAAGTAAATAAAATTCTCAATAAATTAATTGTGGATAAAATTAAAATAACCAACTGAATATGATATCTTTAAATTTATCAAGGATTAGTTAAATTAATTAAAGAGAGATGACAAATATATCAATTCCTTAGTTAAAATTTGACCAATTTTTGGATAATTAAGTTATTAGCGATTATGATGATTACGAACACGATAATACTAATTTTGATTTAAAATAATCAAAAACCACATTCAGGTAACAAAGATAAAATAAATTTAAATTTAATATTTTCACAATCTAATTTCTAATTATATACAAAATAATTTCGAAATTTCTACTTTATTTATTTATTTATTTATTTATTTATTTATTTATTTGTGATAAAACTGTAATCTTATTTATATATAATTAGGACTAATTCTTAAAACCTTAGTACTTTATAAAGTTAATAGAATTCATAAAGAATATTATAGATTCCTAGCAAAATCAACAGTCATAAAGCTTCTCTAAATCTATAATAATAATAAGAAAATGTTGATAGCTATTCTAGTTAAATATAAAAAGGAGTTTACTTTGAAAAAAATGTCGAAGTAATTGACCATGATGTAATGAATTTAGCTGTAATTTTTTATAATAATATGACTCTTAATAAGTGTTTAAAAGGGTGGAATTAATAAGTAAGGTAAAAAAAATTGTGTGAGAGCGAAAATAAATACACTGAAAATTTGAATGAAATTTCAGACGATTATAATCACAATCATAATAATTAGAATTTTTAAAGTTCTGAAAACTAATTTTAAAAATTAAACAATTAAAACTATTCAAGTGGGGGTTCTAACTGTTATTCTCATAATCAATATAGCACATTTTAATGTATGGATTAAAAACAATTGTAAGTATAAAATAATTTATAAGTTTCTAAATAATAGACTTCTAATTAAACATAAGATTATAAATAAACATATGATTAAAATTTGGCTGAACCTTTTGATGAATATTAAGATGGTTAGGAAAAAGAAACAATGGGAATTTAAAATTAGGAACATAAAATATAAAATAATAAAAATTAACCTAATTTAAAAACAAATAATAAAAATGAGGTATAATTCAATCACTACTAATAAAATGACAATTTTTAATAAAACTATCAAAAATAGTTCAATGAAAATATAGAATTTTGTAAAAATTAATTTTAAAATTAGAACAATTATTTTTCAGAAAATTTTGACAATTCTGATTTAAATTATTCCGAAAACAATAATTAAACATACAATACAAATTAAAATAATAATTATATAAGTCATAATTTAAACTACTAGTCCTAATTATAAAATTAAAATTGTTAAAACGAATAGATAGTCAATAAAGATTTATTAATGAACTAAATATCTTCGAATAATAGTGTATCATTTATAGATGTAAATATTTTTATACAATATTAAATTAAATTTATATTAATGATTGAAAAAGTTAATTGTTTCCTTTATTTTAGTAAGATGATATATTAAAATTTGAAACGGCAGGAGAATATTACAAAAATTATTTGAAAATTAAAGTTTTATCGTTATGGAAATAAATAATATCCCAAAAAAAAAGTAAAAGAAAAATGCATTTAAATTTAGAAAATTTGAAAAATGAAATGAGATCATTAAACACTTTGAGAACCAATAGAACTGCCAAATCAGAGACAGAAGATAATTTAAGAAGTGCAAGAAGTATTTTTTCTACTTCAAATTTGCATAAAAATCCTATTTAAAATAATAGACAAAACTTATAAAATACAAATCGTTATGTGAATAGTAAAATTAATATATAAAATAATATACACAAATTTTAGGATTTTTTATACAAAAACTTAAGAATTTATAAAAATAAATATAAAAATTTTATTAATAGGTACATATGGAGAGGATTTTAGTAGTATTGATTTTAGCAGACAAATTGAATTAAGTTAAAATAATGGTGATAATAATAATAACAATAATAATTATAGTTTAAAAAATGAAAATGGAATTAAAAGAGTTTAAAGCACTGATAAATTTAGCTATTAATTAAATGGATAAGGAAGGTAAGCCATTCTGTAAAATGAATCATAATAATTCGAACATTTAAATAAAAATCAAAATTCTTTCAATAATAATAGTCAAATTAATCATAGCTAGAATAACAGTTATTAAAATAGTAAATAAAATTAAGATTATGATATACCACTTAGTTTTAGAAATTAAGTAAATTTTGAAAAAAATAGTAATACTTAAAATAATTAAAATGATTAAAACGAAAAAAATTAATAAATGTTAAATTTGGAATAAAATTTGTAAAGTGAAGATTAGGTATATAAAAATATAAATGATTATCAAAAGGAAAAAAATGACAAAATATTGAAAAATTAAAATCTTCCTTTATGTATTAATAAAAATCTTTACAGGTGAATGTCAACTTATTTGTTTATATGAATTATATATATATAATATTATAAATATATTTTATAAAAATTAATTATATATTAAAAAATTATATATAAATATCTTTATTTCAGAGAAGAAATTTCATTTAAAATTTATTAATTAATTAGATAAATAAATAAAAATATAAAAATTGTATTTTTTTATATTTTTTTTACATTTTAAATTTTTAATTTTCAATAGTGATTTATCTTTTATTTGGATTTTAAAGGTTTAGGAGTTTATTTTTCCAAAGTATTTTAAAGTAAAGCTAAACTATTTTTTAGTTCAATTTCTTCTTTTAGCCTAGAGTCTCTTAAATTTTTCTTTTTTTCCATAAGCATTTTTAAACTTTCTTCTTCCTCCAAAATATCTTTTAATTATTTTTCATATTCTGAGTTAATTTTTTCTAGTTTACTTATTTTTTTCTAATACCTTTCTATTAAACTATGAGTTTCTATAAAAATCAAATAATTAATATTTTTTTTAGATAATTATTTTAATTTAATTGACAATTTTTAAATAAGTACCTTCTTAATTTTCATATAATTATTCTATCTACTGCTATAACTATTCTATATTATTTTAACTATCTTTTAATTATTTATTTTTTCCTTCGATTTTAATTTTTAATTTTTTAATTTTTTCTTCAAAATCTTTCTCCTTCTCTAATTTTATATTGTTAATTTGATTTTCGTTTTTATTTTAAAGTAGTTTATAGTCTCTGTGTAATTTTTAATTGTCTTTCTTTAATTTAACATTTTCATCCTGAATTTTGGTATTTGTTTATTAAAGATCACTATTTTTCGCCTCAATATGCTTATTGTGAGTTTTTATTCTATTAAATTATTTTTTTAATACAATTAGAAATATATTATTTAAAATTAAATATAAAAAATCCTACCTCTCTATTTCTCTAACCAAAATCTCCATTTCTTTTTACATATCTGAATTATTTTTTTCCAATTTTGCTAGAGTTTTATTAGTTTATTAAGTATTTTTTTCTTATATTTCCTTATCAGCTTACAGTTCATCAAGTAAGTCTTAATTTTTAGTATATTTTTTTTAAAATTTTTCGCTATTAGAAATGGCTATCTAAAGTTCTTTTTAAATTTATTCGTTTTATTAAATAATTTCTTGATTTTCTTATCTTAAATGTTCAATTTCTCCTCTTTCTTAATAATAATTTTCTTCTCGATTTCTAAGTTATTCTTCTAATTTTCTGTTAAAAGATAAAAGCTCTACATTTTTGTCTAATTCCACTTTTGATCTTTATTATGCTTCCTCTAACTCTTCTCTTGTCCATTCATACTATTAATAAATTAAAATAAAATCTATAATCATTTGTAATTCTTATAAATATGACAAAATATATATACAAATATAAAAAAAACTAACAGTTTTTTAAATATTTATTTATTAATTTATTTTTTTTATATATTTATTTACATCTTTAATTATTTCGGAATTCTATTACTCCAATTTCATAATTGTTTCTAAGGCCTTTTGAGATTAGTCTTCCATTTCTTATAATAACTGATTTTTTTGTTTTAATTCTAAATCATAAAGTTCCAGCTTTTTTAGCATCTCCGCCTCTTTTCTTTAAACTATTTTACACTCTTTATCTTTATTTTCATTCTGAAATTGTATTTTTAATAATAATTTCGTTTATTTAAACTAATACTTTTTTATTAAAAATAAATTTTCATATATATTTTACCTGTTCTTCTAATTCATTTTAGTAATTTAAAATTTTTTCTAATTTTTCATTAAGATCCTCTACTCTTTCCATAAGTCCCTCAGAATTTTTTATGCTTGTGTCAAGTTCGATTTTTAAATTTTTATTTTCTTTATCAATTTAGTCTTTTTCTGAGGAAATACTATTAATTTCTTGAAGTAAATCTTCAATTTTTGCATCTTTTTCTTAAATTTCAGAAGAAAAATTTTATAAATCTTATTACATATCTTCTTGTTAATTCTATATTTACTGTATTTAATTCTCTAATTCCAAATTTTCTTACTTCACACTTTTTAATTATAAAATTAATATTAAAATTATAAAAATAAAATTGTAGTATTTTTACTTTCTATACTCATTTTAAAAATTTTCATTTTCTTCTTATAGTGATAATGTTTGCTTTAACTAATCAGCCAATTAATTTTCTAAATCTATTATGTTATTTCTGTTTTATTCATATTCTTTGGCTAACTATTCATAATCTTATGATAATTAAATATTTGACTTATTTAAATTTCTTTTTTCAATTTCAAAATTTTGTATTTACTTTTCTTATTGTTCAGTTTTTTCTAAAATTTCCTTTTAATATTAAAATTAATATTTCAAATTTAAAAAAAAAAGTATTAAATATTACCTCTATATTGAGTCCCATATTTTCAATTCTTTCTAATAAATTATTTTTTTCATCCTTATACCATTTAATTTACTCTTCTAAACTTTCATTATCTTCTCTTAATCTCTAATTATTTTCATAACTTTATCTTTATAAAAATTATTATTAATATTTTAACGTTATAATAAAAATTTATATATATATATTTAAAATAAATTATTTAAATTATTCTATAATAATTAGAGAAATAATAAAATTATGTATACTATAATTCAACTTTGAATCTTTCGATATCTATTGCTTTGTGTTCTTATACGTCTTTCAAAGCTTTTAACTAACATTCAACATCATCTAAGTTATCTTATTTTATTCTTAGATTTGTTTTACAATTTTCTAATTCATTTTTTAAGGTAGAAATTTGTATTTAATATTATTACTAATTTTCATGGAAATTTTTTTCCATTTAATTTTTTTCGCTTTGTAAAAGATTATATCTATGTTCTAAATTGGAAAGTAAAAAATTAAGATCTGTGTAGTCTCTATATTAAATTAAAATTTATAAATTTCGATTTCTGATTTATTCTAAAATAAATTTGTATGAATAAAATTCCATTTAATATTAATTTACCTCTCATTTTGCCTTAAATCATCTATTTCTCTCTTTAAATCAGTTATAAATTTCTCTCTATCTTATGTTCTTAAAAACATTTTATCTGTAGAATTTTATTGTTACATTTTTAAATATTATATCTTATAAATTTTAAATTATTTTTGTTTTGTTATACTGTTATTTTCCTTTTATTAATTTAAATATATAATAGTATTTTTGTAATTTTGAATTATTAAATATTAAAAATTAATCAAAAAACTTCTTTTAATGCTTATATGTTAGAAACAATTCAATTTATTTATTAAATTTTGGTCATTTAATATTATGTTATTATTAATTTTGTTTTATTTCTTATGTGTGAAATATATTAAAAATTTATAAAAATGAATCAAAATTTATAATTTTCTATATTTTAAAAATTAAAAAAAAAAAAAAAATTTTTTTTCATGGGATTGCTAATTCATAATTAAAAAAATAAATTATTAATCGACTATTTCTTATTTTAAATTAAATATCTTTTTATATTATTTTAATTACATTATAATGATGTAAAACTTCCGCTCTCACAACTAAAATACAAGTTTAAATTTAAAATAAGAATTAAAATAAAATACTTATCTAATTAAAAAAAAAAGATAAAAATAAATAATAATAAATAAATAAAAATGAATTGTAAAGAAAACTTTTTGCATTAATTCTAAAGCAAAACAATTGACTATAAATAATTGGAAATTTAAAATTAAATTTTAGATTTCTTGCACGAGGAAGCTAAAAATTATACTATACTAAATGTAATGAATGTTAATAAAAAAATAAATTTGAACCATAATAAAAGTTAATAAAATTAAAATTGTTAAAGATTAATTTTAGAAAAAGCAAATAGTAAATTACTTTATGCTATAAATCAAAGGAAATAAAACCCATAATTAAAGGTATTTTTAAATCATTTAATTTTATAATATTAAAGTTTTTATTTACAAATTATTTTTAATTTAAAGAATTAATATTTAAGTGAAAAGATAATTATAAAAGGTTTAAAAGATTTTATACAACCTCAATCGAAATGGTTATTTATTTAATATAATAACATATAAATATATTATAACTTTATTATTACAATACTTATATATTACTAATCTAATCTAAAATAAATTAAAATTATTTTTATATAATATCAAGCTATATGAGTGTTTCATGTTAATTTTAAATCATGTAACAAAGAAGTTTTATCCCCGAATTAGGTATATTAAATATACTCAAATTTTTATAATTTTAAATTAATTTATTTTCCAATATAAAGGAAATTAAGTACAAAAATATGCACTAGATGAAATAAGTTATGAATAATTTGCTGGCCTAAACACGTAGGCATAAAAATCTCAATATCTTTAAACCACTGAATAAATAAATAAAAAAAAAAAATTTATATTCTCTCATGAGGAACATTATTTAGGATATTTGGCTTCAAAAGTAAGATACTATTATATTTTTAAAGTTTTATATAAATATAAAAATTTTTCAATTAAGTTAATAACTAAATATGGACCTCATCTTGATCTTATGCACATATTTTCAAACATTGTTTAAAAAGATCCAGTTTAAGTTTCTATTAAAATTTGGTTTCCATTTATACAATAATCATATAAATAATAAATAGAGGAGTCTTTTAATGATAATTAGTAAAAATTGTATAAAATAAGACCATATAAGTACTCCAAATATTTTTGCTCAATATGCTTAAAATTTAGATGTTTACTCCATTTTAAAAAACCATAAATTTTAATAGATATTTACTAGAAGGATTGTGATAATGGTTATAATTCAAAAGAAGTTATTAGCTAAAATTAAATTACCCAAAATAAATTTTATGGAACTATGCAGGAATATTATTATTAAAAAAACTGCGAGAAGCTTTTGCCATACGGTGATATTTTTAGATGTAAAAATAATATGTAAATTTTAAAAAGCTAGAAAATAGAAAATGTTTAACAATTACGGGGGATGTGTTGCATTAATATGTACTTATTCCTAATATTTTTAATAAAATAAGATTAAAATTTTAATAAAAAATTAATTGAGATTAATATAATTTAAATTAGCAAAGAAATCATTAAATCCTTAATTCAGAAAAATTAAATTAAGCTATAAGATTACAAAAAAAATGTTATAGAGTATTAAAAGTTTTTTAAAACTTACTAACTAGGATCATATTGCTTTATGGCTTATTCATTTAATTAACCTAATTATATAACTTGTGTAGATTTTTATGCCATAAATTATTTACTCAATTTACAGGAATAAATAACTTGTGTTTAATTTGAAAATAAGTTAAAATTATAAAAATAAATTTAGTATTAAAAATTTAAATAAGAATAGAAGTCAGCGAAAGAAAATTAATGGGGAAAAATTGATCTTGTAGCCACAACTTATCAAAGATGTTATCATGAAGGATAGTGCACGTAAATAAATAGTTTATGCAAATATAAAAAACAAATATTATATCAAAAATATAATGTGTTCAATTTTTTTAATTAAAATGAATTTTTTTAAAATATAACTAATTTGAATTTAAATATTATATAACACAAATTTAGTTAGTATATATAATATATAAGATATTTTATTATAAAAATATTGTACAATATTGAGCATTTTATTATAGATATATTTAAATAAAGATAAATATAAATTTTCTTTAAAATGTTTAGTTTATAAAATGGATGCGAATGTGTCAAGATAAGAGGTATTTGTGAGAAGTGGTGCTTATGTTCAAGTAAATGTTAAAGAAGATTTAGAGGGTGTAATTAAATATAAAAAAAATATTTTAAATTTTTAAAAAAAAAATTATATTAGGCAAATGCTTGACCAATTGTGACTAAAGTTGTCCTTGTTATATAAGCAAAAGAGAATGTGATCCGGATTTGTGCATATGTAAAAGTCATTACAATACAAGAGGATTAACCTTATCTGGCTTTAAAAATATGGGGTACTAGCTAAATAGTTTTAATTTCTGCTAAAATATGGTATGAAAAAATAAATTAATATGAAAATTCAATAAATTATTTATTTTAATATTTAATTTTGTACTAATATAGAGTATGTTTTATTAAATCAAACCTAGAATAATTATTGGGAAATCAAATATATGCAATGGTTATGGGGCATTCGCTGGGCAAGATTTTTAAAAAGATGATTTTATAGGAGAGTATTAATATAATATTACAAAAAATTAAAATTATTTTCGACTAAAAATAATAAATTTGAAATTTAAATATAAGATAAAAATTACTATAAAAAATTTTTAAACAAATTTATATAAAATATATAAATAGATATATGGGGGAAGTAGTCCCTTAAGTTGAATCAGATTATAAAGATCCAATTTATGCATTATAAGGACTACACTACAATTTTGAATTAGGTTTTATTCATGAAATGGTTATAGACCCTGTTAATTTTGGAAATAAAGTAAACATTAAAATTTTATATTATCTTATATATATAAAAAATATAAGTAAATATTTATGAAAGGTAAGGTTCCTTAATCATGTTAAAGGAAAAAACTTAGAAAATTCTTATGTTACTTATAAATTTGTATAGGGAAAGTTAAGGATTGGCCTGTATGCTTCAAAATTTATATAGAAAGGATAAGAGTTATTTTTTGATTATGTAATAAATAAAAATATAATATGTATTTATTTTTAAAGCTTACTAAAATATATAATATAATATTTAAAACGCCGTTTTTAAAGGGAGGAGAATATTATAGTTTTGCTTGGATAAAATAATTTAACAATGAGTGTGAGCAATGGCAGTTAACAGAAGATATTAAAAATGAAGAGTTTGATGCACAAATTTAAAACAAAAAAAATCATTTGAAAAAACAAGGTTAAAAAGCCATAGAAAATTTGTAAAAGTCTAAAAGACTGTAATAAAATTTTGAAAAATAGTAGAAATAATAATGGTATCTTAAAAAATAAATTTAATCATTTAATAATTTTGCAAGATTATTATTAAATTTATGATTATATTTTAGGGTGTATAATTCATAGATTTAAAAAACTAGATAAATAGTTAATGAAGTAAAACAGTAAAAATAACAAATGGTAAAAATTTAAAATTTATCTATTTATATTTAATATATTAAAAATAAAAATTAGAAATTGAAAAAATAAAGTGATGATGACGTTATTTTTATTGAAACGTATATAAAATTAGAAAATTAAGAAAAAAGTGATTGTTAAGAAATTTTGATATAATTGGAATCTTAAAATAAATAAGTCAAATATATGTGATTAATTATTATCATAAATATAAATAAATAGCATAAATATAAAAGTATAAATTATATAACTATACTTTTAAGTCAAATTATAGAATATATTAAATAAATTTATAAAAGTTCAAAATTCTTATATATATAAAACTATTATTTTATGTTTTTTTTAAAACTGTGAAAAAAATTTTATCAGTAATTTTTTTTATTAGATTATTAAGAGAACAAATTTTGAACTACTTTTTCTTATTACTTGGCTAATAAATTTCTTTTAGACTTAGATCTTCTCGATTCTAAAATTTTTTTATCTTACTCAGTTAAGATTACCATTTTTTTATTTTTATCATTATTATTTTATTAAATATTTCTATCAGTATTTTGAGATAGCTATTGAAAAAGTTATTATTGTTGATTTAAATTTAACATTTATGATTAATTTTTTGTTGTATTAAGATTTTTAAATTACATATTTTCAAAATTAAAAATTTTTTTCTATTAATTTTATTTGATAAAATTAAGGTTTTCAATATTTCTTGAAGATTTATACTTTGTAGGTAATTTAAATTCATTACTTACTATATTTTATTGTTTGTTTTATTGATAAGGATTTGTTTAATTACTGAAACAATTTGTTATAGACTTTTGCTGTTTTCTTCTTTGTACTAAGTTTTATGGATTTTTAGGAAAATTATTTTAATTTTTTAAAGAAATATCTTTTAATTATGTGTTTTCGTTACTTTCATTTCCCTATTTAGTTGTATTAAAGTTTGATAAACTGATATTTTTTTTTTACAACAAGAGACCTTAAGTTTTTATTTTTTTTAGATTATATTTCTAAGGTATTTATTCAATTTATACATTTGACTTCATTTATTTTTAATTTTTATCTTAATGTTCTTAACATGAACTTTATATTTTATTATGAGAAAAATAATTGAATTTTGCGGTTTAATTTAATAAATTGTCATTAATATTAATTTTAAAATTGCTTTATTCGGGTTTTTTGTCCGTATTTGTATCTTATAATGTATTTTATGGTTAGTAAGTTTTTTTATCTTAGTGCCATATATTTTAATCATCTATGCAAAATGATATTTCATTTATATTTTATGTAAATTTTTCCTAAAATTATTCTTAAGTTTATTTTTAAGAAATTTAGCAACTTTCTAGGCTATTATCTATAATTTAAATACTATTATTTGCATATTTTTTATTTTTATTTTTCATATCATAATCTAAATTATTATTTTTACATTAAAATTTTTATTTTTCTTTATAATTTTTTTTTTCTGATTTATTTTAAAAAATGAACATTTCTTTATTGATAGAATTCTTAATATTCTGATTTTAGCATTATATGCTGTTATTTTATTTTATATGCATTTTAAGTTTTAAATCTTAATCATTTAATTTATTTATTTCTAATTTGTGAGTTTACTCAGATTTATAATTGTTAATCTAAAATTTCGTTACGTTTTCTGGCTAAATTAATAAAAATATTATTTTTAAAACATCTTTTATAAATAAATTATTATTTACATGATTTTAATTGATTTTTATTTTAAAAATATCAAATTTTTATATTAAGCCAGCACTACTTGACCTTCTAATTATATTTTAATTAGACTTTTTTTCTTATTAATAAAAAATTTAAGGAAGGTTTGAATCTTTTACTGATTTTATATTACAATTATTTGTTTTTAAACTAGAATGGATAACCTCATTATTTTCCCGTTAAGTTAGATTTGCTACATTTAAAAATAAAGTTAAATTATTATTAAATAGTTTAATATAATAAAATATTATTGCAAGTTATTTTTTGTATATTAAAAATTAAAAATAATTACTCTTTTGATATGGTTCAACTTTATTAATTTAAAATGGTTTTATATAATTTTATTATTTTTATTTGTTATATTCTAAGCTTGAAATCATAGTACTTTAACTTGAAGTTACCTCCTAATCATCCGAAAATTACTAAGAAATAATATTAAAATTTTATTAATCGCTTTTTTAATCTTAAGAAATTGGCTTTATAAAACTCATATTTTTTTTCTTTATTTTAATTTTTTTGACTGTTTCATTCTTTTATACAATACTTTTTATTTATGGAGATACTAATTAAGACTATTAAAGATTAAATTAAAATTTACATGTGACAAGATGTATATTTATTATAGTTACCTAGTCAAGATTTGGAATTTACATAATTTTAAATAAGTCTTTGTTTTTTTACTTTAAATTGCTTATATCGGAATCTGTAAACCTTTTTATAATTTCAAATTAGTTACATTGTTTTTTTTAATAAATTTATATTTATTTTTATTGGAATTTTTTATTTATTCTTATTTACGACTTAATTAAAAATTTTATTCTATATAAAATAATTAAATTATTAAATATTTTTATTACATTTAATATGAATCAAGTATTTAAATATTACAGTTTTTATCGATTTCTTTTTATTTTTTGTCATACAACAAACTATCATCATCATAATTATCCTATAAATTAAATTTTTAAAATTTTTTTATTTATGATTCTTATAGTTTATTTTAATTTTTCGATAGAAATTATATTTTTTATTTTAACTTCATTAAAATATCAATTAGATATTAAATATCCAAAATTTTTTTTTTTAAAAAAAAATATATTTACGCTAGCATAAATATGGTCACTAAAAATAGATTGTTTCATTTACATATAAGATTTAATTAATTATTTATTTTTTTATATTGTATTGTTTATTAGCTTTAAATATATTTTCTAAGCTTTTATTTTATTTTATTAATATTATATCTATTATTTTTTATTTTTTTATAGATTATTTGTAAATTAATAATTCTTATATTTTAATATAATGAAAATAAATAAGTAGATAATTAATTGATTTTATGATTTGAATAATTTGTAATTAAAATTCAAATTCAAATCCTAATAAATTACAATTTGATAAATTTAATAAAATAATATGATTATTTATAAAAGTAGCTTGAAAAAATATTGATTATAAAAAAATAACAATTTTTATTAATTAATACTAATCTTGAATAGTTATCATACCAACAAAAATATATAAATAATATAATTATAATAATGATAATATATTTGAGATTTTAATAATTTAATTTTTTGATCTGAGAATAAAAATACATTATAATTTAATTAAAATTAGATAGATTTAAATGAACTTAATTTATTTTTTATAACATTTTGAGTAATTATTTAAAAAATCAATTTATTTACATTTTTATTATTTTAATATACTAATAGATATATTAATATGAATAAATAGCATTTATTTACTTTAATTACCAATTTTAAAAATTTAATAAATTTTCTATTAAATAAATGTATTTAATTTACATTATTAATCTTATTAAGAAAAATAGTTTATAATTTGAATATTTACATAAAAATTGCCAATCATTTTTTTTTTATCAAAATAACTACTAGTCGTACTAAATATTATTGTAGACAGTCTCTATGAACCTTTATCTCAAACACATCAAAAACATAGAATTTTAAATTTTACAATGGGTAACTAAATAAGTGAAAAAGTCCTTTTTAAGGAACCTATTAAGAAAAACCCTCATAATTTTTCTCTCTTAGTTTTTATTTATAAAAATTTTTTTTTAAGAAATTTTCAAAGTTTTACTTAAATTTTCTTAAATTTGGCTTGAATTTATTATGATAACGTTTTTTTATTAAGTATTTTAATTCAGATCGTTTATTTTTTCGTCATACATTTCTATTATTTTATAATTTGTCTAATCAGCCAACTTCTAACTTTAACATAACTAAATTTATTTAAATTCAACTTAATTTGTAGATAAAATTTGGATTTAAGATCTTTAATAAGGTTTTTATGAATTTTATTATGTATTGGTAAATTTTTGATATTGCTATTAACTTAAAATCGGATAATCTTTATACAATTGTTTTTGTTACAATTATTATAATTATTATTAAAACAGTAATTAACCTTCTTTATCTGTAATAATTTTATAAAAACCCTAATTATAAGCATTTTTTTGAGTATTTTCTTAAGTTTACTTTATTGTATATTAGTTTGGCTTGCTTCCTTCTAAAAATAGATATTATAGAGTTTTTTTGTTCATTTTTCTTTCTTTTGTTAGTTTATTTAGCATATATATTATGCATTTAGGATGAAGTTGATTATATTCTTATTTTTTAATACTCTTTTTTAAATATGCGGTAATTTCTTCTTATTGGTCTTTCATATATATAAATAAACCCCTCAAAATTGATTTAATCCAGTTTTTCTTTTTATCTTAAATTTTTTATATTCTTTGATCAGGTTCTTGATCACAATAAATTTTCATTATATTATTTTTTTTGTTTTTTTGTTTTGTTTTTTAATTATATTAATTTGTAACAAGATGTTAAAATATTAATAGATATTATCAAATAATATAAAGAGGGTAAATTTTTTACATTCGAAATTATTGTATAAACGATATTTATAAAAATATATACATTTTTTTTGTTTACTATTTTTAAAATTTTATTATATTAATTGTCTTCTGGTTTTTTATTGTAAAAACTATTATATAAATAACCTATTAAAGAATTTTAAAAATAAATCCCAATTATTTAACTTACAATTTTATATATTTAAATATATTATTTAGATACTTAAATATTTTTTTATTATTTATATGATAATACTATAAATTTTCCAAGTTGTTCTTTTTGTATTTTGCAATTTTTAAATATCAGTATTTAATAAATAGAATATGTAATTTTATAAATTGTTTTATGAAATATGTATATTAATAGAACAGACATCAGTTTTTTTAACTAGAAAAAATATGTAATTTTAATCATTTATGATTTAATAATATAATATTTAAATAAATTTTAGTAAAATTTATTTTTTTAATTTTTTAAATAATATTTCCTAATATTAAAATATATAAATATTTAATTAAATATATTTGGTAAAAATATACGAATAGAATTTGTAAAAACAAATTTAAAAATAATTTTGAATATTTATTTTTTTTAAAACAGTTAATTAAAAAATTTGCAAATCAATATCAATAAATTAATCTTATATTATTGGAGATATAGAAAAACTGAAAGAATACAATTCAAATATAAGAATTTTATATATATTTAGTCTATAAATAATTGAATTCGGAATCTAGAAACGAAATTTAACATTTGATTTTATATTGTATACAGATACATTAAATTATATAAATGAGCTTAAAATAGAATTTATCTGTTTATTAATATAATCTTTATAAAACAAAAAGTTCCTATTATTTAGATTTTTTAAATAAAAAAATAGATAATAATTATTGTTAGCATTTATTTTTTACATAATATATTGATAAAGTTTTCTTTAAATAACTTATTTTAATTTTATTATATTTTAAATTTCAAAATTAAAATGCATAAAATTTTTTATTTATAAAATAATAATTAAATATGTTTGCTATTTAAATTATTGTGTCATAATATCGTTTTTTATTATTTATGAATTTAAAAAAAAAGCTTCATCACCGGGAATTGAACCCGGGTCTCAAGCGTGAGAGGCTTATATTCTAACCACTGAACTATGATGAATTACTTGAAAAGGAATGTATTCTTGTTTAAGTATAAATAGGTTTGAATGATACACATATTTTTAATTTTAAATTAAGATATTATAAATATTTTTTCTAATTTTATATTATTAAAGAGTTTTTTATAAAAATTATTTACATGTAAGATATAAAAATCATTAATAAAAAGAAGAAGTTAAATATAATAAAATTATATATACGTATATTTTATCTATATTTATATAAAACAAAATCTAATTAAGAAAAAATATATAAAAATTAAATTGTACAAATAAACTATATCAAAATTATATAAAATATAAAATAATGTAAACTATAATAAAAAATATAATTAATTTAAAAAAAAATGCATAATTGATATATGTATAATGTTAGACATTAAAATTTTTATTTTAATAATAATTATTTATAGTTTATATTTATTATTTAGATAGTTGTCGCTTATTTACAATATTTTGTTTTTAATTCATTATTTTTAACGATGCCTATATATAAAAGTGATCAGAATAAGACAAATAAATTTATCCTATTTTTTCTTTCCCTTTAATATGAAATTATTATAAAAATAAATTTTAACTTTCTTAAAATATTAGTATTCTATCTAAATTTCTTTCAATTTTTAAAAAAGGTAAGAAAAAATTAAGCATATAATTTTAGCAAGTACTCCATGTTTTTTGAGAATTATTAATTAATTCGCTAATTAATTAAATATTATATAATTTTTAGTAATTTTACTATTTATTTATTTCTTAGATTTGAGATAAAAGTTAACAATCTAATAGCTAATTTTGATATATAATTTAACTTTCTAAATGTTAATGGAAATTCATATCGCCTTGTATTATGATATTTCTTTTTTTTACAGCATCAGTTATTTAATTTTGAATTTCTCTTTATTTTTCCAATAAAATTGGTTTTTTTGATATTATTTCTATAAATTCTAATATATTTTTTAATTATCTTTATCTAACAAGAAAATCTTTTGGATATGAAAAAAGATGTACCTAAATGACTAATACATTTATATCATTCTAAATAATTATAATAATAACTAAAAAATTCAGATTTTTTTAAATTTAATAATTTTTTTTTACAATGTTAGTTAAAACTAATATAAATCTTGTATTAATTCTAGGATCTGGTATTTCTAAAAAGTATATTTTAAAAGGAAACTTCGAAATAAACATTATTTCATGGTTATATTCAGGATAAATTATATGAATTTGTGAAATATTATAATTAAGTTTAATAAATTCAGATTTTTTCATTTAATTTAAAAAGTTTTCATTACATTCGCAAAAACCAAGCAAATGTGGCTATTAATATTATAATAACTTGTCAAACATTTTTTAAAACCTTTTTATAGAATTAAAAAAATATCTGTCTATAATTTTATTTCTTGACCCATATAATACATTATAACTTCCAATTTATAATAAATTTTCTTTCATTATATTTTTATTTATTTGCCTTGAATTTATTTCCCATTCTTTGTTATTATAATTAAAAATGTAGGAATTAGTCGATAGCTTTATTTTAAAATTTATCATTTTTTATTAGAAAAATCTAAAATTTTTAAAAAGAATAGTTCTTACATATAAAATATTAAATTTTATTTGTAATAAGAATTTATAAGATAATTTATTATACAAATATTAATTTATCAAATTTTTTAGTCAAAAATATAAAAATAAAAAAAATATAAGATTTTATAATAAAATTTGATATATTAAACGAAGATGAAATATTTTTTAATATAATTGCTAATATTATTAAATTTTCTAATACCTACATTTGAAAAATCTTTAAAATGTAAATTAATAAAAGATGGTGAGGACTTATAAAAAGATTATCAAAATGAATTAGAATCATGTTTGAATTAAAGTGAGTATCAAGAAGATGGAGAAAATTTATATATATATGAGTTATAAATTTTTGCAAAAGACTTAAACTATTAATTTGAGTTTTTAAAATTACAAAAATATATAAAGACATTCTATAATTTAAAAGTAGTTTATTTAGATTTTTCTAATAATAAAATTTCTTCTTTAAATGGATTTTAAAATATTTTTAAAAATAATTAAAATATTGAAAATATAAATATGGTCTTTTCGGCAAATTATATTTCTACTTTAATACATTTAGAAAGTTTCTTAGACTCCAGTTAGAACAGTATGGAAACTTTTGTTTTAAATTTAGAAAATTAGAACGGCGAATTGAAAAATATTGACCATTTAGTTACTATGGTAACAGAACTAAGTTAACTAAGAATTTTAAAATTTAATTTTAGAAATAATATAGTAAACTAATTACCAAATGGAATTGATTAGGTTTTTACTAATTTAGCACAAATATAAAATATTTATATAAATTTAGCTTCAAATGAAATCACAAATACTTATTAACTAAACAATTTATTATCATAAAATAAAGAAATCAAGGAATTTGATTTGGATCTATCAAATAATAAAATAAAAAATGTAGACTTTGTAAAAACATTATTTAAAAATCAATAATATGATGAGCTTAATATATGTTCTTTGAAATTTTCAGAAACACAAATTTAAAACACAAATGTTTTTAGTGATTTATTTTAAAATGTGAAAAATTTAAAATAATTAGATCTTTATATTTCAAATTAGTAATTTATTTTTGAACAAGAATTAATAATTTAGTATTTTGACTTTTTCGATTCTATGTTTGAATAAATTAAAAATCTTAAAATTCTTAATTTATAACTATCTGGGGGAGGAGTAAATTCTACGGGAAAATTTACCTAATATTTAACAAAATTAACTAAATTATAAAATTTATAACTTGATTTATCCCAAAATTCTTTGAAAAAAATACAAGATTTAGATGAAATATTTCAATTAAATTAATTATAACTTTTATCAATAAATTTATCATATTAAAGGAATAATGATAATGGTGAATAAGAAAAAATTTAATGCACGCTAGATGATAATATGGAAATGATTAATAATATTATACAGAACTTTGAATATTTAAAAACACTTAAATTAAATTTGGGTAATAATTGTTTATCTGACAAATCACTTGACTATTATGTAAAATTAATAAATGAAAAAAAAGCTATATAAACACATACGGATAATTTTAAAAAAACTTGGCTCATTGATTTTAGAATAGATTTAAATAATAATTATTTCTAGGAATTTAATAGCTTTTTGATATTTATTGGAGATTTATAAAAATTATAAAGATTAGAAATAAATCTTTAACTTAATTTCATATATGATTTATTTTATTTTTCTTACGCATTAAATTAATTAAATGAATTGGAATATGTAGTTCTTAATTTGGAACAAAATTATGTGTAAAATTTGGTGCCACTAAATTCTGGTATATCATTTAAGTACTAATTAGTCACATATTTTGTTTTGAATCTTAATAATTAGCAAGATGATATAAAATGCTATTTAAATTAAAATCTTGTTTAATTAAAATAAGAATAATAAAGAATAATTTTCTAAAAAGAATTTTGTCTTGTATAAAAAAATTGCCTTTATATAAACGATGGCTAAACATTAAATAATAATTGTATTTCTTGTTAAGAAAAATCAAATTAATGTTCATAATGCTTATTTTTTAAATAGCCGCCTGAATGTAAGGTAAATAAAAAAAAAAAACTTTAATTAGTAAAATTAATATAAGTCTTTTTATTAATTTTAAATATATTTTATAAAAGTAATGCATATAAGGTTATTTTTTAAATGAGTAAAATTTATGTATGTAATGTCCGTATAGATGTAAAACTTGTGTTAATGAAAAATAATGTGAATAATGTACACCTCCTAGAACAGGTGATTTATGTGAATGCGACTCAGGATACTTCGAAAATCTTAATTTACAGTGTTAATTATGTAATAAGCCCTGTACTGAGTGTGTTAATTAGCCATTTTAATGCACATAATGTTAAGAAGGTTTTGAATTGGTTTCTGATTAAAATTATTGTAAAAAAAATAATGACGAGTAAATTCTTCTTATCACAATTTTAACTGCCATATTTTCTATTTTATTGATAATTTTTGCGTATTTATTGTTCAGAATTATAAGAACGAGAAGGAGACTTAGAGTTATGGAACTTTATAAAAAAATGAAAAACTCATTGCTTTAAAGTTAATACAATTGAGTAATATTTGAAAGATATTATCTTTATTTCATAAAATATTTCAATAATTTTATATAAATATATTTCAGATTATTAATTTTTTTATATTTTAATTGTATAAATAAAATTAAAGTATAGATTAAATTTTTATATTCAAGTTCCTTAGTATATTTGTTCATTCATTGTATAAGCCAGGCATTGTCTTAATTGGTTTATGCCAAACTGATTCCTTTTTATAAAAATAATTAAATTTATTTTAATTTAATCTATTTAATTTATTATTTTTTACTTGGTGCTTGTAAAATTAACGAAAGGCATAAACATGTTGTATTATTTAAGCTCCTAAAGACCTTCAGATAATTTAATAATTTCTTTTTCGCTATTCAGTTTATCAACTTTTGAAAAGACAATTTAAAATGGTCTTTGTTTTTGTTCTAACATTTTAAAAACCATTTTATCAACTTCTATAAATCCGACAGATGCATCTATGATAACATAAACTCTGTGTAAAAACAGAGATTTTGATATATATAAACCCATCATTTCACCCCATGATTACATTTCAGATTTAGTTCTTTTAGCAAATCTATAAATTATCATGAAAAATAATTTTTTATTGATGATTAATATACATAAATAAACAATGCAGATTTATTTTATAAATATTTATGAAAATATTTAAATTTATTTGATATATAAATCATTACCCATATCCTGGAGCATCACATAAAATTAAATTTTAGTCCTAATTTGAAACCCTAAAAAAGCATAAATGTCTTGTTTTACCAGGATATTTTGATGTAAATGCTGCTTAAGCCTAAAACAAACTATTTATTATACTTGATTTTCCTACATTAGACCTTCCTTTAAAATTATTGAATTAATTTTAAAAGAGACATTATTTTTTCTGAATTTATACAAATTTATTACTTATCCTTTTAATTACCCAAAAGCAAAAACTAATAAAAATAAAATAAAATAAATAAATTAAGAAAATTTAAATTATTTTTAAATTTAAAATAAATTAATATATACCTCTTTTCTTTAGACCTATGTTTCTGCTTCATATTTTTTTTAAATTGATATCATATATTTATGTAAACTTTTTTTGTCTACCATATCATCTAAACTGTACCCTTTTTGATATTATTCTGCCATTAAATGCTATTTTTTAAATAAATAGCAATAAAAAAATTGTATGAAAAATAACCTATTTATAATATTTTATTAAAAATATACCCATTTAGTTTCCAAGAATGGTAAATAATTTTCTTCTAATACATTTATGGCAGGTTTTATTTGTGATTGGGTTATAGAAAAATAAAATTTATTTGCTAGGTTTTTCATTAATTAGAAAGACTTAAAAATAGAATATTTATAAATTTTAAATTAAGGAATATTATTTATAATTTTTACAAGTAATGAATTCTTTGATTAAATACTATATTAAATTTGTTTAATATACTTATAAATAAGTAAAATGTTAATAAAAATTTTTATTCTCTACAATAATACAATTTTTAATAATTATAATTTAAAATTTAATTAAAAAGATTTTATTAAATTTAATATTTATATACCAATATTCTCAAATAGCTATTTTATTTTAATATCAAAGTAATAATATATATATAATTATAATTATCTTATAAATAAATTTTAATAATCATTAATGTTCTATACTTACCAAAATATTGCGATTTATAAGTGAATTATTTTTCATTTTGATTTTTGATAATTAAAAAAATAAAAAAAGTTAAATAAATATTAAAATAAATTACAATAATATAAAATGAATTAAGAATATTTAACAATCGACGAGGAATAAAAATAAATAGGAAATAATTTAGATAACAGGGATTCTATTAGATCCGAACAAAATTAGAGTATTAGCATAGATTCTTAAAATGAAAATGAACATCATTAGATTCATATAGTAATATTAAATATATTAGAAAATAAAATTTACATATAAGATTTTAAATTTTTTATATACAATAAGTCTAGTACTTAGAAAAATTTCGATGAATTATTTTAAACATAAGTATTTTAACATTCAATTATAAAAATAGAGTACTTAAAATAGAGAATAATAATAAGATAGAATGCATATTGTTGAAAATTAAGGAGTTGAGAACAGTACTGACCAAAATAACGATTTGATTAGCGATAATAGATAACTATAATAATTAAATAATTAAAGGGAACAAATAAATCGAGCTTAACATGAAATATTAAATATTTTTAATTAAGAAAATAACAGACAAATTTAAAGGGTAAAGTGTTTCGATATTTGGTTCAGATTATATATTTTGTCTAATTTGATGGCCTTTTTTTTGTTTTACAATGAAAAATTTTCTGATGAATACTTTTTCTTATTTATAGCAATTTCTTCTTTGGCTATACTCGCCTAAAAATGTGGAATTTTCGTCGAATAAAATCATTATAATTTTAACGGAAATTCGGCTGAAGATCATTTACAACGTCACAATAGGCACAGAACGTCTAGAAATAGACAGTAACTTTAAGATTTGGTAAGACATAGAAGATAACTGATTTAATTAAGAGCTTAAAGAAATTAAAGAAGAACAAGAAGAATATCTGATATAACATCTTAACTTGATTACCTAATACCTTAAAGAATGGATATAATATAAATAGGACGGGGAAATAATAATAATATTGAAACATTAAATACAAGAATTAATAGACCTTAATTATAAGTTTCTTTTGGGCCTTAAAACGTACTATAACCAAGATCATTGAACCATCTTTAGTAAACTTTAGAAAATTTAAGAAATAGATAAAATTAAGGTGCCTAATCCTAACACTTAGGAGAAATTACAATATTATTAAATTAAATGCTTGCAGGATCAAGTATACTTTAAATTATTGAAAATATTTAGAATTAATAATAAAATAATGGATTAACATAAGAATAAATTGATAAAATAAGTACATAGTCATTAAGTTAAGAAATAGCAAATAAGTTATAAGCATGTAGCATTTGTCTTTTAGATTTTGAAATAAAAGATTAAGTTAGAATGTTACCTTGTTAACATGGATTCCATATTAATTGTGTAGATGTGTGGTTAAAATAATAAAATATGTGTCCTAATTGTAGACATAAAGCTGTTGAAGTTACCTAATGAAAAAAAAAAAATTGCATAAAAATGTAGATATATAAAAATTAGTAAAAACAGCATTTTTTATTTGGATTAGTTAAATTATATAATTTTCAAATATGGTTTAGATGAATGTTAAATTTATAAAAATATATATAGTTATTTTTTATTTTATTATTTTATTGCTATAAAATGATTATTTTGTTTGTATAACTTTATTTATTCTAAATTCCATGAGGTTAATTTGTTATTATTAGTTCAGTTTATGATATTTTGAATAAAATTTCACATTTTATAATCTTAACTAACAATAATTTTAAATATATGAATGTATTATAATAAATATTTATTTAATTTAATTTAATTTAAAATAAAACAAGTAAAAATAATAAATAAAAATATAGAAAAGAAATTGAAAATACCATTTGAAATTTAAGGTAAGTTAATAAATAAAATAGATTATATGAAACACTTTCTATATATTTCTGTATATTTTATATTTAATTTCATTAATGTTGTTTCTGTTATCAATCTATTGAAAAATCAAATTTCAAATATAAATAATTTAATTATAATTAATATAATATGATTCAAATCATAAAAAATAAATTGTTATCTTAAATTTAAGAATGTCAAAATTTTTGGACGATAGAGGATAAGAATAGGCTTCTTAATTTGATTTTTAAGCATTAGAAGAAATCGATCCCAGTTTAGAAGGAGGATTTTCGATTTCTTATGATAGAGAAATTCCTATTGAATTGCGATTACAAGATGTTAACACTTAGCCCCAAGATGTAGGAACTTTAGAGTCAATAAGAGTTAAAATTTTAATTTAAGGTGAAAATTTGAATTATAATGTAATGAAAATAGAATTGACCTCAGAAACAGACTTATTTTTCAACTATATATCAATTATTGATGAAGAATCTTTTTAAAGAATTAAAAATGATCAAAAAATTAAAATAGAATTCAATTAATTCTTAAATATGGTCATTAAGCTATTTAATCATTGTCATAAAGAGCCCCACAACTTTTTTTCCGTTTTTTTCATGTAAAGAGATGGATAAGCAAGATTGGACTTTATTGAAAATATGGAGTACAAATTTTTAGAAATGTTAACAATTGATTTTATTGCAAGCCCTGAAGATATTATTAGATAAAATGTTACTTATAGATATAATATTTTAAAAGCAAAAATGATGTTCGTTACTAATAGACTTACTGATATATCAGCATTAATTAAATTAAAAAATCCGTCACTTTTAGTTTAATTATAAAAAAATAATAATTAGTAAAATTCGTCTATTTTAAATAAAAGTCAAATGGGAAATTAACAATCTAATTCAAGATTTTTAAGATGAAAAAAAAAAATTATCTATATAAAAATAATGATTACAATTTTTATATTAAAATATATAATTATTAAAATTAATATATTTTTGTAATTACAATTTAATTAAAATTATATTTATATACTACATTATCTAACTTATCAATTTTATTTGTCATTTCTTTGGTTTTTAATGGTATCATTTTATTTTCAAACAGCATAAATTTTAGAAACAAATTATTCTAAGTTATTTCTTCGATAAAATATTAGTTAGAAAATATTTCAAGTTTTAAAAAATTAAAAAGAAAATAAGGGAAAAATATAAAACTTAGAATGCATAAATCAAATCTAAAATTTAAATCAGAATTAAGAGAAAAAGAATATTAAAACTAGGAATCAAAGAGATATGCAAGCTATTCTAAAGGGTTCTATTGGCTATATATTTTTTTTTTAATAATATAAATATTAGTGGAATTTCAAAAAACATCTAATTTCTTTGTTCAAATTTTAATAACAAATTTGCTTTTGATAATATTGTACATAGGTGGATTTTATTTATTATAAATTTATGAAGTGAATTATGATTAAATACATTTTATTATCTCGCTTATTTCTGCCTTTATTTATATCTTGAGTTGTAATGAAGGATTTTTTAAACAAATAGATGGAAATATAAGTTAATTAAATTTTTAAGATAATGAATCTTAAAATAACTTTTAAGAACATTTCATTAATTATGGACGTTTTCCTTTAAAAATGGGCAGATCAGCATCATATCATATGGGATAGGTTAAATATGGGTTTCTTTTAGGAGTTTGTTTTGCTCTTAATATCAATGGCGCAAAGCTAAAATATGTATTTGCAAATGTATAAAATTATTATTATAACAAAAAATCTATATTTATATAAATTATTTAAATGATTGATTGTTTTAAAAATGAATATTTTTTTATTATAATAAAAATAGATAATTATACAATTTACACTGGGGTTTTTGAGCATTGGAGAAATAAATTTAGGCAATATTTTGATATATATTTAAACATTAATTGCTGTATTAGTTTATAAATATTTCGATTTTAAATATTAAAAAGAAAGTTATTAAAATGCAGTTGAGGGAAATTTTATGAAAAAAATATATTAATAAATATTTAAGTATTCAGATTTAAACATATTCATTTTAGACGTTGGTAAAAAAGATAAGGAAATAAATTTAGAGTTTGCTAGTTTGGCTGTAGAAAAGGAGTATTTTAATGAAAATTCATAATTTAATAATTTTTTTTAAAATTTGTATGAATAATAAGAATAATAAATCTAGGATTTAAATTTTACTTAATCTTAAAAATAAAAAGTATCAGATAATATAGTTACTAATTAAAATAATAACAATATTTAAAGAAATAGTGGTTAAACAAATGTATAATCGTCTTAAAAAAAAAGTTCTTAATAAAAAGGGCTTTAATTTTTAAATTCTTTAGATACTCCTCATTCTGCATAAAATAAAATTAATAATAACAATAATAATAATATGAATTTATAAAGTAATAATAAGTAATCTATTTAAAAATCTTAAGAGCTTAATAAAAGCGTTTTACTTACTAAAAATACAAAAAATAATAATTTCACAGAACATATTGAATGGGCTTAAATATCTAAGTCAATAGGTTTGAAATAATCCCAATTTGCCAACGATTTAGCCAAGTATTCATAAAAAAATAAAAATTTATATTTATTTACAAATAAAAAATTGATAATTTATTTTCAATTAGATAAAACAGCTTTTAGTCTTTATAAGTTCCCAGTTTTACTAATTATTTATAAAGAAATCAGAGCGGTAGTAAATAATTAAGTATTTTATAAATTTTATAAAAGTAGGCAATTAAAATATAGAAATCAATGTTGGAAAATAAAAAGTAAAAATTAATTGGTAAGGGCAAAAAGTTAAGATAATTTTAAAATTAAATAAAAAGAAACTCTAAAACAGATTACCAATCTGATACCAAATAAAACCATATAAAAGATTCAAATTAAACAAATTAAAATATAAATATAGAGCCAAGTAAAACAATATAGAACCCCAATTCTCAATACAAAAATATTTTTACAAATACCAATTTTGACAATGATTAATTAGGATTATAATAAATAAATGATAGCGAAGAAAACTTACTTTTATTTTAGTATATTAATAATTTTTTTAAATTGTATATTAATATAATATTTTTAATGATAAATTATAGCTATAATTTATATTTTTATTTTTAAGGTAGTATAATTGTATTCAAAGAAAGGCTAATAGCTCGGAAAATTAGGAATATAAATTAAATTTATTTGAATATGAAGATGATCATTTTAATAATAATTTTAAATTTTTTGGCATACTATAAAAATAAATAAAACCTTCAGTCCGTTTAAAAAGTATGGAAAGAAAATTTTCATAAGATTAAATTTTATTGTAATCTATTTTATAGCAATTACTATAGGATATAGAAAGGTGCTAATACTATGATTAAAATTCTTTTAACAGGATTATAAAATTTAATATTCCATCCATATAGGATTAAATTAAAAATATATACTACTACAACTTTTAATTAGGTAATGTATAATTATATTTTTTAATAAAAATTATGCTAATTATTATGAATACTAACATAGGTATGCCAACCAAAAGATGCAATATTACAAATTTTAGGCTCTATTAAATGGTAAAAGATTCGATTAAACAAAAGTTTGAATACATAGCCTAACAAAGAAAAATAAATATAGATATTGTAGTAAAAGAAGAAACTAAAAGACTGGATATTTATTCAGATAAAATTTTGTTAGATCTTTATTTTTCGAATATACTTAGATTAGCTTTAAAAGAAACAATTTCTTCAACTACCATCACAATAGTAATAGAGGTTATAAATGACTAGTTATTTGAAATTTCTGTTTCGAATATATATAATATAGAAAACTCATAAATTCTTTTTGCAAAAGGATTTAAAAATTAGGACTAAAAAAAATATTTGTCTAATATGACATCAACAGTAACCTAACTATCTATGGCGATTTGTTCTGACATAGTTAGAGTATTAGGTAATTTATTATAATTATAAATATAAATATATATACTTTATTATTAAAATTAAATTCCTCATATAGATTTTTAATAAATATTATAATTTATTAAAAATAAACAATTTAGGTCCCTAAAAAACAATTGAGGTTTATTAGGATTAGCAAGATAAAAAAATTTGTTTCAAAACTACATTTTATAGAAACATAAAATCATTATCAAATTTACTATCTTCATCTTACGGTTTTAAAAATAGAAAAATGTCTGAATTTTAACAGTTTTATGGAGATTTTAACCAAAATAATTAAGATTAACATTTAAATAATAATAATAACATAAATAATAATAACACAAATACTTTTCTTCTTAATACTCAGTATAAAGGTAATCAAAATCAAAGTTAGTACCTTAATACTGTAGGAAATTTCTAAGATGAAAATTCCAAATTTACAGTTCATAATACTTAAACAATATTGTAGTAAATGCATTAATCTTTGACGTATTCAGGGAGAATGAGATCAAATAGTTATCTAGATCGATCTATTTAGAAAAAAAGTAGTTATAAATCTAAATTTAATTTAGGAAGTTAACAATTAGCTAATAGTTTATATGCAAATAATGTTCCTTTATATAATCATAGTATACATAATAATTTCGCCAATAACCACTTTGATGATTATTAATATACAAATAATGATGGAATTACACTTAAAATTCCCGAGAAAGAAATTGCCTAATCATATGATGATTAATTCTAACAAGAAATAGCGGAAAACTTACATGAAACAAACTCTTAATCAAATTAGACATTTACAAATTAAACTGATATGAAAAGCTTATAATAGCTATGGCATGCTCAGCAAATAAAGCCCACTCTTGCCACATATAAATAGTAAATATTTTAGTCATTTTAGAATTATTAAAATATTTAATTTCTTTTTTAATTTACTTTACTAATATATTAAAATTTAAAACAGAAAGTAAAGATATGAAAATAAAAAAATTTAAAATTCACTGATTCTAGATGATATAGATTTAAAAAGTACAAAATAACATCAGCTAAATTAAAATATTTAAAATAATATTGCCAAAAAATATAACTATAATTAAAATGGTGAAGATATTGAAAATTCAGATTTTCTAGATAATTCATAAGCTTACTACACAAATAACAATAGCAATATATAACTCAAAAAAGAAAATTCAAAAAATACAACTCCTATTAATAACTTAACAAATTTAAGTTAACTATTACAATTTAAAAACTATTAAGACATGGAAAATAATTTAGATCATGATATATAATAAAATTATGTGGACAAAGAGATTGATGACTCAAAAGATAAATAATCTTTAAATAAAAATAAAGAAAATTAGGATTTAAAAAACAAAATATTTGGTAATGTACAAATCGAAGAAGAATTTGGAGTTAATGAAAGAATATAAAGGAAGGCTGAATCTTTCAGATTTATTTAGAACATGACTTCAAAGAATTAATTAATTTGATTATATTTTCAAATTCAAACAATTAATTAATACATAAAAAAATTATCATAATAAATAAGATAAATACATTTTTCCAAAATATTATCTCATTTCCTTAATATTAAATATATAAATTTAAAGCTAACCTTAAATAATAAAAAATATTTAAAGGTTTATGTTCTATATTTATTTTACCATAATTTTTGTTTCTAAATTTTTTAAATATATATTCTTAATATTATAGTCGAATAAATATTAATTTAATTTATAAGTATCAAAATTAATTAGAATACATCATATTTTTATACATATAATAAATCTCTAGATTATATATAATATATTCTGTTTGCCTAATTAATAAACTCCATTTAGAACAAATAAGTTTTATCAGAATCAATATCACTAGATAAAAGATTTTAATTTATTAAAAAAAATATTACATTTATCAATAAACAAAAAAATTGAAAATTTATAATAAAAATAAAAATAAATCTTAAATATTATTTAATTAATATTAATTTACATAAATATAAAATGGATATAAATGAGTAGCATATATATTATGGATCATTAACTTAAAAGGTATACCTTTAAAGGGCCAATGCATAGGTTTATAATTATGGTAAATATAAATTATTTTTAAATTGGAGTTATATTATTGTTAAATATGAGAAATAAATTAAAATTTTTAATTTAGAATAATAGAAGGATAAAGTATATTTTTAATAATGTAATAAAAGTATTTTATAATCGCTTTAATATCGATTTCCATAAAAATAATTAGGAAAAAATTATCAAAAATTATTAATTCCTTGTGTTTCTGCACAATAGTTAAAATAATTTGTGAAGCCTGAGAACGGGAATAATTAAAGTGGTATTTTATATTAACCTTTGATAAAAACGAATATAAAATAAAATGCAGTATAGGTATATAAAAAATTATTATATATCAAACCAAATTTTAAATTTAACTATAGTATTTATAATTTTTTTCATAAATGTACCTAACTACATATAAAAATAATACTATAAAAATATTTTTAATAACAGGGATTTTAAAGTGGAAGAAGAAGTTGTTTAATTTTAGACGAATAAAATAAATAGTATTACAGATTAAAAGGGTGTGGAAATTTAGGAGATAATAGAGTCGAAGAAGGTTTTCCTATTTTAGAATGTTAAAGTAATGATGAAGGAACTCATGAAATTAGAGGTGCGCAATTCGAACATACAGTATTTAGAGAATTATATATGAATTAATAAATTTAAAAAGTAATGGAATAACATAATATTTAAATGGCTAATTATTCAGTAGGTTGCTGGAAATATAATAATTAATTTATATAAAATTTTTAAGATAATTAAGGTAATTAATATTTGTATGTTTAAATTTTAAAATATAAGTTTTGATTATTTAATTTTAATTTATAAAGATTTGTAAAATTAATACTAATTAATCGATAAATTTTGTGGAGTATATAAAAATTTTGGAGAAAAAAGAGTAATGACTCACTTAATTTAGGGAATAAACATTCTTTTACTCGGCATTTTATAACAGTGTCACAATGATTTAAATTTGAATGACATTTTAAATTTATTTCCCAAAGATAGACTTCTATAAAAATTAAATTGCGACAATAATGAAACATATTATTATCCTGAAAAAACCCCAGTTATACTGGATTTTAAAACTGTAGATGAGATATAGAATTAAGGCGGAATTAAATAGTTATTACAAACCCATAACATTTTTTAAAATGAAGATTTTTAATAATATGTAAATTTACATAAATTTTTGAATGAAAATAAAAGCTATTATTAAAATAGCGACAAAGATTCATAAGGTCAAAAAGTAGATTGGAGACAATTGAAATAATTTTATAAGGATCATTAAATTATAAATAACTCAGAATATGTAGATTTATTTGATAAAATCTCAGAAAATATGGATTAATGTGGTTTTGACTAAATTTTAAAAAATATATCTTATATTTACGGAAGAGTGGGTAAAAAAATCTTAAATTTAACTATTTAGTATTTAATATAATAGATTAGAAATTATCTTTAATTTGTAAAAATTTACTATATTTTTTATAGGGTTTGAAATTGGAAAAATTTTTAAAATTATGATGGAAAATTCCATAAATTGGGGATATTATAGAGACCATCATCCTTATACCTTCCATTGTAATGCACACCCCAATAATTTTGTAGTTTTAGATTAATAACTTAAATCTAACAATTTAATTGCCCCTTTAGATTATGATTTAGCTTTTTTTGAAGATTAATTTATTAATATTAATTACGATGACGAAAAATATGCCCAATTTGATAAACCTTTATTTGATTCATATTAAAATTAAAGCAGGGTATACTATTAAAATTAATTTCTACCAATATTATTATTATTTTATTTTTATTAATAACTATATTTAGTTTTTATTAAAATAAATATTTGAATTAAGGTTGCTTTAGAATTAGCATTAAGTGGAATAGAAATGTATTCTAATTTTTCATTTGACAGTATTGATATGAATAAATTTGACCATGGAATAATACACGCATTTGAAACTTTGCATATAGCTAATAGAGATACTATAATGGTCCATTATATGAATAATTTTATGAACTTAAATGAATCATAAAAAAAGCCAGAATAAACTATTGAAATGCATGAAAATTATATAGTCCATGATATAATTAAATTATCTTTAATTTTAACAAGTGATTTAGAATGTTGAGTATTTTATTATATATTATTATATTTATATTAAGAAAACTAAGTATGAAATCATTTATTTTTAAATTATTAGTAAAATGGTATATATAATAAACCATTTTATATTTACGTTTTATTAAATTTTTTATATTAGTTATTTAATACGAAGAGTAAAATTATTTGAATTTATAAATTTAATTTTGATAATAAATTAAGTAAATTATGTGTCCAATATTTTATTTAAATTGATTGTGTTTAAATAAATGATAATTTTTCAAAATTCAAATTATAATATTTTCAAGCATTTTCAAATTTTTAATCCTCAAAATTTAAAATTCATCAAAATAAAAAATATAAAAAAAAAAATAATAAAAAAAAAAAAAAACCTAGAAAATTATAATAAATATGATTAGTCAATCTTTTGGAATTATGGACATTGGAAACTTTGCTTCCAAAAAAGACTTATTAGCTTGGGTTTAAGATAAGCTTAAAGTAAAAATAAATTTTATTTAATTTTACAGAATTTTATTAAAAAATATTTTATAATTAGCTTAATGTTTAAAAAATCGAAGAATTTGGAAAAGGTCATATTTTTTGCCAAATTTTTGACATGACTTTCCCTGGGACTATACCTATGGGTAAAGTAAACTGGAAACCTACTACTGAATACGAATATTTACTTAACTTTAAAATTTTAACCACAACTATGCACAAATAAAAAGTTATTAGATTCATAGATGTTAATAAATTGGTTAAATGTAGATAATAAGACAATTTAGAACTTTTATAATGGCTTAAAAGATTGTATGATGTTAATATGGGAAATAAAGAGGAAAAATAACCTTATTATGCTATTTAAAGAAGAGGAAAAAGTACTCCTTATGATTTTGATTAAGAATTTTCCAATGAATTTGATAGTTTAGAAAAATTAAAAAATTCAAAAAAAAAAGAGGTTGTATTAAAAAGTGTTTTATCCAAAAAAAATGATGCTACACCTAACTCCAAAATGGTTGGACAATAAATGTAATAAAATATGAATACCGAATAAAAATGTATGTAGGTGGAAAATGAATATGGAAACGTTATTTAAAATGTTTTAAGCGTTATTAAAAGTAAAGAATATGATAATGATGAAAAATTAAAAAATTTAAAAACTTTGTTAGACATTAAAGAGGAATTAAACTCTTAGGAATAATAATAAATTTAAAGAGTTTTAGATTTACATTCCGCTAATAAATAATAAAATGTAGAAAGTGAAAAATCTTAAAACTCAATTAAATTTTAACCCGAAGCTGCCGATGAAAACTAAAATCCCAATATTTTATAATAAAAAAATAATAACTTTTAAGACTCAAAAATTAAAACTAATTTTTTCCAAAAAAGTGAAATTAAACAATAATAATTATAAGAAGTTTCTTTCAATAACGATGGAAACCAATAATAATAAAGTCAATAAAAAAAATCAATCTTAGGTGAAAATTCTAATATAATGAATTAAAATGGTGAAAATGACACTTTATTGGCCTAGTGATATTTATATTTATATTAAATTTATATAATAAATAATAATTGGTTGTTTTTATTAATATATATCTAAAATATATAATGATCCATTACATATATATATGTTGTAAATTTATATATTAGTTAATATATGTACCCTTGAGTAAATACTATAATAATAAAATATTTATTAGTAATTTTTATTTATTATCTTCTATTAATTAAACCAAAAAAAAAATTTTCGTCAAATAAGAAATAAATAAAACAAAATTAAATAATAAGCATGTAGGAATAAAATTTTTAAGTTATAGATAATTTAGTTTTAAGAAATTTAATTCAAAACAATTAATAATAAAAAGTTGATAACGTTAGGAAAAAATTGTTTCCAAAGTAGTTTAATGAAGAGCAAGTATAAAAGTAATTATAATTAGAAAGTTAAAGAATGTAAGATATATCAATAGATGATTTAGTAACAGTACAAGATTTATCTTTTTAAACAAATTTACAAAAAGATACAGAAATTGAAATGAGCTAAAATTAAGATAATAATTAAGGTTAAATTACATAATAGGGATATTTCAATCACCTTAATGTAAATAATAATTCCTAAAATAGTGGCAAATATTTTAAAGATCAACAAATTTCTAACCATGCAAGTGGAGGTGATATTAGTAAAAAAAATGGAAATGACAATGAGAATTAAAATAATTAATCAAAAGTCGACAATTTAGATTTTTCAAAATTATAAAAATAAAAAATTGATTAAAATAATGAAAACAACAAAAGTTATAATAAAAACATATCATAATATTAAAAACAAATATAATAAGAAAATAATCCTAATACGTCAAGGTCAAAGTAGCAATTTTAATATAAATTTATTTAAGATGAAATATATCTACCTGATTAAGGAGATTATAATTTTTCTTAAACAGAATAGTAAAAGATAAAAATAAAATAAAATTTTAACAATATGTTAAACGAAAACTTATAATAAAGATATTAAATAATGGATTTATCAGAAAAAGTAGTTGCAAATTTTGAAGAAAAATATAAGTATAAAAATGAAAAATAATTTAAATTTCCCCAAGCTAAACTTCAAGATTAAAACATAATAAAAAAAGGAACAAAAATTTTAAACAAAATGACTTAAAATTTAGATAATTAAGAGAATTGTGATAATATATTTAATTATAAATTGCATGACTAAAAATAATAATCATAAAATATATTAATGCCAATTGAAAATAGAAAATAATCTAATGAATTTAACTCAAGTGATAGAAAATTATCCTATATAAGTTCGTCTATGCTTTTGGATGAATCTATATAATCTAAAGCTAATTATTTCAAAAAAGGAAGCATTTTAGGATTAGTTTAAAATTAAAATAAAAGAAAACATTCAAGTTTTACTATATAAGATTCAAACTAGTCGTCTAAAATATTGGGTAAATCAATTATATTATATATGAATTATTTTGGAGTATAAAAGAATTTGCTGTATCTAGATATATTATTATTTTTATTTATATTTATATTTACAATAATTTTTTTTAGATGGAATTCAAGAAACATATAGCCCTTAGACAAGATTTAGTTTATTCAGTAATCATAAAAAGTCAATCTAAAAAAATAATATAGTCATTGGTGTTAATAAAAACAGTTTTGAAAAAACTAATTTAACATCTCATGATTATGAAGATTTACCATAAAACATTGATTAAATTTAATATGAGTTATAAGAATTAGAAAGAGATGCTGTAATAATAAAATAAAAATATTAGATTTTAAAAATTCAATATGTTTTGAAATCTAATTTACACTTTAAATTAAATATTTTGATTAACTTTTTATTTTAGTTTATAGACCAAGAAAAAATGGTAAATAAACACATAAAAAAATTACCATTTGCATAGGATACATTTAAAAAAGGGTAAATATAATTTAGTTAATTATTGGATGATTATGAAAATTTAATTGAAGAAGATGATTTTATTGAAATGAGTGTAAATTTGTAAAAGATTGAGGGTTAGAGAAGGGGATAAAAAATAAATGTTGAATCAGAATAAAATATGCTTTCTAGACAACTTTTAGTTGAGCAAAACAAGAAAAACAATTATATTGAAGCATAAAGAAATAAAATTTTAAATCCATCTGAGGTTGTTTTGGATTTGAATGTAATATATAATTATATTTAAATTTAATTTAATTTATTTAAATTTTATAATTACTTTTATATAAGGATATAGGATTTTAAGATATTAATAACATAATAGCTGAAAAATTACCTATGGAAAATTTAAAAAATTATTTTGACACTGACAATATAAGAGAAAATATAGAAAAAGTAACATTTAGTAAAAATTATATATAAAATTTAATTCATGATTAAGATGTCAAGAAAGGTAAAATAAAATAATATATAACTAAATTTGGTAAAATTTTAATTAATTAATAAATTAAGTGAAAAATGAAAACTAGACTGACCACGAAATATAAGTAGCTAACAATAATTAAGAATTTAAAGTTAAAAAGTTTTTAAATAATTAAAAATTTAAGCATGTTTTCAAAAAGTAATAAGATAAAGAAATATAGATAGAAAATCCCTAGGAAATTTACAAAGTAATAATAGTATTTTATATTTTTAAAAATTTTTTGAATATATATTTTTATTTGAATAAAATAAATTTAAATATTATAAGGTTACAATAAGTCCACTTGAATAATTAAATTCTCAGTTGAAGTAATTAAAAGAAGCTTTATTAGATATTAGTATTATTCCTAAGCAAAAGAAAAAACACTTATAAGAAATTTAAAAAGCTTTAAATGACATATACTAGGATAAAATTTATAAAGCTTTACAAATACTTTTTATTTAAAAAAAAGAGGATTATTAAAAAAATACATAAAAAAATCAAAGAAATTTTACAGACGATTATGAATAGCGAAGCTAATCAAAGAAAAATAATTTAAGAAAGGAACAAAATATTAAATAATAAAAATTATAATAATGCTAATTAAAGGAAAAAAAATAAAATTTTTCATTAAATGATAAAAAATTAGAACTTAAAAATTTGGAACATAATTATTTGGATTTAAAAGAATTATTATAAATATTATAATTGACTTTGATGGAAAATAAATGTGATGAATAAATATATGGTAAATCTATTTTGTGTTGGGTTTCAGAATTTAGTGAATACTTTTAATATATATAAAATTATGTAAATGAAATTGATTAGGAGTAGGCTAAAAAATAGGACGAAAATTTATTCAAAAAATTAGAACAAATTAAAGAAAAAACATAAACATAATATATGAAAGATTATGAAAAAGGATCTAAAAAATTAAGATAATTATACGAAAAAAAGAAAAAATATAAATGAAGTACTTTGGATAATTTATTTAAGTTATACATTTTATATAGTTTCAATTTTATTTTTAGTACAATAAAATATAATAATTTAATTTACTTAAGTTTAATGGGATTAATATAAGATTAGCAATATATTACCAAATAAATAAAATAATAAATATACTTAATTTAATTAATATTTCCTGTAACTTGGAAATTGATTTTTTATATTGTGTCTTATTTTGTTTAAAATAGAGCAAGTATTGATTCTAGCAATAATCAATTAAATATTTTATAATAAATAAAGTTTATAATGAATTATAAAATACCAATGGCTTAATAATTTTTTTATTTTACTATAAGAAATTAAAATTCTAAAAAATTAATAAAAAATAAAAAATACATTATATATTTAGAGTAAAAATTTAAATTAAAATAAAAAAGATTTATATTATAAAAAAAATCGTTTTATGAGAAGAATTGTAGAGGGTGAAGATTCAAAAACCATTCATGTTTTAGTTGCAGAAGATGATTCATTTTAAAGACTTTCATTAATTGATATTTTGACTCTTTGTAATTATGAAGTAAAAATAAATTATATCATTAAATATATTTTAAAATCAATCAAATTTATTAAATAAAAATACATTTTCTTACCTATCTTTATAATTTCGTATAAAATATAGTAAATAAATAAATATAACTTTTTAAATTTTACCACAATTTAAAAAATAAAATTAATTAAGGTTACTGCAGTAGAAAATGGAAGATTAGCAAGAGATGAACTATTAAAAGAAGACTAATGTTTTGATATAGTTTTATTAGATTTAATGATGCCTGAAATGCATGGACTTGAATTGTTAACTTTAATGATGGTAAATTTATTTAAATTAAATTTAACATATTTTTATTATTAAAGATTAAAATCACTGGCATAAAAATAAAAAATACATAATTTTTTATTTAAACTTGATATTAATTATAAATATTATTTTATTAAAGAAAAATGAAAAACTAAAAGATATACCAGTTATCATGATGAGCGCAGATGGTGAAAAGGAAATTGTTTCAATGTGCTTGTAAAAGGGTGCTAAAGATTATTTAGTAAAGCCTTTAAGAATAACAACTGTAAAAGGAATTGCTAAGCATGTCTAGCAAAAAAATTAGGGAAAATAATCAAATTCCGAAAAAGTAAATAATATTATTAATATAATACTAAAATTTTTCCAAACCTAATATAATAAATTTAAACTGAGATTTAATTAACTTATCAAAAAAAAAGGTATAGTATAAAAAACTTAATGTTCTTGGATAAGGAGCTGCAGGATCAGTTGAATTAGTATAAAGAACTGATAATGGAGAGTTATATGCTTTAAAAGTTATTCCTTTACATTTTATGAGTAATTAAAAAATTTAAAATTCTAAAAATAATTTAAAACAAAAAATTAAAAAAAAATTCATTAAAAATAAAAAAGGTTAACAGGAAAAAAAAATGGCAGAATCAGAAGTTACATTGCTAAAAGTATTGGTTGCACCTACAATTATTAGGTAACCATTATTTAAATTTTTTGTTAGTTACTTTATTTGTTTAATTATATATTTATATACTTATAATTTTTTTATTTATAAAATTCAAGATATTACGATTCTTTTGTCGAAAATGATTCAATTTGCATCGTTATGGAATATGCTAAAGCAGGTTCTTTGTTCGACAAAATTAATGAATAAAAAGCTAAAGGCTAGAAATTCACAAATGATTAAATTTTATTTTATATTGCCTAATTGATAATTGCTGTATACTTTATGCATTCAAAAAATATTTTACACAGAGATATTAAAACTTAAAATATGTTTTTAACATCTGATTATATTGTTAAATTGGGAGACTTTGGTATAGCAAAAGTAATATTACAATACATTTAAATTAATTTATATTTTTAATAATTGAAAAATTATATTTAAAAATATTAATTATTTATTTAACTTAACCAGGCTTTAGGAACTAACGCTGACATGACCAAAACATTAGTTGGGACACCTTATTTTATGAGTCCAGAGGTAAAAAAATAAGAATAATATATAATAAAAATAAAATATTTATATACAAATTATATTATAATTTAATTTTCATTAGGTATGTAAAGGAGAACAATATGGAAGTAAAGCAGATATATGGGCTATTGGTTGTACATTGTATGAACTTTGTTAATTAAAAAGGCCTTTTTAATTTGATAATATAAATATTTTGTTTGATAAAATTAAAAATGAAGACCCAGATCCTATAGATGAAGACTATTCTGCTGATATTAAAAAGTAAAAAAATAAAAATATTAAACATGTTGGCACTAATTAATTAGTTAGTTCCATATAAATTATTTATCAAAAAAACCAATAAATTTTATTTAAGCTTAGTAACTAGTTTATTAAATAAAGATCCTGAAGCTAGACCTTCAGTATGGTCTTTAATAACGATGCCATGTTTATTTAAATGCATAGAAAAATACCAAAAAGAAGAGGCCCCAGATGATGATTTTTTGCAAGGAATAATTATACAAGCTAAAAATGAATAAAATAAAGGGATGAATGGGAGTTAAAGTACATAAATTGCTTTAGATAATACAAACACAGGTATAAGTAGTTAAAGTAAATAATCTAGAGGATCTTAATTTTAAAATAACAGTTTAACAAAATCAAATCAAAAGCCAGTCGATAAAGATAGACAAAGAATTTTATAAATGGCTAAAACCTTAAGAGCAGATATTTAACCAGAAGGAATTAAAGTAAGTATGACTAATTATGAACCTAATTTAGTAAAGGAAGATGTAAAAAAAATAAATATTTTAATTCATTAAAAATTTATAAATAAATAAATTATTTATAATTTATGTTAATATCCAATTTACAATAAATAGGTGATTAAAAAATGGTTTAAAGAACATTATCCCGGTTCAGAGGATGATCAAAAAAAATTTATAGAAAAAATGTTAGAAAAAAAATATCTGCATAAAATTATTTAAGGAAAAAATGAACAAGAAAATTATTATAGGTATTTTTAGATTGGCTTTAAAATTATTTTAGTTTATTTAATTTTACTTATCATATTTTTTTAATTATTATTATAAAATTTATAGATTTTAATGTGATATTCCAGGATAACCTTACAATTAAATGTATATTTTAGAAGATTCAGATAGGTCAGCCTTAGAAATTTAAAAAGAATTAATAGATATAGCAAATTTAGTTTTAAAAGAAATTTGTGATAGTCATAATAAAGGAGAAATTATAGATGATAAACTATTTGCAAATAAAAAATTTTAGAAATTTGAAGAAATTGCATGTGAACTATAGGCTATTTAATTAAACGATTTGTCAGAAGAAGAAATATCTTTATTTTTTGCAAATTTGGTTTAAATAATGTAAAAAATAATTCGTTTAGCAAAATTTATTTAGTTTTTTTTAATAAAAGGCAATTTCATGCAGTATTAAGGGATAAAATAAATAGAAAACAAAACTTAATAAAAGACCCCGTTGATAATTTAGGTTTATTAGGCAAATTATTATCATTTATACCTTTTATAGGTCCTAAAAGAATTCCTTTTTTAGGAGTACTATCATATCAAATCAAAGATATGAGATTTACATTAGATGATATAAAACACGGTATTTTAAGGAATAATTAAAAACCAAATTTTGCTTGCAATTTCTAACCATTTGGTAAAAATGACTAGAGGAAGAGATATTGTTAAACAAATGATTTGAGGATATTATTTTTATATAGAGAAGAAAATGCAAATTTAAAGCATTTGATATATTTTTCTAGCTTAGAATAGTAAATATAAAATTTGTTTAAAATGCATTTATTTTTAAATATTTTTTTTAAATTATATAAAGAATGAATCAAGAACTTGATAAAGCATGTAAATAAATGCTAAATGCACATGTATGTCTGGATGAAATAGATAATGACCTTACTTTACATAAAATTTTTTAACTTTATTAAACAGATTTTAAAGGCTCTTAATAAGAAATTGAATTTATTTATAAATACGTTAAAAATTTAGGACCAAAAGAAGATTTAATTGAATCAATCTAAGAAAAAAGATTATTTGTGTCATATGAAGAAAATTTTGAATGATGACTCTTTTATAAAATATATTAAAGGCATATTTTTATTAATTTATGTATATAAATATAAAATATTGGGTATTTTAAAAATTAATATATTTTATCATATTATTGATTATTAAATTTGAAAATTCTAAACCTGAATTTATAAATTTGTTTTTATGAAGAAATAAATATTTTTAAGAAAATAAAAAATAAAAAATATAATTAATAAATATGGAAATTAACAAAAGCTAGAAATAAAATAATCTACTTGAACTACTACCTTAGTCATTCGAATAATTTTTAGAACAAAATAAAATAAATAAAGATATTTTCAAAGACATTGAATATTTAAAAAGTTTACCCAGATATTTCAGACTTAAACCTGAGTTTAGGGAAAAAAATTGTAATTTTTATTAAAAATATAAAAAATTAAATATAAATTAGATTAAAATAGAAGTATGACAAAAATTTTTAAATCATTAATTTATATTTAAAGAATAGGAAGTAATTAAAATAATAGCTGAACAATTAAAATGTAATACAAGTGATATAAAAAAAGTAGAATGGATAGATGATATGTATGAATTAACAGGATCAATTAAAATAGCTAGTTGTTAATTTTATTAATAAGGTTAATTATATGGTATTGATTTGGCCTCAGCAACTTGTGTAATGGCCTTAGAATTGTAAAAAAATAACAGTGTATTAGATTTATGTTGCGCCCCTGCAACTAAATTAAGTTATATTGCTGATATTTTAAGATATTAATAAAGTGATATTAATTACTTAAATAGTAAATAGAAAGGCTATGTTAATATTTAATGTAACTTGTAAAATTAAGTATAATAGTAAGATGATTAAAATGATGTAAAAGAAGGATAATTAGAAGTTGAAAATTAAAAATAAAAATTAATTGTGGGAGTTGATATCTCTCATAATAGGTTAAGTGTAAGCAAAAATATAGTTAATAAATATTAGTTAGGTGAGTATATAGAACTTGTAGAATAAGATGGTACGAAATACAATAGCGAAAGATTATTTGATAGAGTATTAGTAGATGCAGAGTGTACACATGATGGGTCGGTTAAACATTTATTGAAATTCATAAATGAATAATCAGGAAATTAAAATTAATAAGACATTAAATCCAAAAATTAAAAAAAAGATATTTTATAAGAAAAATAGGAATTAGAGAAAAATATATAAGAGTAAAAATGAAATGTTTATTTAAAATTAAAAAATTGGTTATTTATTTATATTTTTAAAAGATAATAACAACAAAATTTAAGTAAAAAATAGAAAAAAAGATTAGAGAAAAGGCTAGAAAATATTAAAAATCAAATAGAAAAAAATAATACAAATATCTATACATAAGAAATTACAACCAAAAATTAGTGGACAGCTAAAGATTTTTAAGAAAGATTTATGGATGAAAAAAAAATGGAAAACACTATTCCTCTATAAAAAAATTTACTTAAAAATGGATTTAAGCATTTAAAACCAGGTACAATGATATATATTTTATTTTTTTATTAAAATTTTAAAAAAATAAATTATTTATTTATTTTAAGGAGGAATACTTATTTATAGTACTTGTTCATTTGCAAAAAGCTAAAATGAAGATGTAGTAGAATGGTTTTTGTAGGAAAATAAAGAAGCTAAAATACTACCAGTATTTTCTGACGAAAAAATTAATGAAATAAAATGTTAAAAAGGGTTCAATGATAAAACCATAAGATTTGACCCAATAAATAATAAAACTGGAGGCTTATTTGTATCTAAAATCACAAAATTAGAATTATGAAATAAATTTATAATTAATTAATATTGTAGAAATTAAATTTAATTATTAAATAATAACAATTTAAATTCAAATTTATAAATATAAAATACAATATCAATTATATAATTGTTTAATAAAAACTGCATTATCTTCATCATATGGTATAGATATTGACATTATATTAGGGTTAGATTTGAAATCAAACATCTCAAAGTGGCCTTAATAATCTGCATGAGGATATGTTTTTTTAAAAATTTTTAATATTTTTTCTTTGATTTATAATATATAAACTACAAAACAGGTAGGAATACCCCTATATTTAAAATCTACTTATAATGTTCTTAATTCAGGCATAGGAGTTTCAACTAGTTATATTTCCTAGTCAAATGATTCTAATGCTTTATCAAGTTTATTTGCTTTTTTAAATAAAAATTTGATTATACAAAAAATTCAATAGTTAAATAAAAAATGAATATTTTTAAAATATAATCAATAAAAATCTTTAATATACTATCTTGCTCTGATATCATTATTCCCACTAAAGCTCTAGTCATTTATCTTTATTTTAATTTTTCATCATTATAATAAAATGCAAATACTTTGCCATTTTAGAAACTTTTTTTTTAAATATTTATCCATTTTGGGAATATATTAACCAATCCATCATGCTTTCCTTTATACTATTAAAAAACTATATGACATTAACTTAATGCCATATCTTTTATTTCAACTTTTTGTAATAGACCATAATATACAAAAAAGCTAAAAATTATGAGACCGAAAAATAAAGTTAAAAATAATAGTATTAAAATCATTTTAATGACCTAATTTTTAATATGATTATTTAATTTGGAATTATTTATTTAAATTAAATAATTATTTGGATAAAAAATTACATAAGGTTTGTTTAATTTTATAAGAGATAATAAAAATGAATTTTTTTTAAAATTTTAATAATTATAAGATTAAAAGGTATTTAAGACAAATATTTTATTATAAAAATATACTTTTTAATAAAATTCTATTTCAAATTATATTTTACTTATGTAACAAAATATTTTATAAATAGAGTAAAGTGGCATATATTTTTTCTAAAAAATATGTATTTAAAAAAACTCAATTCAATTATTCCAAATATAGAAAAAGTAAATTAAAGTTAAAATAATTTTGGTATATTTATTAATAATATTATTAAATATAAATTTATTATATATAATATTATATATGGTATATAAATAACTTATAATCTAAAATTTATCCACTAATAAAAATTTAAATTAAATATTATATATAGTTTATAATTTGTTATATTGGTATTATAAGTGTGGTAATTGAATTTATATATACACAAGTTTTTTTATAATTTATTTATCTTAAAAAAATTTTTAAGTTATATTATTTGTTAATTTCAGTCTTTATTTTTATCCTCTATTTATATTCACTAATAAATTCTTTGCAAAATATTCAGTGTATTTTAACTGGTTTTGGCTAATATATACAATTTAAGTTAATTCTTTTTAATAAATAAAAAACTTAGTATTAAAGTATAAATAAGGAACAAAGAAATAACTTTGACCTAATTGTTTTCTATTTTTAGCCACCAACTATAGTATTTTTTCATTATTTGGTATAAAAATATTTTAAATTAACTCAAAAATTTTCCTAAATCTTTTTTATTTTCCCTTAAATTTTTTATTTCTTCATTTATAATATTCATTTATTAATTTAAATATTTTTCTCTTTTGGAAGGCTCAATTATTTCCACTTATTAAAGGTGAAGTCTAAAATTATTTTTTCTATTTTTTAAATCAAATTTTTGTTTTCTTATTTCAAGTTCATACTCAGCCTATTTAATTAATATATTTTCCTCACTTAATGTAAAATTTTTATTCATCTTATTTTTTATTTTTTTTTAGTTTTATAAAGGAATATATTTTCTTTTTGTTTTTTTTTTATTATTTTCTTTTTACTTTATTTAATTAGTTATTCTTAATTGTATTTTTATTTATTTTATTGAATAATTTGAGAATATTTTTATGCATCAAATTGATAAATTTAGGTGACGCAATTACAAAGCATCACTTTAAGTCACCTATTTAACTCATAATTTTTGAATATTTTTTAAATAATAAAGTTAGAAATAAATTAAAATAATAGTTATTTGGCACTTTATAATTTAAGTTATTAAAATTATTACATTTAACAATTAAAATAAAATATAATTTTATCTTTTAACAAAAAAAAACTATCAAAATTCTAGATAAATAAAAATTTAAATCTTAACTAATTAATATAAATTATTTACAAATTTATATATTTAAAAATTTTTATTATAATTTTTTAATTATTAAAAACTCATCTAATATATAGAGATATATAGATAGTGTTCTAACTTATTGTAATAAATTTTTCAACAATATGATAAATTTAATATAGAAACCTAACAGTCATGATTCAAATCTACAATATTTAGCTAAAGTTTCAAGAAATAAGAAATAAACAAAATGAATTAAAACTCATCCCTTTTTTAAATCATTTAAAACTTAGAGATTTTAAAAAAATATACTTTATGATTTTAATTTATTATATTTATTTTTTATCTATTTTTTTTTATTATTATAATCAGATCTTCCTAAATTTTTATATTGTATTTTTTTAAGTAAATCTTTTTAAATTTTTTGAAGTTTTTTAACTATATGCTTAAAATTATTAGCAGGTTAGTAAATATCATAATTTTTAAGTCTATCTAGATTTACCAAAAAAAAATCATTTTAAGAATTCAATTAATGTTCAGATTTTTCTATTTCCTCTTTATCTATTAAATTTTGCATATCATTTATAAGCATAAATTATTACAATTTTTGATAAGCGTTGCTATTCTATTATGATAAGTTTTAATAACTTTACATTTATCCTATATTTTTACTATCTCCCATATTTATCTTATGAATGTTATTATTATTACTACTGTTTGGATTTTAATTATTGTTATATTGGTTTGTAAAATGTACTTTTTTAAAGCTGTTATATTAAAAGCCTTTTGAAACTAATCTTTAATTTAGTTCTTGCAATTGGTTTTTAAGTTGAGAATTATATTAATCCATTCTATATATGATATGATGCTATCCTTTTAGTATTTTTGACAAATTTTGGATGGTAAAATTTTCAACTTAATTTTAATTTTTATTTAAAATTGGGAATTTTAAATAGGGGTCTGGCTAAGTTATAGGCTGAATAGGGGAATTAATGCAATCAAACTTATTTTTCCAGTCTTACATCAAATCTGGCTTTTTTAGTTTATTCAAATTATTAGCAAAGACCAATCCTCTATTTTTTTGCCTTGATTAGCTCATCAAATTAATATTATTCAAATTTTGATAATTATCTTAATGTATTTCCTACAATTGCTTATTTAGTAACTTTTTGGATTACTATTATTTTTATTTTTTCTTATCGTTTATAATCTAATTTTGGTTTATTTATAAAATAATTTTTAAAATTTCTTTAATTGAATATAAAAATATTTTTATAAAATCGGTATTTAAATATATTTATTACATCATCTATCGATAAATAGCTAATTTGTTAGTCCGTATTAAGATTTTTCCTTTTAACCTTTTGAATAAATGGAGAGCTTGGTAGATTAAGATTATTGTTTACAGATAAATTCTCTGAACTTTGGAATTAATTAAGTTATAATGGATCTTATTAAACATTTATTTCATTTGAATTTTGATTATTTATCTATTTTTACTTTTATAATTAACTTGAATAATTTTTTTAAAGATGTGGAGAATGTTGTTAATTATTTTCGGGAATACTATTTATATTAGGAGTAAATAAACTATTTAAATCAGTGTTAAAAATTTAAAAATATGCTTAATTTTTTTAATTATTATTATTATAGTATGAACTGTTTGTATCCTAAAGTTAATTATCTTTCAAAACATCGTTTTGACATTCTGGATATAATTAGGATTATATTTTATTTTATTGTTAATTACCCTAATCACTAATTTGCTTTTAATTTAAATTTGTATTATTATTAAATTTTTGCAAATTTTAGTTGTTATTATAATTTGAAATCAAATTTTCATTATTATTTTATATATGTTAATTAAGGTTAATATTGTTATTACTATTTGTACTTATATTAATTTTATTGTATGCGGAATTATTATTTTTCTGATACTTTTAACAATTTTAATATGCCTAATTAATTTTTTCTGAATATCCTTCTTCTTCTTCACTAGTTATTTTACTTTTTAATTTTTATCTATCTATATTTAATTTACCACTCTATATTTCAAAAATACTTGATTATTTATCAATATTTAAGTAAGAACTCTAGAAAAATTCATCTTCTTCAGAATTCATATATTCTTCTATATAAAGAGTCCCATCTTCTCTAAATTTTATGGCTGGTGTGTTAAAATAGAAATCTTAGTCTTAATCATTCAAATCATAGTCAATTTCAAAAGGGATCAAATCAGTTCTTATTCTCATTACTTCTTCTCGAATTGTATCTATATTTTTGAAAGTGTGTATTCTAAAATCTTCTTCGAACTCCCCTATCCTATAAAGTTATTAAAAAAGTAAATTATTTCGCTCAAATTTTATTTATTTTAAATAAAATTTAGTTTTATTTAAATTAAAGTACCTTATTCGTTCCCTACGTTTATATCTAGTTTTTTCCTATTTTATTTGATAGTCTTTGTTTCTTTTTCCATAAACTTTTTAATCTTTTACGATAGGAAATATCAAAGGACATAAATTGGTCTGGTGAACTCTTGAAAAACAATTATAGCATTTTTCTTGTCGCCAAATAGTATTATATGTCAGATTTTCTTTAATATTAAAAAACTTTTCTATATCTCTCGGAAATTTTTTTATTTACTAGATAAAATCTTTTTTCTCAAAATAAACTAGTCTCGAAACATTTTGACTTCTAATAGAATATTCAAATGGCTCTTCAACATAAAATTATCTATAACCTATTTCCTAATGTTGTATAGTTAATAATTTTATAGTTATTATATTATATAAAAAAAAACGAATAATTTTAAAAAATTTTAAAAAATTTATATACGTTTCTTCCTTTTAGAATACAAATAACTTAATCGCCCATTTGCGAATTTTTTTATCCTTACAAATAAACTTCCAAAATTCCTTCCATAAGTATATAAAATCTTGTACTTGTTTCTCCTTAATTAAATAATATGTGACCAGGTCCCACAGTAATTTCTTTTAAATAAAGTTGTATTTATTTTTAAAAATCCAAGGAAAATTTTCCAGATTTTTATACCTAAGTACTTTTGTAAACAGTCCCATAATATTCAGAAAAAATATTATCTTATACACTTTTAGATATGTTTTAAATAATTTCTAATCCTTTTGTATTAGCGGCAATTTCTTGTTCTCTAAAGTATTCTAAAGCTTTAATTACGCTCATTTGACTCTCTTTACTTATATTTCTTTTATTCATGAATTATTTCACTTCGAATTTTTTTATTCGTAAATCTTCTGATTTTTAGGAATCAGTTCTTATAATACTATCTATAGTATTTACAAAAAAAGCAAAAACACCACATCCTACGATACTCATTATAATTCCAAATATTTTTTCTGTATAAGTAGTGGGAGAAATATCACCTTAAAATATATAATAAAAGCTTAATTTTTAATAAATTTTATTTATATAATAATTTATTTTATTTACCATAGCCAACGGTGACCATAGTAATTATAGAGAAGTATAAAGCATCTGTATAAATATAATTCCATTATTTGTCCAAAAGGTCTTAATCTTAAAGCCAAGTATTTTACTCTCCTTTTTATATCTCAATTTGAGCAATTTTATAAAAAGAAACTGCAAAAATATGAGCTGCTACAGTTATTATATATAGCAATTTTATCAATTAATATTAGGCATTATATTTAGATACAATTTAATAAGTATTATCTAAAAAATCTATAATTCCATTTATTTACAGTATTCTAATCAAAAATCCGATTAAAATATAAGAGTCATCTTAAGCAGAAAAATTGATTATAAATACAATTGTGGCTATAAAATCAATAATAAATTCTTTTTTAAAATAAGACCTCATTATTAGTTTTCTATCTTTACTTATAGATCCTTCATAAAATATACCAGTATTAAGCATAAAAAAAATATCAGTTAATGAGTAAATTAACAAAATTGAGTCTAAAATTTATTTTAATTCTTATTCCTGAACTTAAAATGAAAGCCTCCATGGAATCCAATATATGCATATCTATTTTTTTATTTTTTTAGAAAATTAGTAAATGAATAAAAAATTATAATATATAAATTTTTATATATACCATTATTATTATAAGCTTAAAGATATTCCATAAAATACATAACATTGAGTAGGGATTAAAGACAGGAATTTTGCTTATACAATGTAACTACGTGAAAATTTTATCTTTAGATACATATGATTTGTCATTTATAAGCTTATAATGATAGTCATTTAATTTTTTATATACATATGATTAAGATAAGTATAATATCTTTTTCTTTAATCGTAAATATTTAGTAATTTTAATAATATTTTTTAACGAACTTAATTAATATTTTTTTTATTATAAATTGTGCATTTTTTATCCTATTTAATCAGGGTAATAACTATAATAAGATTTTATTTCCGATTCTTGGTCTAAGCTAATATTAGAGTCTTCTTTTTAAAATAGCATTGATTTTTTAGAACCTTTAGTAAAAATTATTATATTTTATATAATTAAATTAATAAAAATACCATCCAAAATATTAATTATTTATATAATATGAATTTTTTATTTACAAATAGAGCTTTAATTTTTCATTTTTATTTTTCTATGTCTAACGCTTGTTAATTCTTTAAAACTATTTTCCGAAATAAATTCAGAAAACTTGGGCTAAAATTATTGCGTTTAATTTAAAGTTTAGAATTATTATTAATTAGCTTATGAAAAGCTTTGATTTTCTTAATTATCCTTATCATCAATTTTTTAAGAAAAATTAAAAATTTAATTGTCTTTTCTACCACAGCTTGATGCACCTATCATACTGTATCTATTTTAATTGTATTATGTATTTCCATTAATTAAAATCGATTTTCTCTCTTTTAAAATTCCTGGTTTACTTTATTAATTTTCGTTTATTTTTTTTTTTATTTCTAAAGTTTCTTAAATTCTACAAGAATATTTAGAAGGAGAAGAAGAAGAAGAAGAATTAGATTTGCTAATTTAAGATTAATTATTAACTTATAAATCTTCTAAATTTTTAATCTATTATTTATTCTGTTTATCTTAGGGAGACAATTAAATTTAAATTGTTTCTGTGTCATTATCTCTATTTTGTTTAAATTCTACTTGTGTTTCATGAGATTAAACAAAAAATTGTCTTTGTTTATTTATAACTTAAATATCACTCTGTATTTACTGTTCCTATGATTGAATTTGTGAATTTTATAAAGATTATAAAGATTATACATTCAATGAATTTAAAAATGCCTTTGAGTCATTAATATTTGATTCTTTTGTAGTTTAAAATATAATATTATTATATTAGTATTTTTCCATTATATGTATTTTTTATTTATTTATTTTAAAAATGTTTGAATCATCATATTAATTTGTAAAATAATTGAAATAGATGATAGTTAAAAATAATTATTTTATAAAAAAAATTTTTTTACTATGATTACGTATTATTAATAAATTAAACTTATAATTTTACAATAAAATTAAAATATTTTATATTTTTTAATTTTAGATCATATTATATAATTGTTTAAATTGTGAAAACTATTATATAATAAATATTTTATTTATATCAAATATCAGTTTTAATGGCAGAATCAATTTTAATACTTTGATTAACTTCTATAGTTTTTTGATTTTAAATATAATACTCTAATTATTTTGACAGTTCATTCAATAATTATTTATAGTGGTCAACACTTTAATGGTCTTTTTGAATTTGCTAGTTTAAAATTTCATATTTGTCTTTATTTTATTAATATAATTAATAGGTTTTTTTTGCTTAGTCACTTATGTTATAACAAAGTTCCATTTCATCATTTAAATTTTTTTAAATTTCTTTAGCTTATGAACTGGCAGCATTAAATTTATCTAATAATTCTTAGTATTATCTATTTTTTTCACTTAATTCTTAGGTTTTGGTAAAATATTATGTTTTTAGCTCGCTGATTTCTTAAGATCTTTATATATTTATTACAAATAAATAAAAATAAATATAAAAAAATAATAATTATAAAAAAAAACATTTTGTATAATTCTAATTTACTTTTATTCTACAACAATTTAAGCTTAAGTTTATTCCTCTTAAACTTTATTATTTTTGTGGATTTGAATGTAATCTAATTCGCCTAATAATTAAGTTTTTTCTTATTCTTTTTAAATTTTTTTTTAAAGCAAAAGATTTTTATTATTTTCATATTATTATTAAGTGATTTTTTCATAATTTTTAGCATCAGATTATTTCAATTCTTCTAAGTTCAATTTGCTTATATGGTACAAGTTTTATTAGTATTCTAATTCAATATCTTAAAGCTGTTATTCTAAATCTAATATATCTGCTCTTAATTAGTTAATTTTGATGGTAATATCTTATTCATTCTTGTCACCAATTCCTTTTTCTAATATTCTTAATTTTTCCTCGGCTCTATTTTTCTCAGATCTAAAGTTTTTTTTATTGTTTAATGAATGAAAATTATAATTATTTATAATTTAATTATATAATTTTTTTACTCAGCATTCATTCTATTAGCTTGTATATTTTAGATTTCAGATCTTAATTATTTAATTGAATCAACTAAATGGTTTAATTCTTCATTTTATTAGGAATTATGTAATTAATCAAATTGAGATTCATATTTCACCTTGAGTTTATTTACGCAACTTTCATACTATAAAATTATAAAATATTATAATTAAAAAATTCTGGTAATAATACAAAGTAAAATATATAAAAATAAATAATTACCACAGATTTTAAGTTATTTAACTCATTACTATATTCTATATTTCATAAAATGTTTAAATAATAATGATAAATTAAACAAATTTAATATATAAATATTTTATACGGCTTAATTATTAATGGAGATTGGAAACTTAGGAAACTTGATTCAAATAGTTTTAAAAGAATTGAGAAAATTCATTAATATTATTTTCATTTAACAAAACGATTTATTCCAAATTTTTTTCCAATCCTTCTATGGTAGAAATATCAATGTTATAATTTTTTTAAATATAATCATCTAAATTTTAAATTTATTCATTGAAAGAAACAAAGTTAATTTCTTTTGCTTTTTAAGTGAATAGTCCTAAAAATATTTAATAATTTATAATAGTAATTTTTACTTTAATAAAATTTTAAGGAAATTTTATTATTATTATAAAGTGATTGATTACCTGAAAGAGATATGGAAAAACTTACAAGCACTACTATAAATGCTATTAAAAATATAAAACTTCTTAAGACTCCTTATGGCTATAAATAAATTAAAGCTTAAATAAATAAATTATTTGTAAAAAATAAAATCCAATTTAATTAATACTCCTTCTGGTTAAAATACTCTTTTAACTCTTTCGTTTAAAATCATTTTTTATTTTTTATTTTATTATTTGCTATTTTTTATTAGTATTTAATAATAAAATAAATATAAAGGTATTTTTATTTTATTTTTTTATTTTGTTTATTGTAAATTAATAATTCAATTAATTACAATGAACTTGTTATTGTTATTAAATAATTTTACTTTTGCAATTTAAAATTAATGAATGACAATATTTTAAAATAATTATTGATAAAATACCCGCTATATTCAATTTTTTATAATAACAAACTTATTCAAGTATTATTATGTTATAAGTCTATATAGAATTTAATATTTATATGTAATATTTTGAACATTTTTTTGAAATTTTAATTTATATAAACAAAATTTAGTTAAAAATAATACAAAGTAAAATTTAAAAAGCGATATTTTTTACTTTTCTTAAATTTATTGTTATATGTTATTGAATCACAAGAATATAGAATTTTTTGCCTTTCATTAAATTATTAGAAAATAATTAAATAAAAATGTTTAGTTTTTCTGTATCAAATTTATACGATAATTACAAATTAAAAGAAAATGAAAATGAAAGTCTAAATTCTTAAAACAACCACCCCACTATTTAGAATGGAATAAAAAAAAGTTAAAATATAAATAAGAAGAAAATAGAAGAACTCTAAGGTTATGAAAAAATTTTGGTACTTAAAAAATTACAATAAGAAAAAGATGCTGAATAAGAAGAAGTATAAAAGTAAAATTTAAGAATAAAAGGTGAGGGCGAACTAATTCCATAAATTGAACGAATAAATTTATATAATAATAATTATTACAAAACGCCAAAAGTATGTTTTTTAATAAAATTAATTTATTATACAATATTTAAATTTTTTATTTGCAAATAATAAATAGTTTTTATTAAAATTATTAGTATTTTATTATAATATAAAATAAAGCCAGTTTAGTAAATATAAGTGTAGCCTTAAATAGTATAACCTAGGCAAAAATAAATTGATTTGAACTCTAATTATTACGGGAATAATGGTTTAGATCCTAGTGGAAAGGTTAAAATTTTTGACACTTCTAAAATGAGGAAACATAACATAGCACAAATAGCTCCAAATTAGGTGAATATAATAACTATTTTTTTTGAAATTTTTAGTTCTAATTTAAAATAAAAATTATTTAATTAATATTAAAAGTTTGTAGTCAAGGGAAAATTTCCAGGACCCCAAAATTTTGTAGAAGAAGTGTTAGATGATTTCAATTATTAAGATATTTAAAAATCAAAAGTTTATTATTAAGTACAATAAATATTGTAAGCCGAAGATTAACAGTAAGTTGAAGAATTTAACACCTAAATAAATGAAATAAAATAAAAATTGTAGTTATACAGAGAAAAAATGTACAAAGGCGATCCTTTTATGTCTGGATATGAAGATAAAGAAGAAATAAAAATGAAGTACTTATATTTTTTTTATTTTTATGTTTTTAATTAAAAATAATGAAAAAAATTTTAAAGTTAGGAAATAGAAAGACTTTAAAAGGAAAAAGATTTAGCATTTGAAAATTTAAAAAATGATGAGGAATATTAGGCAAAAAGAAAAGTTAAAGAAATAATGCTATTAAAGGAATTTGAAATAAGAAATAAGGAATTAGAGTCAAAAAAAGTAATTACATTAGACAAAATACCTCGAAAAAGAATGCTAGAAATTATTGATAAATATGCAAATGAAAAAAAAGAAATTAAGCTATATGATTTAAGATATAAAGATTAAATTGATAAGCATTTAGAAAAATAAAACTAATTTTTTACAGAAAACAGAACTTTAGATGGTAGGACTGTAGTACTTTAAAATAATAAATAGTATATAGATTAATAAGAGGCATTATTTAAAGATTTTGAATCTTTTAGGAAAAATTATATTTAAAAATTGCAAAAAGATTATAATAAAAGAAGTTAGGTAAAATCTGGACTTTAATTAGATATAGAAATTGAATAAGAATATCGGAAATATAAAATATAAAATTAGTATAAATATTAAAAGGGTAAGAATTATCCTTTGATTAAACATTAAAATGTATATTCTGATTTTGATGATAGTTTATAAATACACATAAAAGAAAATAGCAAAACTTAATTGCTAAATAGAAAGGAATTGGTTGATAATAAAAATAACTTTCACTATGATTAAATTTTTGGATATAAAAGTATGTTTTAAAGCTAAAATTAAAATTAAAGTGATTATATTAATGATTTTGATTCAAACAATAATATCAATGATAAACAATAATTTATTTAGTAACAAGAGGTTGCAAATTAAATTTGGGAAGGCAAAAATATTTAAAATTAAGATATTAAAAATTAATAGGTAGAAGAATTAAATTATTTTGTAAAAAATTATAAAATATAAGAAAAAAGATTTCCTTGTAAATTTAAAAAGGTATCAGTGTAAGAAAAATTTAATTTCTATGGTCCTTGATTTTAAAGTGATAAAGCTAAAATAAATATTTTTATTTTATAACTAAATTTTAATATATTAAATATTTTTATGAATGAACATATAATTATTAAAATTATGAGGTCATTTGATGAATTAATTGATCTTAAAAATTGCTATTCTTGATTCTTCTTTAGATAAAACTAAAAGTCCATAAAATGATTTATACTACATTATTTTTAAATCGTTTATACAACAACCCTCGGCAACTATATTTTAAATTCTTTCCAAAATTTCTAATTTTTAGTTTAATAAGATGACACTCTATTATGAAGCTATAGCATAAACCCATTTTTTAGAACTTTCATTATAAACACCATCAGCACTTACAATTATCTTTTAATAATTTTATTTAGTTAAAATAATTAAATATGTTTAAAAATTAAATTAACAATATAATAATTATATTTACAGGATTATCTTCTTTTTCAAATAAGTCTTGTATGTTTTATTTATTAAATTCTTTGAGAATTTTAGGGTTTTCACCAATAACGTATTAAACAGATAGATTCCAAATTTTAAAAGTATAATCTTTGTCAATAGTGAAAGCTCTTTACTCATTTTGGGTTATATTTGAATATTCTATAGATTTTTCATGAGATAATGACATGGCTTTATTGAAATGATATTATTTTTTTTCAAATTTCGTTTCATATATTTTCAAAACACTGACGAAGCCTATAATATAAAATTAATTTATATATTTAATTAATTATTTAATTATATTATTATTAAATATGGTTATTAAAAAATTTATTTACCACTGGGTAGTATAAAGTTATCCGAAAAAGAACAGTGAATTTAAGTGGACAAACCTGTGTGAATTGTGCTGATTTCTTATTTGCTATTCATATCATATATTTTGATTTCGCATTTCTGTATAAATAATATTTAATCTTAGATTTTAAAATGATAAAATTTAATTTTTTCTAATATATTTACTTTTCCTTCCATAAAGGCTGCGACGAATTTATTGTCCTAATAAATATGCAATTTTGTTACTTCTTCTGTAAACAAGTTAGGCATAAATTGTTACGAAGGCTTTTTTTTATAATTAAAAATTAAACAAAGATATTTATTTTATATTATTTACTTTTGGCATATAAAGTTATTTATAAATAGTTTATAAATATTAAATTTATATATATATGAATATTTTTACTTAAATTCTATTCTTATTTTATTCTTAAGAGAAATCAGTGCAATAAGTTAGCAAACTTCTTTAATTTTTCATGGCTACGGCTATGTAATTTCCATCTTTTGATATAGCTATGGCAGTTGGATAATCATATTAGTATTAAAATTAAGTATATTTTAAATGTTCCTCTTTAAAACTTAAAATATCAAAAACTTTAAAAGTTTTATCCTAGGATGATACGGCTAAAAATATATATTTATTTGTTAATTTAAATATAGATTAATTATAAATTAAAAATTATAAAATAATAATTATTTTTTTATAATCAATACCAATGTAATTTTAAGATATAGAAAAATCTGTAATTTAATCAGCAAAATGCATTGCAGAATTTAAGTATAATTAATGTGTAATTTGTTAATGGTGAATTTTTCTCTTTTTATCTCTTTTCCCATGCTTAGCTTACTTTTGCAATTATTTTATAGACATCTATGGTTTTTAATTATTATCATTTTTATTTTCTTTTTATTATTATTCTTCCTCCTACTGTTAAATAACCTCATCTTTTACCTTATTTAATTCATTTATTTACTCATTGGCAGTTTAAACAGGTTTACTTTTTTTGGTTAAAATTAAATAACTAGAAACTACTATAATAATAGCAGTCACGATAAAAATTAGATATTATTCCATTTTTATTAATTATTTTTGATTTCTATTTAAAAATATTTTTAATTTATTTTAATTAATTTATGAGTAAAATTTATGATATTTTTTATATCAGAATTCATTAATTAATTAAGATTTTTTTTTTTTTTCTCATACTACCATAGATCATCACGAATTTAATAAATTGAATGTAGTAATAATTGTAAATATTAAATACTTAAATCAGGTTAATATTTTATATTTTAATATACTGTACTTATTTTATAATATATCAATTTTCTAAAATCTATATATATTAAATCTAGAAAATACCCTCTATACTTTAATCATAGAAAATACATAAGATTAAATAAAATTTCAAAGGAAATTGCTAATTTTTTTAATTTTTTATATTATCTATATATGAATATATTTATATAAAGAAATTAATGATAATAAATTTATAATTACATTGATATTTTTAAAATATTTTTAATTAAAATATTGCTATTTATAAACTTTCATTAGAATTAGGAGAATTTTTGGTTATTATTTTCTACATTTTATAATTTTGTTTTGATAAATTTAAATATAAATCATACTTAAAATAAAAATAAAAATATAATTTTATATTTTTTCTTAAAATTTTGACCCGTTTTTTATTTGTTGATTTATATTACCATTTATTAGAAATTAAGTTTATGAAATAAGTTAGTATTGTAGGATATAATTATAGTTAATTAAATTTTATGATAAATAAAAGAAAAATAAAAGAAAAAATAAAATAAAATAAAAAACTATTATTAAATATTTATTTTTTGTGTAGAAAAAATGGGATCTTGTACTTCGACATAAAAATTCCCCCCTGTTAGAAATAATATAAAGCTTCATAGAGATTCATAAGTAAATAGTGGGTTGTATGCTACAAAAACATAATTTCTGGAAAAATTTATTAATCAAATATATTTGAAATAAAATGAGGATTTAGCTATAAATTATATGATTAAAAAAATAATAGATTCTAATTAAGATCACGATATATAAAAGTTATTTAATAGTTAATCAAAATTTTTGAAGATCTTTAAAAATTTTTAAGAAGAAGTTATAAGTTATAAAAGAAGTAGTTCTTAGTTTTAAATAAAATAAATGGAGGAATCTATATAATTTTAATAATAAAATTAAAGTTAAATTGATAAATAAGGTAAAATTAATTATAAAACTAAATATTAATATTTAATATAATTAAAATTTAAATAAAAAATATGGTATAGGGGATATTTAGGTTAAAATGTTAGTTGTTGAACTAGTCGAAAATTTATAAAAAACTTTTGGTAATTAAAAAGTCGAAAATATTGATATTTAGCAATAGTTATAGGCTTAAAAAATAAAAAGTAAAAATAATTTAATAAAGTTTAATAGAATCGAATTTGATGCTTAAACACCCTAAAACTAAAAAAAAAGCAAGCAAAGATAAAGTGCTGTTCATAATAATGATCATTTAAATATAAAGGAACTAGGTTAAGATTTTGAGTATGAAAAATAAATGGTACATCAGAGATACAGTCATGCTAATATTAAAAATGGACATTATTTTTAAATTAATTCACCCATAAATTAAATTAAAAAATATGAACACAGTTTAGATAACTTTAATATAAGTTTATAAAAACAGAAATCATCATAAAATATTAAAAATGGAAAGTCTGCAAATTGGTCTAAGGTTTAACCTTAGTAAAGTTCTACATCTATAGAAAAATAAGATTTTATTCAAAAATTTTAATAAATGAAATCTTTAAATCCATCGCCAACTCATAAAAATTAAAACTCTCCATTTTTGTAAACTGGGCATTAAAGAAGTTAAAATTCAATTTTATTAAGTCCATATGTGTAAAATCAGTAAAATGATTAATTTAATTTTACCTCACTCATTAGAAAAAAAAGCAGAGTTAGAAAATCTAAGCTTGATATAAATGAAATAGAAGTAAAAATATATAAAAAAATTATCTTAAAATTTAATATCTATAAAAATTAATTTGTAGAGTATTAATATAAATAAATTTTAATTTTAGAATGGAGAAAATCTATCAAATTAGCTTAAAATAAAATAAAATACAAATAGTACTTTAGAATGAATGAATGAATGATTTGAATTTATGATATAAAATAAAAATAAAAAAATTATTATAATAATATGAAATGTAGTTTATTATTTTTATATAATATTTATTTATTATATTATAGTTGTTATAAAAACTTATTTTGTATACTGACTATATAATTATTTTAAAATACTACTTTTTAATTACTGGTATTCTAGTAAATAAGTATTTATTATCAAATTATAACAAATAAAAATTAAATATTAGAAAAAAATGAATATATTAAAGAACATTGGAGATTTTTAATATAAAGAAAATGATGTAATTGGAAAAGGTTCTTTTGGTAAAATACCTATTTATAATTAAATTAATAATAAAAAAAATCAAATGTGTCAATTTTTATTTAATGATAAATATTTATTGTAAACAATTATAATTTTTTTATTAAACAAATATAACATTTTAAAATTCTAGAACTATTATTTTTAAATTTTGCAGGAATTGTTTATTTGGCATATAATAGCTTAAACTAAGAATAAAAAGCAGCTATTAAATGTATAGATAGAAAAAGAATTCACATGTTTAGTTTTGAAGAATCATAAATGCATAAAGAAATTTAATTACTTAAGGACTTGGAATTATAAAATGTATAAAATTTAGTTAAAATGATAGATTATAAATTTCAGGGCGATTTTATATATATAGTTTTCGAATATTGCAATTAGGGTGATTTAAGACAATAATTAAAAAAAAAGAAAATGATTTAAGAGTAGGAAGCAATAAATATTATGCATCAAATAATAATGGGTAATTAAAAATCAACATTTACATATTAAATAAAAATTATTGGTATAAAAAGGTATGAAATAGTTGATAAAAAATAATTATGTTCATAGAGATCTTAAGCCAGAAAATATACTTATTAAAGATGATATATATAAATTAGGAGATTTCGGAATGGCCACTAAAATTGACATTAGAAAACAATAATTAATGTATGAATATGTAGGATCGCCTTTATATATGAGTCCCTAGCTTTTACTGTAGGAATCTTATTCTAGCAAATCTGATAGTATTTATTTATTTATTTTTTTTACTTTTTTTATGTTAATTATTAAATATAATAGTTTGGAGTCTGGGATTGATTTTTTATGAACTTTTATTCGGTAAAACTCCATGGCCATGTCGAGATGTAAACAGTTTAATCAGAAATTTATAAACAACTCCATTAAGGTTTCCTTACGAAGTGCCGATTAATAATTAAACAAAAGATTTTTTGACAAATACTCTTATGGTAAAATTGATTTATATGAAAAAATATTATAAATTTTTATAAAAATATAGAAAAGCTAATTTTTTTTTTTATAAAAGATTAAAGAAAGTGATAGATATGACTGGGAATAGGTTTTTAATCACCCAATATTTACTTAAACATATGAAGATATACAAAAGAGCTATGTCCCTTATATACAGTTAGATTCCTATTCAAGAAATGTTATTGGGACATTATAAGATGTCATGCAATGTTATAATATGAGCATTGAAGAATGTTTTAATAAATTTGACCTGAATAATGACGGACAACTTGATTATGAAGAATTTCATTTATTTTTATCAACTATAGATAAAAGACTTACTTCTTAAGAAACCTTGCATCTGTTTAAAAAATTTGACACATCTAAAGATGGTATGTATAAATATAAATTAATTTTTTTTTTTTGTTTAATATTTATTTATTATATAAATTTCAATATTTATTTTAACTTATTTTCGTTTTTATATTAAAATATTATATGAATAAAAGGGCTGGTGTCTTTGGATGAATTTATGGAGGTATTTTTATAATATGATTTTTCTGATATTTAGGATACGGCCTATATATTAATTCATGAAATTAGAGAAATTATTAAATCTTATAATATAAAAGTGCGTGAAGTTTTTGAAGAAATAGATACAAATAGCAATTATAATTTAGATTAACAAGAATTCAAAAAATTTGTGCTAAAAATAGCTCCCAAATTATAAGATGATGAAATTCTTTAGGTTTTTAAAAAATTTGACCATAATGATGATGGAGTAATATCATTATAAGAATTTGAAAACACATTATTAAGAGGAGTACCTGGTGAGGAACATAGGTAAAAAAAATATATAAATTATTATACAAAACTTAATAAGAATAAATTTTTTTAATATTTATTATTTTAGGTTTAATCTAGAAGAGGAAAAAATAAAAAAGATTTTAAAAGAGTTAAAAAAAATAATTTTTAAAAAAAAAGTAGATCTTAAAAAAGTATTTGATACTTATGATCATAGAAAAAATGGTATTATTATATTTTCTAAAATAAAAATTTTTATATTTTTAATATAAAATTTCATAGGATAAATGTCTTTTAAAGCCGTTAAAAAAATGGTGTAAATTTTAGAACCGAAAGTTTCAAAAAAAGATGTGGACATAGCATTTAAAATGTTAGATAGTAATAAGGACGGAAAAGTTAGTTATGATGAATTTGTGCTATTTTTTTCTAATGATAATGAAAATAATTGATAATTAAAATAATTTAATATGTTTTGTTAAAATAATACCAATAAAAACTAAATTATAAATTTTATGTTTATAAAATTAAAGTTTCAAACATTTCTATCCCCAAATTGTTTAACTTAATTCATAGAATGTCCAGTAATAGGATTTAGAGCTCTATATGTCTATAATTAATATATAATATTAATAAAAATAAATGACAAAATTATTATTATAGATTATAAAAAAATTACATGAGAAAACTGAGATTTAGCATCATCATATGTATGTTTATTCTCAAATGAAGGTGGGGCAGTAAATATAATTTAGTTAATTTTTTCCATTGGTAGAACAAGATTTACTATACCTATAACAACTCCTAAAAATATAATAATAAATATAAAATTTTATTAAATTAAGATAATAATTTTAAATAATTATTAATTATATACCAATTTTTGCAGCCAATGAAGATTACATAAATATATCAACCAGAGGATTTTGACCTTCCACCTTTTAATTATAATATTATATGATATATTTTATTTTTACATTAATTATATTTTTTATTTAGATCTTTTTAAAATATAAAAAGATTCTAAAAAATAAATATTTTTTACCGGTTATTTGTAAGCAGTAATAACGACTAAATATTAAAAGAACATGTCAGCGATACAATAAAGAGGTAGGAAATATTCTAATAATTCTGTCATTTATGTAGACAAGTTATACCCTATTTTATGCTAAATTACACTTTTTCTTAAAATTTTATACTTTTCTATCCAATAAATGAATATAACTCCAAGCAAAGAAATAACAAGACAAACTGGTAACAAAGGAGCATATAGTGCTGTTAAAAACATAACATTTATCAGATAACCATATCTTTACGCTATATTGTAAATTGGATTTTCATATAATTAATTAGCTTCGTTTTAAGTTAGTCTACATTAATTTTTATTTCTATCTGCATACCAACTATAATAATAAATATAAATTTAAATTTATATATTGTTGATTCTTTAAAATTTTTATAGTTATAAATTACTATCTTTTAACTTTCTTAAATAAATATCCAAAATCAATTAAATATAATAATGGGTAGACAAAAGCATTTGAAATGAATAAATTAAGTTAAGTGTAAATTAGCCCTCCTTTAAAGAAATAAAAGTTAATGAAACAATATAATTTTTATTTATCTAAAAAAAGTAATGTTATAAAATTATATTTACCATTTTGGAAAACCTCTTGCCTTCCAGCTTATAAACAACTAAAAATCCATTTTAATACGACTTTTATCATTAGTGTTTAAATTCCCATTGTAAAAAACATTGTTAAGCCTAGTTTTCTAGCAACAGCAATTTATTATCTAGTTTCAGTTTCGTGACATTCCAATTTACTGGTATAATACATGGTCTTTAAAAAATTTAAAAACATTTAAAATTGAAATAAATTCTGGAAAATCTTTTTAATATATCTTTACCTATCTGGATATCGAATTAAAAGCGGGAATTAAAATATAAGTTACAAAATAAGTCATATATATAATCCTATTATCAGAAACATATCTTATTATATAAATTTAGTTTAATGTTGATATTTTCCAAATTTTTAAAATAAAATTAAAGATTTAAAATTTTTTAATTACTCTTCATGATTTGAATAATCTTAATTTTTAATAATAAACTCATTTTATTAATGCTTTTAATGATCATGGTCTATATAAGATGATTATGATAGTGATGACGATGGATTCACAAAAGAATGGTATTATTCTTTTCCTAATCTTTAGGATTCTGGTAATTTTTCCTCACAAATATCGCTCAAACTAGGGTCTTATTAAATTTACCAAGATAAAATTAGTTAAGAACAATACATAAGACAGCAAAATCCAATTAACAAAACCGTTAACTCTATTGAAATACTTTTAACATAACCTATAAGTTATTTTTTACTTCCTCTTTCGCCTTAGTTTTCCCATTTAACATCTGAAGGGTCAGGGCCTTCCTCTAAAGTTACTTTGTATTGATTATTAAATATTCTCTAAGTATTAATTCAAATTATTAACTCAAAATAAAAAATTTTAAATAAAAATAAATTTAATTGTTTACTTTTTTAATGTCATGTTTTTAATTAATAATTTTGGCTTTATCTTTTTTTATTTTTATAAAAAAAAAATGTCAATTAATAATAATTTTTATTTAAAAATAAATAAAAAAAATAAAAATTTACACTGTTCTTTTTAGAAAACAACATAGCAAACTCCTGTAAATTGTTTTCTAATTTAAGGATCTTCATTTTCGATATTTCTTTCATCTAAATTGTATGAATTCTGTAATTCATGAATTTACTGTTGTTTTTCACTTATTTATTTTTGATAATATTCTTCATTTTACATTTTTCTCTGAACACCCGTGTCACCATATTATTTATAATAAGATTTTAATTCATTTTAATAATCTTTTATACATTGCTACAATTCTTCTTAAAGGGAATTTAATTTGTCTAAATTATAGCAAAAGTTAATTTACTATATTTAAAATTTGTTTCCGTCTAAATACGGTTCAAACATTCTTTTAAACTCAAAATACATTTTTTATCTAGTTAAAGCTTAATCATATTTAGGTAAGCCATGGATTTTAATAGCATAATCTGATTCGGAAATGTCCAAATTGTCAGCCTAAAAACCTATTTAATTTTAGCTTTTTCTAAAAAATTAAAGCATTATCACCAAAGCAGCCACGGTAAAAACATCCAATATTTCTTAAAGCTCATTAAACTTTTAATCAAATCTTTTATTTGGAAGAGAAAAAATGGAAATAATATTTTTATTACATCCATTTTTTTCATCGCTCTCGTCAGAACACCCATTTAAAAATGCATTACTAAATTTTAATATTAAAGATAAATATAATACAATAATAAAATAATATATTATATTATAATTATAATACAATTTATGTGTGTGATATGTTTTTATTTTTTTTTATTAATATCAGTCATATAAATATGTACCTAAAGAAATTGTATGAACCAATAGAAAGAATAAGTATACATAAAAAAAAGGCTGTGTATTTTAAAAATCCAAAGTACAAAGGAATTCCTGGTCCTAAAAAGTCCAAATCAAGTGTGTCACTTTTTATAACATCGATTTACTCTTTTTATACTTAAGATCCACAACATATACAAAAATTTGGTAGTTATTAGACTTTTAAATCTGATTTCCACCTATCTAGTTTTTTTTATAGTTTTTATTAATCTTCCTAATTTAAAAAAATTTATAAAATAATAATAGTTAAAATAATTAAAATAAATTTTTTAAAAATAAAGTTTTTTTATATATAAATTTATATATATTTATGTTTAATTACTTGATAGTTTTCGTTTCCTACTCTAGTTGCTAGCTGTAAAAATATTTGTAATAATATAATTAATATTAATAATTATAAATATGTAAAATTAAAATATATTTATAGTATATTTACACCATGAATAATAGCATTTTGGAAGAATTTTTTAGTTTCTACCTAAGTGTGATCAGAGGGAAGAATATAATTTTTAAATCTTAGGTTTTCGAAATGATCTTAAATTTGATTTTAAAGTTCCAGTTTTTAATTTTATTTTTAGTCTTCTCCTTCTAAATCTTTTTTTTTGCCATCTTTGTATTCTAAATGGTCGCTTTTGCTGATGAATTTATTTTTCAGATTTTTGATCGACTTTTTTAATTTAGCCATTTTTTTTTTTTTTATTATTTTTTTTTTTTTTTATTTATTTATTTTTTTTATCTTTATTTTTTTCAGTAAAATTAAAATTTGTAAGAAATTTATTTAATGGTTGTGAACAAAATATTTATAAAAAATAAAAAAAAATTATTTTCTAAAATGTTTTTTTTTTCACTTTTAAAGTTTATAATAATGAAAAGTAATGTTGATTTGATAATATATTTTACTTTGCAATTTTTAAATAAAATGTATAATTGTAGCATATGGAATCTGTATTTTCACTTATTTTTCTCATTTTTTATAAAAAATAAGATAGACTATATTTTATTATAACTATTATCAAAGATTTTAAATATATAAAGATATAACTATCAGTATAATATATAAGAAATATTTTGTTTAATGTTAATTTTTATATATTATTAAATTCATAAGATACAAAATGTTGGAATTTTATTTAAATTAAAGAAATTTTTCAAACCTTTTGTAAACCTTAATGTAAAGATTTTAATTATTCTTGTCTAGCATGGAAAGAAGTAATTGGATTTTATTTAGCATATGTCTAATAAAATAATAATTTAATAAAAATACTATATTTTATATTTTTATTTTATTTACAGAACTGAACTAAAATGAGGCCTTTGCATAATCATGTTCATTAGCTAAAGCCGGAGGTTATCTAAAAATGAACTCATTTATTTTTTACATAGGTAATAATAAATGCACAATACCCAAAATAACACCTAAAAAATTAAATAAATTATTTTTATTAATATTTTAGTATAAATATTTTTAAAAAAGGTCAAATTTTTAATTCATAAGTAAAAAATAGTTTAGTTAATGTGACATCTACCGGTAAGTATATACATATAAAAAATCTAAAAAAATTAAAGTATTTATACCAATTTAGGCTGTAAAAGAGGATCTAGTAATAATATCCATTATAGGATTGACATCATCCGACTATTTAAATTATGAAAAATATACTTAATATATAAAAAAATAAGTATTTTAATTATATTATACAGGTTTTTCTTAAGCAGTTATTACGACCATATATTCGAAAAACATATCTGATAAACAATATAAAGGTAAGAAATACTCTAATAACTCAGTCATTTGGGTGGATAAACTAGGACTCAAATTATGAGAGATAAATCTTAAATGTAAAACTTTATATTTTTCAATATAAAAAATAATTAAAATCCCAATTAATGAAATTAATAATCCAATAGGCAACAAAGGGGCATATAAAGCAGTTAAGAATAAGGTATTAATTAAGTAAGCATACCTTTAGGCTATATCGAAAACTGGTTTTTAATATAATTAATTTGCTTAATTTTGAGTTAAAGTACATTTATTCCTGTTCATTACTGTATAATAGCTATATAAAATTTAAATTTGAAATATGAATATTAATTTTATATGAATTTTTTGTAAATATATGCTTAATTTTACTATTTTTTAGCTAGATAAATTAAATATCCACTATCAATGAGGTAAATTATTGGAGTTTGAATAGCATTTGCAATTAATAAATTTTGCTAGGTATAAATTAAACCACCTAATTTAATAATAATATTTATATTTAAAATTTTATTTATTTTTTATTAAAAAATTTAATATAAGAAAAAGTACCTTATTAAAAAATTGCAACTCTTCCTGCTTCTAAACAACTTTGAGACCATTTTAATATAACTTTAATAATTAATGTTTATAGACCCATGGTAAAGAAGGTAGCAACGGACAATTTTCTTGCCATTGATATCTGATAGTCAGTTTAAGTTTCGTGACATTCGAATTTGGTTGTCATATAAATTGTCTATATTACAAAAAAAGTTAGAATAAATAAAAATATATTTTTCATCTATATAATATAGAATATTACTGTTCTAATTATGTAGTTAACAAATGGAATAAAAAAATAGGAGATAAAATACGTCATAAATAAAACCTTTTGACTAGCTATATACCTATTTATAAAATTAAAGTTAATATAAATATAATCTATAAAAATAATAAATTTAGAAAAAAATTGGTAAAAAAAATTTGTTTAAATATCGAATATATAATATTACTATCCATATGCGTTAAAGTATCCTTTTTCCTCTCCATCTAAGTGATGTTTTTCAACAAAATATTATTGAGAAGTATGAGAATGATCAATATAGTTTTATGTATCTATAGATAACTCTTATTATTATACTTTTAATTTTTAAGCTTCAGGAATATTATCATTACAAACCTAGGCCATTGAAGGATCTTGTTCAATTTACCAAGCTAATTAAACATGAGAGAAATAAATTACACATATAAATCCTACTGCCATGACGGCGATTAAAGCTCCTATACTTTTTAAGTAGCCCATTTTTTATTCTTAAGATCCGGGTTTTCCTAAGTTTTCCCATATTACGTCTGTGGGATCAGGTCCTTAATCAATTTTTATTTCGTATTCTTCGCCCAGTTGTTGTTTTAAAAACTTTATAAATTTAAAAATCAAAATCAAAAAAAAAAAAATGATAAATAAAAAAGAATAATTATTTTATTTTTTTACTTCTAGCTTAGCCTCCTTATTCTTCAAAACTTTTTCTTTAACTTAATATTAAAAAAAATTTTTAGTTTTTTCATTATTTTTAGATAATTTAAAAAATTTTAATATTTTTCATTATTATATATTAAATTTTAATATGTTTAATTATTTTTTATTAAATTTTTACTTTATTCTGATTAGAATCTCACGAAACAAACCCCTGTAAATTACTTAACTATGTCCAAATCTTCTTCTTCAGGATTATTTCTATTTACCCTATAATTTCTTTCTAATTTGTGGACTATTTTTTCCTATTCTAAAATAGCATCTATATATTTTTGTTCATCAGGTAATTAAGCGTCATTTTCGCCCTCTTGGTAGAATTTCGATAAAGCTTATTAATATTCAGAAATTTTTTGCTCGAGCTAAGCTTTTGCTTAGTTGTGGAAATCTAAACTGTAAGTAAAATCAATGTCGTTTATAGTGAATTATGTATCTTAATATTCCTCTTTGAAAGCTTCTTAAAATATTGTATATAATTAAAATTTTGTTTTGGAATTCTCAAATTTCGGAAGACCTTTTATTATTATGGAGTAATCTTATTATGAAATGTCCATGTTATCTGCCTCGTAAGCTATTTAATTTTAGTTTTTTCTGAAAAATTAAAGCATAAATATTAATGCTACAATACTGAATAAGTCCAAAATTTCTTATAAATCATTAAATTCAGTATTAAACCTTTTATTAGGAAGTGAAAAAATTGAAATCCAATTTCTTTCACATTAATTCTAAGAAAACTATTCATCTGTGCACCCATTTAGGTAACCGTTACTATAAAAATTAATTTTTAATTATAAAATAAGTTTTATAATTTGATTAAATTTGTTAGGAATATATACCTGAAGAAATTATAGGAACCTATTGACAAAATTAAAACACATAAAAATATAGCAGAATATCTGATAAATTCAAAAAATAAAGGATATCCTGGTCCTAAGAAATCTAAATCTGTAGTTTCACTTGTAATCAATGATAATTCTTATTTTTAAACATATCTTCCACAACATCTGCAAGCTATAGGCAAATTTTGCATATGAATTCCTTCATTTTCAAGTTTCTCTCTTAATCCTTCTTCTTCTTTCTAAATTAAAAAAATAAAGTAAGTTGTTATATTTTAATTACTTATTCTAATTATTTTTTTTGTATAAATATATAAAAAAAAATAAAAAATATTTTTCATAGATATTTTATGGAACTTTTCAGTTTTTTTAAATAATATTATTAAAACTATAATAAATTAGTGGCATATTTTTTTTTTATCATAAAAAAAAAATCATAAAATTTTAATAAATATTTTAGAATAGTAATAATTATTTTTAGAATTACAGTTATTTCTTCATCTCCTACTCTACATGAAAGCTATAAAATAAATTTGAGTTTCAAAAATTAATAAATTTATTATAAATAAATAAAATAAAATTATTATGAATTGTATATGTAAATTAAAAGTAATAAGAACTTATAATATTATCCAAATTTTTATATATTCTTAAATTTTTGTTTTACTCCATGTATAAATGAGTTTTTGAAAAATGAATTTGTTTATTCTTCTGTATGATTAGAAGGCAAGATAAAGTTTTTTTTTTCAAAAATGGTTGTTTTTTTAATTTTTTTATGATGGGTTCTATCTTCTTCAGTTTTTTTTAATATTTCCCCTACTCCTTAACCTATGTTTTGCATGTTTCCTAAATATTTACTTGATTTTTATTTTAATTTATTTTAATTTTATTGATAATAATATGTAAGCGATATAAAAAATATTAGTTTGCTATATTATAACTAAAATAAAAACCAATTAAATAAAATAAGTCAATTAAAATATATCTAATAAATATATTATAATATTTAATTCATTTTTTATAATTTAATATATATTTATAACTTTTTAAAACAAATGCAATTTTTATTAAATCCAATTATTTATGAATATAAATAAATAAATAAAATAGTAGTCATGTATTTTGGTTTTAAAAATTAGAATTTATACCAACTAATGTAAAATTTAATTAAATTAATATAATTATTAAAATTATAAAAATTAATTATATTTAATTTTCAAGTAATTCTATTAATGTTTAAATTACCATTACGCTCTAATAAAAAAAGGTTGAAAAAGTAATTATTATAAAATATTGCAAAATATTTAGACTTGTTTTATAAGTTAATTCATGTATCTTATAGTACTAAAATTACCTATAAGAATTTAATAACATTTTTTAAATGTTTAATATAATTATTTTTGTAGATTTTTATCTTAATAAAATTATATTTCATAATAACTGTATAATTTTCATATAAAATATGGTAAATAATTTAATTTTATTGTTATAAATAATAAAAATTAAAAGTTAAAATCTTCCGATTTTTACATATAATATTTTAATATAACCTAATCTAACTAAATTATATAATAAATTAATATATATATTTTTTGGGCTATATTAAAATTATAAAATTGTAAATTTAAAAATTTAACTAAATAAATTATTATTAAATTAAAATAATTATACAATATTCTTTATAAGATATTTAAATTAAATAATTGGCAATATTTTGTTTATTATTTATAGTTTATCTTTGCATATTTAAAATTTTTAACTTTTTAAATTACTTTTATTTCGAATTATTTTATTATAGTTAAGTCACGGATTAATAGGAATAATACTAATTCATATAACAAAAATATATTAGTTTATTTAATCTAAGCTTTTATTTAATTTCAAAATTCATTTAAAATATTAAACTTGAAGTTTTTATGATATTCAATATTTTTACTTCAATAATGTGCAATAACTTTTTTAGCAAAAAAATAAAATAAAATAAAAATTTAATTAAAAAAAAAAAAAATCATAAAATTATTTTATTTGAATATATAATAAAATAAAATGGAGAACCCTCAAAAAGGTTAAGGCCTTGAAAAAATAATCGATTAGTATGCTTTTAATTTAAAAGATATTTTAGGTAAAGGAGCATTTGGATCTGTATATAAGGGATACCATATTAAAAGTAAATAAAAAGTAGCTATTAAAATGATGCCTAGAAAAAGTTCTAACACTTCTGTAAATTAAAATATTTAAACAAAAATTAAAAATTAGAATATTTTTATATAAATATATAAGAATACTAATACTCGACCTAAATTTTTAAAAACAATTTATATAAAATACAGCTTGATTTAATAGAAAAAGAAGTTGAAGCCATGCAAAAGTTAAAATCTGAGTATATTGTTTAAATTTTAAAGTTTTTACAAACTACAAATAATTTGTATATTGTAGTTGAATTATGTGAAAATGGCGATCTTTAGCATTACTTATAAAAATAACCTAAGCACTGTTTGTCAGAAAATGAAGCCTGTAACATTATGAGGTAATTTATTTAAGATCAGCTATTAAGATAAACATTTATATAATAAAAATTTTATTTTTTCATTTTTTTTAGGTAAATTATAAAAGGATTCAAAGTTATGATTGATAAAGGCTATGTTCATCGAGATATTAAACCTGCAAACATATTAATTCATAATGGAATTTACAAAATAGCCGATTTAGGTCTTTCAAAATTCACAGGTTAAAATGCTTTAATGCATAGTGTTTGTGGGACCCCATTATATATGGCACCACAAATCTTATTTAACGAACCTTATACCAATAAAGCAGGTATTTTTTTTTAAAATAATTAATGTTTAAGTAAAATAAATAAATAAATAAATAAATATAGTATATAAAATAATTTTTTTTAAAAAGATATTTGGTCTCTCGGTTTAATGTTCTACGAAATGTTATTTAATAAATATCCTTGGACTATAAGAGATATGCACGCTATGAAAAAGGCTATTAGAACTGAACCTTTAAGATTTCCAATTGATAAACCAGTTAGTCTTGAAACTAGTAATTTTATTAGATAATGCTTATAAGTAGAAGAAAAAGATAGAATTTCTTGGCAAGAAATATTTTAATCAAAGTTTTTCTTGCAAGAAAATTAAATTTATGAAGATAATTCTGCCTACTAACAATTTTAAGTTGATAAATAAATAAAAAAGGTTTTGTAAATTTTATAGTACGAAGTTCATAAAAAAGTAGACTAAAGTAAATTTCTTTCATTTTTTTTCTAAGTATTTCTGCTTTATTCTATATTTTACATATTAATTTAGGAAGATATATTGAAACGCTTTTCAATTAGTACGATGTAAACAAAAAATAAGAGTTAAATGATGTATAGTTTTTCCAGTTTTTGACATCTATTGATAATAATATAGATCAAACAGCAGCAAATAAGATTTTTAATCTTATTGATAAAAATCACGACGGATCAATTTCCTTATAAGAATTTGAATTTATGTTTAATGGGTTCGATTTCAATGATTTAGAAGATAAATCCGCCGATATTATCAGAGATTTAAGGTAAAATTATAATATATAAAAAAAAAATTAATTAAATATATAAAATGATAAAAAAATAAATTAAAAATTATAAATTTATAGAAACATAGTAGCCGCTAGAGGCTATAACTTGAAAGACTTTTATGAATAATATGATATAAATAATGATGGGCAATTAGAAAAAGTCGAATTTGAAGCTTTAATATAGGCCGTTGCATAAGGTTTAAAACATCATGAAATATCTAATTTATTTAATAAATTTGATCACGATGGAGATGGAGCAGTTTCTTTGGATGAATTTGTAAACACATTATAATATAATAGAGACGAAAAAACCCCGAAAGGAAATCCCAATAAAGATATGCCAAGAATTTTTTAAGAATAAACTCCTTAAAAAATTAAAAGATACAATACTTAAGATAATAATAAAATAAAAGGTATCGAAGTTAATTAATAAGAAGATGTGTCAGTAATTAAGGAATAGCTTAACACTTATAAAAAAAAATATGAAGATGAAAGCGTAAGAAGTAAAATGTTTTTGAATTAAATAAACGCATTATAATAAAAAAATAATTAACTTCAAATGGAAATTGAATAGCTTAAATAATAAAGGTAGTTCAATTAATATTCTAATTTGAATTCGTTTAATAATATGTAATCTCCAAACGCCCTATCTCCTAATAACAACTTATAAAATTTTGCCTAAAATAATTACCAAAATGGCAACGTTGGAATGAATTATTAATATCAAAATTTTTAATAGTAGAATCAATAAGTTTATTAACACTATAATTATACTAATAACAATACAAATAATAACCCCAATAGTAATAACTATGGACAAAGACATGATTTATTTTGAGATTTATTATTATTATAATATAAATAAATTTATAAACTGTATATGAATTTTCGTTTTTTCTTAATGTATATTATCATTAAAAAATTAATCTTATAGAATAATTTAATTTTAATTTTCATAATACATAACTAGAAGAAATTATATTTTTTAAATTCTACTAAATATTTAATTTTTAATTAATTTGAAGAAATTTTGAAATATTAATTTTGAAATAAAAATAAAAGAGGAAAAAATGAGTGCAATGATAAAAAGAGTCGGAAACTATGATATATATTTAGATTAAATAGCTATAAAAGATTAATATACAGTCATATATAAAGGAAAAAATATAGAGAACTAGAAAAATTATATGATATAAATATATTCATTACCGAGTTCTTAATAATAAGTATTAATATTTATTTCATTGAAAATTAAACTTTATATAATCAAAAAATATTAATTCGTTTTTATCATTTTGATAGGTTGAATACATTTAAAAATCTTTGCAAAATTATTAATAAAAAGAACATGCAAATATTTTAAAATTTATTCAATATTTGGAAACCCCTAATAATTTATATTTGATATTTTAACTTAAAGAATAATAAAAAAGTTTAAAAGAATTTTTAAAAGAAGAGATTTTTTAATAATTAGATCAATTTGAAGCTATAAAATTAATTGAGTATAAAATAGAAAATTTTAAAATTAAAAATAAATTTTAGTTTTCTTTAAATTTAATTTTCTTATTTTATGATAGATAAATAATACAAGGGTACTAAGCTTTGATATAACTTAATTTATAACCTGATTGTTTAAATTTAAATAATATTTATATCGACTAGTAAAATAATATAACAGTTCTCCATTAAAGTAATTATAATATTAATATTTTTTTTTTATATATAATAAAATAAATATTAAATATTTTAATATTTTAAGTTGGAAGTTATTTCGTGAATACGAAGGATATAGGTAAAATAATTTTTAATTAAATCATAATAAATTGTTAAAAATAATAATTTACTAGTTTACTAGATAGGGTGCATATTTTTTAAATTGCTATTTAATAAGGAAATTGAGGATACTAATTATAAATTTCCCATAAATATTCCTATATGTTCTTAATTTAAAAATATAATTACTTTTTGTGTATAAGAAGACCCAAATGAGAGAATTGAATGGAATGTATTAATTTAATAATAGTTTTTGAAAGATAATGATTAAAATTAGGTTTATTATGAAAAATAGTATATAGATTATTAAAATTTTGATGTTAAATTAAAATTGAAACTTTAAAATTTGTACCAAATAGTGGATAGATATGCAGGTATTTATATAATTAATTTTATTTAATGAATACAAATTTTAAATTTTTCATAGAATAAGATATGTTCAATTATTTCTCCGCATTTGATATATAATAGAAAGGTTATTTATCTCAATCAGAATTTAATAAATTGTTACTTTCTTTAGATGATCAAATTACTAAAGAATAGTCTCTTTAAATAGGTAAACTAATTGATAGTGCCGAAACAAAATAGATATTATATGAGTAGTTTTGGTATTTCTTTACAAACTTTGATCTTTATAGCGAATAAAAAAGTTAGTTCTTAATTTAAATTTTACAGTAATAAATATTAATTAAAAATTTAATTTTGTTTTCACATATATATATATTTTCATATTTTAGATCAATAGTTGAAGAAAAATAAATAAATCTATATGAATATTTTAGTGAATAAGATAGCGACTAAAAGGGATATTTAAATTATTAATAATTTAAACAATTCATAAAAAAGTTAACAAAGGAATTTAAAACTGCCGAATTAGATATAATTTTTCAACATTTATAAAATAATGATAAAATATTTTTCCAACCTGTTTATGATTCTTTAAATAATAATAAAACAGGGTCTGTTATAAAGCCTAGTTAAGTTATTGTGGGTTAAGAAAATAATTCCTTAAGTAGTAAAAAAAGGAATAGGTCAACAATAAATGGAAATGAAATACCTTTAAATAAAAGTCCTTTAGAAAATTTAGAAAATAAAGAGCAATAAAAATAGATTGTAGAAACAAATTAAAATAAAGTTGAAAATTAGGAATATGAATAAAATTAATAGAAGGAAAATTATGATAGAAACAATATAGCAAATAATTTTTCTTAAAATTAAATGTAGAGTTCCCAATTAAATGAAAATTTAAGTTAAGAAAAATATTTGGAAATGATAAGGTTAATTGAAGATTTAGAAAAAATTAAAGGAGAATTGAAAGACGAAATTGAAATCGTTAAACAAAAAAGTAAAAAACAAGAAAAAAGAAATGAATTAAAAAAATTGGAAATAAAATATTTAACTGAATAAAAAGCATTACTTGAAGGTTTTTAATCAAACTGATGAAAATATTTTAAATTGATATTAAAAACTTTATTTTCAAAAAATATTTTTTTAACAATTTTTAACAAAATAATGTGATATTCCTATTTTTAAATCATAAATAATTTATTTTTCATTATTTTAAATATAAATAAATTAAGTAGAAGCAAAATAAAAAACAAAAATGGATTAAAACGCTGATACAAATTAGCCACAAAATTAAACAAATTTATAAAGGCAAGCCCATTCTTATTTTCCAAGCAAATCACCCTTAACATAAAATAAACAATAAAATTAATAATAATAAAACATACAAATATAAAAATTGATCGGAAACTATTAATATTTAGAAAATTAAATAATTGAAAAAACATAAAATTCCACAATTTACAAGGGAACCAGTATTTTAACTAATGAAAGTGTGGCTATAAAATAAGTGTTTAAAAAAAGTGCCAGAGTTAAATTTCAGGGCGTAAAATTATTATTATTAATAAAAATAGTATATTATAAATATATAAGCAAAAAAAATTATTTATTATATTTATTTATAAATTTAAAAAGGAAGAGCAATTTATTTTGCAATACAATTAAATGAAGTCCATTAAAAATAATACTTTTTGCGTTAAAATTCTTGATTTTTATTAATCGGATAAAAATTTCTATATAGTTATGCCTTTTTATTAGAAAGGTAGTTTAAGTAAAAAAATACAAGAATAAGGGGCATTATCTGAATAAGAAGCCTTGAAGATTATAATGTACATTATTTTTATTTTAATATATATTAGTAAAAATCAGACTTAAAATTAATTTTAAAATAGGACTATTATTGATAATTATGCATAATCTATCTACAAGTATTAAATGATTAAAATTGAATTAAATCCTGATCATATAATACTAGGCTAAAATGAAGAAGAATACCTTTTTAATAATTTAGGCTTTAAAAGTCCAGTACTGTCTAGTTATCCCTAAGAATTATAGTAAGATGATTGCTATTTAAGTCCATAAATATTAGAATAATAAGAATTTACAAATAAAACAGGTATTTTTTATAATAATAATTATATAATGATGTTTATTTTAATTGTTATTCTAAAAATAGATGTATGGTCATTGGGAATTTTATTTTTTAAGTTATTATTTAATAAATTTATGTGGGATGTAGATGAATATAGTGGATAAATAATTTTCCCTGGATAAGTAAGCGAAGAAACAAAAAATTTTATATAAAAAACACTATATATTGATGAAATCCAAAGGCCTAGTTTTGAATAAATTTAAATGAGCTAAGCTTTTTTAAACTACAAAAAATCTATATAAAATAATAGAGCTACAAATGAAAAATATATAAATAGATAAGGATAAAGTAGTCAGTATTATAATAATAAAGATTAAAAAATAACAAGACCGACTACACCAAATTAGGGATAGTAAAACTAAAATTTGGATTTTGATTAACAAAAATTTTAGTAGTAGTAATAGTAGTAACAGGCATACACTGGAATTGAAAATCGAAATACATAAGATAAACTAAATTAAAATATAAACACTTATAATTAAAAACAATTTTCTCCACCAAGATTAAAATAATCAATAAATTTGAATGCGCTTAAAGAATAATTGTAAGGTTTGTAAAACGTTGTGGAAAAATTAAATAGTGACTTAAAATAAAAAAAATTAAATTTATCTGAATAAGAAAAACTTGAATTAAATTATGACCACCAAATAAACCTCCTAAAAGAATAAAATAAGATATTGAAAGCTAAAAATAACTTATGAATTATTTATTTATTCTATAAATGCTTAAATTTTTAAGTTAAATATCTTTCTGGTGTTTTTTATATATTATATCATGTCAATTAAGAAAAAATTTTTAAATGTTTATATGAAATTTTATAGTATTTTACATTAATGATAATTATTAACCTATTTGTTAAAATTAAAGAATAAGAATGATAATTAATATTTTGTTTTTAGTAAACATATATATTTAATAGCAAAATCAATTATTCATATTAATAAGCTATCTTAAGCGTAATAAAATATTTTGATTAATATAAAAACAACAACATTCAAAAATAAATAATAAGCAGAATATAAAATAATTAAAAAATGTGTGTCGAATTTGCCTTAAAAAGAGGAGGAATTCCTTTAATTAGAAATTTTTTACATGCTAGTGAAGGAGTTAAATACGGATTACCTTTATAAGCTTAATAAAGAATGAATATTGAATACACCTTTAAATCTTTCAAAAATGGAAAAGTTTAAACTTAAACTACTGTTAATACCGTAGCTGCCGCTTTCCCCTGTAAAGGAGATTAAAAATGAGTTTCGTGAATAAAATACGCAAATAATGATTGAAATAAGAAAATAATAAAATTAAAATTATATCAGCAAATGAATATTTATAAATTAATTAATGGTATGAATGTATTCGATTATTATATTACATTATTATTAAGTAGATTAAGAAAATATAATATAATAATTAGTTTGAAATTGTAAAAGTTAACACAATCACATTAAAAATGTACTGTTATTTTTCATTTATAAAATAGGTTATTTTAATTTTTCAAAATGATTTTTGCATATGTATTTTAAAAAATAAATTTATTAAATGAATTTCAAATAATTTTAATATTTTTAATATATTGCTTACAATATAGGAAATTACACAATGCTTTTATAATTTTATTTATTAAATTATATATATTTTTTATTTATTATTACTTTAATATTTTTATGGGTTTTTTAATATTACGGTATATTATATATTTTAAAAACATAAATTCTACATTTAGCAATTATATATTTATATTATAAAAATAGTATAGATTGAATATATATAATTATAAGATAAGAAGTAGCAAAAAAAAGAATCAAAATAAATTTTAAAAGGTTTCACATATTAGGGAATCTAATTCCTCCATCAATTCTAATTGTAACTCCAGTTAAATAAGAATTTTGGGCTATAGAAACAGCCATTTATGCGAATTCTTCAGGGATACCTAATCTACCTAAAGCAGTAGATTTTTCTAAAGCTACTTTAGCTTTTTCAGGTAAAGAACTTCCCATAGGAGTCATAAATAACCCAGGGGCTATAGTAACTACCCTAATTCCAAATACTCCTAAATCTCTGGCCTTAATTAATTAATTAATTAATTAAAAAATAAGTATATAAATAAAAATATTAAATATCTACATTAGATATTAAATTCACTTAATTTATTTCAAAAAATTTCTCATAAACTATATTTTAAAAATTTTTACCATTGGGAGGGTCATACCTACTAAGGCTCCTTTTGAAGCGGAATAGGTAGTTTATCCTTGTTGTCCTTCAAAAGCAGCTACAGAGGCAACCATAATTATAACACCTCTTTCTTATTATTCATTAATATATTCTTATTTAGCCATTTAGGCGCTAGCATATTTAGAAACTAAAAAGGTTCCTACTACATTTATTTAAATACATTTCATGAAATCTTTAACTTCAATTTACCTCCCTTTAAGAAATGATAAAATATGATACAATAAATATATATTTATATAATATACCAAATAACCGTAATAAATGATAAATGATTAAAGATAAATTATGATAAATATTCTCAAATATATTAAGAATTAACTTATTTTTAATGGGGTAATAATTTTTTCAAATTATCAATATATATTTTTTTAATGTATTTTTTACCTTTTTTATTTAAGAATTTACCGGCAGAAATAATTCCTGCGGAATTAACGACAATATGAATGGCTCCAAAAGCTTTTACAGTTTCTTCAACAAGATTTTTAACATTTTCTTCATCGGTAACGTTGGTTTTAAAAAATTTAACTTAGTTTCCAAGTTCTTTTGCCATATTATTTCCGTTTTCTTCATTTAAATCCGCTATCATAACTTTTGCTCCTAATTGAACCAATTATCTTACAGTTTATTCTCCCAATCCAGAGGCACCTCCAGTTACTAATGCGACGGTATTTTAATCGATTTTCATTTTATTTTTTATTTATATGTGTATAGGGTATTATATTATTTAAATATATATATTTTTTATTTTATTTTATATTTTATTCTATTTTTTTTATCAGATTATAAATTATTTGTTATTTATTATAATTATTTAAAATGTGCTAGAACATTTACTTATAGGTAATTTAATATTACGTATTATTCGTTTGTCACATTAAATAATTTATTGTGATAAATTTTAAAGGTTCATATTGTTTCAAATATAATGGAAAAATTAAAATAAAATTTAAAAAAATAAAAAAAGTAATTTACCTTTAAAAATCTGTATAAACTTTTGTATTGTATAAAAATTTTAATTATTTATTTTGGTCTTAACAAAATATGATATTTATTTTGTAACTTTTTTAAATTAATTTTTTATTTTTAATATAATTGAAAAATGAAATTATATTATTTTCTAAAATTTTGTTAAAATTAAAAGAATTAAAACTTTGATAAATTAATATACCTGTTTATAATAATTTTTTTTACATTTTAAAATCTTTGGTTTGCTAAAATGATGTTAGTTTCTTATGTAAGTATTTATTTTTTATTAATATAAAAGTTTTATAAAATTAATATTGCTAAAAATAATGATTTTAAGCATATAATAAAATTTAATTATTATAAAAATATATAAAAAAAAAACAAAAAAAATAACAATAAAAAATGCTTAGACTATTGATTATATTATAATTTTTAATATTTCAAATTAACTGTGAATTTATATCTTCAAGTAGTGTATAAAAATGTGAGACTAGTTCTTAATCACTACTTACAGATTGTTAAGAAAAATTAGTTGTAACTTTAACTATTGAAAACGCATAGGTATATATATATTAATATAAATTAATATATAGTTTAATATTAATTTATATTAACATGACTTTTCAATATATTGACTACTAATAAAGGATGAAGTAACCGAAAATTATTCGACTTATTTGACATCAGTTTCCAATTAAACTTCAAATTAATCTAGTACATCTTATATAACATATCCAGTAAAAATAGAGTTAACAAAATCCTAAGTTTATGTAATTTATGAATTAACATATAAGTAAGACTTCAATAATAAGCCATCTGAAGAAGTAGTAACATCATCATTAATGACATGCTCTGACTCTGCTACCAGTAGTAATCCGTAAATTTTTATAAATAATAATAAATAGTATGTTTATTGCTATTTAAAATAATTAAATATGGTAATTTTATAATTTAATTATATATATATATTTATTTATTTAAATATATTAAATGGATTAGAACTTGCGGATTCGATTTCAATAGCGATGGTTCCAAAATTACTGACTCATAAGGGTATTGTTGTAGTTGTAGCTTTTCTGATATTATTGGGGTAGGAGATGACGTGACGAGAGCTAATATTTGCTCTTTTCTTAATATAGGTATTTCAATTTATAAATACTAAAAAATTAATAACACATATATAAATATAAAATATTTTTTTATTTATAATTAATAAATTAGGTTCAGGTTCCGCTATGGCTTATTGCCTAAATTACGACGAACTTTGGTATTCGGCCTATACAATTGGCTCATATTATTATTACTATGAAATTGATATAGATATAAAAACTATAGACCCAAAAACTGGAAAAACTATATCTACTGAGACATTATAACTTGGTACTGAATCATCCGTTTCTCATAATGAAGATAATACGATACTGGCAAAAATTATTGGAGTATCTATAAAATATAATTTTATTTTTTATATAAAAAATTTCCTATTTTTATATATTTTGGATCAATATTTAAATAAATGGATATCGATGAGCAAAAAATAAATAATAATTTAAAAGAATTTTGAAAATCTACTTTTCTATTTAAGAATACTGTATAGTATTTCGAAATAGGCTCTATAATTTAATGGTAGAATACTTGACTGTTAATCAAGACGCCGCAGATCGATACTGCGTAGAGCCTAATTTTTTTATTTATTTTTAATCAATAAAAATATATGATTTTATTTAAATTTTTATTATACAAACAAAATATATAAATATAAATGCTATAATATATTGTATAATCAAAGTTAATATATATTTACATATTTTTTATAGGATTTTACTCCTATAAATACTCCTTAAACATTATCAAATTATTATTTGTTGAAACCAACAACTCCTTCTTCACATCATAAAGTAAAAGCTGGAAAAAGTGGGTGGATGTTTATAGATAAATCGCTTGTAACGCTGGATGGATCTGAGTGCAATAAAATTGGAGTAGGTTATTCCGCATTCAAATATGAATCTAGTAAATAATTATTTAGGTTTTTTAAAAAAAGTTGTAAATATTGAATATTATTAAATTTATTTTTACATTTTAGGTAAATGTAGCAAAAAAATTGGTTCTTGCTTAAAAAATCAACTAAATGACTTTTATAACAATGATTATGATTTAATGTCTTAAGGTATTTATACAATAATTTTCAGTATAAAAATTTAATTTTTTAAATTTTATTTACTTTTTTTTTAAAAAATTTTTCAAAATTTAGATAAAAACCCAGAATATTTGATTTCAGGGTTTGGAAATTTTTAGTCAGGTGCGTTATCTTCAGGAAAAACTATTTTATATTAAACAGTAAAGGGAACGATGGCTACAATGATTACTTTAGAGATGAATGCTGATAATATAACTTGGACAACTATTTTAGGAGCAGGAAGTATTGATTATGTGAAAATAAATGATTTTGAAGCATTATCAAATAATGGTATAATGAAAATTTAAATTACAAATGTAGGTAATTTGGCTTCAGAATTCAATATAGTTTATAATTGTTCAACCTATATAAATTCAATAACAACTGATTCTATATATTTAGCATCATTCGAAACTTATATTTATGAAAAAAAAATTCAAACTTCGAAAGAAGAATCTGAAACCAATTCTTGCACTATAAATTTGTAGGACACAAATGGTAATTTATTAGATAGATATGATGTTGATTTTAATACAACTTAAGTAGAGTACGAAAGTAAACATTATTTACATTTAAATTATAGATTTTATATTTTATATAAAATAAATATAAAGGTGAATTTATTAATTTTATTAATTAAAAAGATAAATAAGGGTATTCAGATGATAGCGAAGCTGATGTTACATACTCATCTGAGCCTAGTAGTGAAAGTGAAGAAAATTGTAATGACTGTTCATGGTATAATATTGTATGTAAAGCTGGGTTATATTGTTATTGGGATGTTATAAAAAATGTGATATTTTACATAGGAATAATTGTAAACTTTTAATTAAATAATAATTTAATTTTTATCTCTTTTATTAATGCTAGAGATTTTAATTAAATTGATAAATAATATTTTTTTGCTAATTATAGTTCATGATAATTGCGGCAATATTGTTAGCTAAAAAAGGTTACTGTATTTGTAAATGGATGAATAAAGCTAAAAAATAAAATAAAAAAAACAATTCTAATACATAAAAATAGGATCCAAAAAAAGAAAATTCTGGATCCAAAATTTATGATGAAATACATAAATATATGAAATATTTTGATAAAAAGGCCTTTAGCAGTAAAAAAAGAAAATCTCCAACAGTAAAATCAGATAATTTTAAACACTAATATTATTTGACAAGCGCTGGAAAAGACAAAGTTTAAAAATAATAAAATTTAGATGATAATTAAAAAAAAAATCTAATTCTCTAACATATTAAATATAATGAAAAAAAATAGAGACAGACGAGAATTTCAAATTTTGACATAATTAATAACGAAAATAATGAGTCTCAAATTAAAAGTTAATAAAACTGTAATCCTGATTTGACAAATATAAATATAGATATGGATAAAAATAACAAATCTAAAACTATTAATAATAAAAATGAATAATTTGTTAATATTTCCAGTGTAATTTTGGATGATTAAAATATTCAAATAAAGTCAATAGATTCAAGTTAAGCCTAACTATTCTTATAATAAAATAAATAAAACAGGTAGCACGATGAATTAGATATTAGTTTATATAATAGGGAATTATATATTATAAAGGAGAAAGTCAAGAAAAAATAAAATTAAATTTTAAACTCTTAAAATTCGAAATAAAGTAAAGACTAATCTTGATAAAATAAATATTAAAATCTTGAAAAATATAATAAAAATATTTGTTATAAGTATGTTTTCTTAAAATATATAATCTAATTAAATCATTTATGTAAATATATAAAATTATATATTATAAAAAACTAAGGTATATAAATTCGTTATGATTCAAAATAAAAAAATTAATAATCAATTAATTGTATTAATATCATTTTAATTATTAATTTATATTTATAAAATAAATTTTAATACAAGTAATCTTTTCTTATATATTTGACTTTATTAATTTGTTTTACATAAATTTATATAAATTATTATATATTTTCATTAAACTTTAGTATTTTAATTTTTTAATATAACTTTTTCGTATTCCTATCTACAAACTGGACATTCATGGCCCGTATTTAAATTATATCTAAAAAATTGCAAAATATAATAATAAAAATATTATTTTATTAGTTTAAAAGTAAAAAAAGTTATTATTAATGTATAAAATAAATGTATTGATTAAATTATATAATAATCGATAAAGTTAGTAGTATATACATAAATAAATTTATAAATTTAAATTTCTATTTCAGTCAAAAATATAAATATATCTATATATTACCTTTCAAATGCATTTAAACAATTAGCGTGAAATACATGAGTACAGCTTAATAAATATAACTATTTTTTTTTAGTTTTATCTAATAATGAATTATAACATATAGCACAATCTGGTTCATTTCTCTCAATAGCTCTTTTTTTAATTTCTAACCATTCATTAATGGATTTTTTACCTTTTGACTTATGATTTAAATTTTATTATGCATTATTTTATAGTTATGGATTGTTTTAATTATTTTCTATTTATTAATCTTATTCTTATAGATTATCTTAGGGATAAATTCCTAGGATTTCTTTGTTATAATTAGATATAAACTCTTAAACGAATTTACTGTTATTTTTTTTATGATTTTTTAAAGTTAATATGTCTTTTTCCAATTAAACTTAATTATTCTCGAAATCTTAAACATGTTTTCTGAGGATAACTTCATTTTTCTTCCTTTTTTCATCCATATCTGCCATCATCTTTTTATTAAATATCTGTAGCTTATATCCTAATATTTTTCTTCTCATGTACATTGAGCTAGCCTTATAGTTAGTATCAATTAAATTTTTATAAAAGTTATATCTTTTTAGGGCACCTCTCCATATTTTTTAAATTTTGACTGTGCATTTTTAAACATATACTTTAAACCCTTCATCAAATGACTTTATATCGTAATGCTATCTTCTGCAAATTGGACATGTTTTTTATCTACTTTTATTATGTTTTTCAAAACTTTATAGGCACTTCAAATTATTAAAAATAAATAAATATTTAAATTAATAAATAATATAATTAACAAACTATTAGTTTTACCTGTTTATGGAAAACATGAGAGCAACTAAGTAGAACTTGTTCTTAATCGTCAAAGTCTTCTAAGCAAATAGCACACTAACCATCACTATCATTTCTTTTTTTTGCCATTTCTTCTATTTTTTGCCAATCTTGCTACGATAACGGCTTTTCCGGGGCTTCAACTAGTCCCAATTTTTAAGCTAAAGATAATCCACTGTAATATTTCTTCATTTTCTCTTCTTCTTCATATTTTTCAATTTTTAATTTTTCTTAGTTGTAAGAGTCAAGATCTATTCCTGAAAATTTATTATTTTTATCGTTTTTAAATATAATAAAAAAAAAAAAAAACATTTAATTTTATTAATTATTGATAATAAATTATATAAAAAATCGTGTAAATGTATAAATTTTACCGTTTTTCTTTTAAACAGAATTTTGCCTTATAATTTTGTTTTAAGCTGAATCTAATTTTATTTTATGGTGGCCTATTCGTATAGATTTTTATTATCTTTTTGGCTTTTAATTGGAATTTAAACTTTGTTATAATTCAAGGTTACTTAGTTCAGTTTATAATTATAACTGTTCTTATTTTTATATACTTTATATTTCTCTAGATTAATTATTTTAATTATTATAAGAGTTGGAACTAATATTAAAATTTTATGGCACACTATAATTTTCATAATATTGGTTATGTTCTTATTTTTTTCCACCCAAATATATATTTTTTAATATTTATTAAGCCGAGTTTTACAATGATTATTTATTTTTTATGTCTAATTTTTCTTTTTCAATTTGCTTTTAATAAGATAATGGTGGTCTTTTACTTATTTTTGGTAATGTTGACCTTATTTAACCCATTTATATATTTGATGATTTTAAAATATGATCCTGCAGTGCTGCTGCATTTATACTCATCATGTTATTTGAACTGTTTCTCTTTTACTTTCTCATTTTGAATCAACTTATTAAATAGACTTTATTTTAATTTTTAATATTTTTTTAACAAATAATAATTATTCATAATACTAATTAGAATATTAAAAATTGTTTAATTTCTAAATTTCGGGTAATAATAATAAATGATAAGAGTAAATTTCACATTGTTAGAAAATTTAAATATTTATTGTAGTATTTTCTATTAATGACTAATTCATTTCATAAAACCAAATATTATTGTTAAAATCGAATTTCTAGTTTTTACTAAATATAAAAATAAAAAAAAAATAATATAAATTAGTTTAAAAAAAATTTTTAGTATCGATATGAAAATCTAAAATATAAAATACTCCTAATATTATAATTAACAAACTATATAATATTATGTTATTTCAATTTTATAAAAATATGGTAAATTATAATAAAAATAAAAAAATGTACATTGATATATTAAATAATAATTTATTTATATAAGGTCATTATTTTTAAAGATAAGGGCTTTTAAATTAATTTCCTATATTTACAACAGCAACTTAACTGTTTTATTTATTTTATTATTATTAAAAGCCTGGTATTTTTATTGGTATTCCTTCTACACACATATTTACTCCAACTGTTTATTAGGGTTTTTCCAGTACAGAGGCGCCTTTAAATATTCTTTTCCACATACCTGTATCAACGTTTTTTTTTTCTTTTTTTTTGGCTTAATTATAATCAATAATTATTTTAGGAATATCAGCTAAACTTTGTTTAACAAGACCTGTTGTAACATCCTTAAATATTTTATACGTTTTTATTAACATAGAATTTTTAAATACTTAATTATTTAAATTTTTCATTTTTAATATTATAATTTTTTAATTTTTACGGTACTATATGACATATCTGGAGAAGAATTAATTTCTAATAGCCAAACATTAAATTAATTATCAACCATAAAATCATAACCAAACATTTCAAAACTGCCCTTTCTCTGTTCTACTGACTATGCACAGCCTTACATGGACCATATAATAGCTTTTTTCATTTATGGTTCAATTTTTTCCTTGAATAGATCTTTTCCATGAAGCGACTATATAAATTTTAAAAAAATTATTAAATATATAAAATAAAGGCCAATTTCTTTAATAATTTTCAGTAAAATTTTATATATATATTATTATATAAATATTTTACAATGATATATTATTAAAACTGCGATTAGGAGAACATATTTCCTGAGCCGAGTATATCATCAATGTCCTTATTTTTTTTTGAAATAGAATTATTACATAAATGTTAATATTTATTTGATAAATCTTCAGTGGAATAATCTTAGGCCGATAATCTTATGTAACATTCTTTGTATTTCCATATAACTAAAGGATTCCAATCCGATATTATAACCCAAATTCTTATGTCAAATTTTCTCCTATTTTCAATTATCATTGAATTTTCTAAATATTTTTGTGCGACCCATTGAAATTCCTTTGCTTTTATATGATCTTATATTTCTATCAGAGAATTATAACAAGTTATTCCTTAAATTTTTTTTTATTTATTTTTTAAAATTCATAATAAATTTAAATTTTTAAATTAATATTATTACCTCTGCCTCTTGAAGAAGAAGCTGGTTTTAAAATCCATATATTTTTTTCTTCTGTTAAATTATATTATTTATTTTATTTTTTTCCTTCTTCTAAGGTTTCCAAAACCTGTGCATGTAATGTTTTTTCCTAATCCTATTCATCTTCTTCATATTCATCTTCATATTAACCATCATTTTCATTTGCTTCCTCTTTTTCAGTAGCTTAAAAATCTTATTCCTATATATCATTATAGCCTTCTTCTTCTTTTATTTCTGAGTTATATATTTGTTTTTTACTTTATTTTGTTTTTTTCTTTTTACTTTTTTTTACATTTATTGTTTTTCCTAATTTTTTGTCTAATCTTTTTTTCCATTTTCTATGTTTATTAATTTATTTTTAGATATTAATAAATAAAAATTCCATTAAATTATTTGTATATTGATATTACTCATGTTTTTATTTAATTAATCCTTCTTTGTCAAGTTCATCAGCACTTAATATCTCCCATTCTTCATCAGTTATTAGTTTAAAATGTTCCTCTCCCTTTTATTTATACCATAAATTAATAACATATTATTTATGACTTACTTATATTTTTTAAAATAAAAAATTACTTGTTCATCTATTAATTCATTTATATCTCTAAGTTTTCTTTTATATACTTATAATGCCACTTAAATTACAACCTCTTCTTCCTCAGAAACATTTTTGTTGTTTTTCATTTTATTAGCATATTATTTCAAAATCGATTCCGCCTAAATTTAAAATTAATTTAAGTATAAATTTATTTTTTTTAAACTATTCTTGAATTTCTTTACTTTAGTGATTTTAAAATCGGTTTCAAATTCTTCGATTTCGTCATTATCAGTAAGGTCATAACACCTTGGATAAAATTCATTTACGTCAACATTAGCGCACCACGCCAAATGTCTTAAATTTCTGCACAAACCTACTTTTGTAGTTATTCCAATAACTTTTTAAAAGTGATTAACTATTTAAAAATCTTTTAGTGCACTATAATTTATTTCTTTATTTAATAGTGTCCACTTAAAATCAAAGCACTGACTATTCGGATCTGGATTTTCTACCCACCCTTTTGCTCTTAATGCCTTTTTAAGGTCACCATATCCTCCACTTACAATAAAAATCTATATAAAATAAATATTTTAATAAATATTATTATATTTATAAACATAAATTAAAAAAAACATATATGACTATGTTTAATAATTTAAATTTATAACTATTATTATATTTTAAAATATAAATGTAAAAAAATATATACGAGAATTTTAATAATTTAAATATATAAATATTATAATTAATATAAATGTAAAAAAATACATAGGAGTATTTTTAATAATGTCAATAAAAAAACCATTATAAAATAGATTTATATAATATGAGTAAGATAGTATAAAAATTATATATAATTAAAATATTTCAATAAATATAATAAGGAAATATGTACCTTTGTTTCTTATGGAATTCTTTGTTTTTTTTTCCATTCAGTCAAATCATTAATAAAAGGATATGATCTTAATTTTCTTTTTACGGATTTTCCTTAATTAACATTTTCTATTTGGTTTTCAGAAACTCCTTATTATTCCGTTTCTTCTTAGTCCTGGTCTAATTCCGAAGAATCATTATTTTTATTTTCTTATTTTTTATTTTATTTGTTTTATTTATTTGAATTATTTTTTTCTAAATTAAGTTTTTATAAATTTTATGAAATTAAGCTTTTTTTTTTTGGACTTTTTTCCACTGTTTTAGGTTTAGTTATAGGAGATTTTTTATAAGAATTATTAGTAAAATTTTCTACTGGTTGATTTTATATTTCGGTGTTACTATAGTCTATTTGAACTTCTTCAGAATCAGAATTAGAATCTGGTTGATCTCCAACTTTTATTAATTTTGCTTTTGAGTATTGATTTTTTAAAAAATTTGTTTTTTAGTCCATTATTTCTTTTTATATTCTAAATTACTCTTCGTCAAATACATGTTCACTATTTTCTATAATAAAATTAATAATAAGATTTAAAATCACTTAATATATTTAAATAAGCCATAATTTACTATTTTGGTTTTTTTTTGCCGTTCTACTATCTTCAACATAAAATTCTCCATCTTAAATTTTTTATTTAATATTGACCAGGACATGTTTTTCCATTTTTTATTTCAATTCTAACTATTTTTGTTTTTTTTCTTCTTCTTATTATTATAGTTCGAGTTTTTTTTCTTTTATTTTGCTTAAATATTCCATTTATCTTTGAAAAATTCTTTTATACTATTCTTATTAAAGTTATTCCTATTCCTTAGAGGCCTCTTTATTTTCTTATATTAGAAATAAAATAATAAATATTATATTTTGTAAATAATTTTAGTTTAGAAATAGGTAATATATATTTTTATAAAATTTATAGACAAATATACTTTTTTTTACAGCTAATTTAGCTTTTTTTTTTTAATAATTCTTGTTCAGTTTCTTTAATTCTTGCTAATTGCTATTATGTTTACTAGTGCAGTTTGGATTCGACTTGATTGAAATTATTTTCGCCTTTTATTTTTTGTAACCTTTATTCAGTTGTTTATTTTTATTATTCTTTTTGCTGTTTTATTAGCTGCTATTTTTCTTAGAGCTAATGAATCATCTGTATATTTTTAATTCTAAATTCCTTATTTTCTTTTTAATTTTGAGAAAAATTTCTTTTTTTCAGTTGCTTATTTGTCTTTTAAATCTTGATTTTTGTCCCAGTTGACTGTTAGTTAGGAATAGGAGGTTTGCTTCCCTTTAAATATGGCCCATATATACCTTCTATTTACTGTTGCTTCTATTAATTTTTTTCCTTTCTTAATGTTTTATCTATAAATTTTTTATCATATATACCCCCATCTTTTGAAGTTATTTCACTTCTTTAGTTATGTGAGGAGTAACTTTTTTAAGAAAGCGGATATTTTTAACTAGAATTTATAATTGGAAGAGTATTTTCTTTTGATTAAAAATCATAATTTGTAGACGAGTGTGCCTTTTAATTTTAATTTTTATTTATTATAATAAAAATAAAGTATTGATATTTATCAAAAAAGTACAGTTTATAATATTTTTTAGGTTAAACTTAATAAAATACAGATTTTTAATTTACCGAATGACAGTATTAAGACCTTGGGATTTCTTTGTCAAATTCTTCTAAATATTATAATTATTTTTCTTCCATAATTAAGCTAATTACTTTTGTGTTTTTATGTTGAAATGTACTAGAAATATTAATTTAAAAAATTAATTATTTATATAATTTAATTATTTGTTTAATTTATAATAAAGAATTCTAAAAATTGTTTAATAACTGGCATATTAAATGATAGTTTTTTATTAGAATGTTAACAATAATTAGTTAAAAAATTTTTAAAAAGCTATAACTTGTCTAAAAAATGAAATGCAAAAAACTATTTCAATTTAATAAATACTAATAAATAATAATAATAACAAATATTTCAGTGTTTTATAATTTATAAAATACTATATTAGATATTCTTATAGTATAAAAATGAAAATATATCAACTCTAAAATAATAGTATTTATTAATAATATGCATTTTTCACTTATTAAATATATAAGAAAAGGACATAAATGTCCTAATTAAAATTGTTCTTAGCTACATAAATTCATTCATTTTTTTATACTTTATAAGCAGGTATTTATTTAAATAATCCAGCAGCCTTTCCAGCGGTTTATTAATATAAATTTTCTAATGCTAAAACAATTTTATCAAACCACATAAAAGCAGTGACCATAATACAGTATCCAAAATAGTCTCCAAATAAGCTTAAAACTTTCATTACAAAATAAAGTGAAATTATGGTTTTAAAGGTCAACATTTTATCTTATAATAAGACAATTTTTCTGATTTCGCCGATAAAATTATTAATTTTCGAGTAGCCATGTACATACATTCCCTTAATAGTCATGCTCATTTTTTCAGGGTCATTAAATAAAGAAAAGCAAGCTCCCATTTACTAAGAAATGGCATCTTGGGCGCCTTTATTAAAAATTACTTCGATTTTTTTGGCCAAAAAACACATGGTAAGACCCACGTATAAATAAAAGGCCAAGGCCGGGAGTAAATACGTATTTGAAGCCCAAAAATATATGACAATTGAATTTAATAATAAGGTGGCAAAAGTTCTTTCTTTGGCTGGCATTTAAGAGGGGTACACTAATAAATTTTGTCCTGGACAGAGTGCTAGTAAATTTGACATGATATTGATATATATATGATTATTTTGATATCTTTTTTATTTTTTTTTATTTTATTTTTTTAGGTTGGGTTTGTTGTTTTTATGTTTTTTTAATTTATTTTTTAATTTATTTATTATTTTATAATGGGAAATTTAAAAAGTTTTTTATGATTTGTTTTTATTGGGTTTAGGGAATAATATTAGATTAAGAAAATTTATAAGAATTATAAGGCTGAGATAATTATTTATAAAAAATTATATAATATTGATAGAATACGTAATACTTATTAGCAATTCATGATTTCAAAAATGGAAAAAAAAAAAAAGCAGTATTATAATAATTATCAACCAAAAATATCAAATGTTTTTATTTTGTTTTATTTCTAACTTTTTTCTTTTGACGGTAAATTTCCATTGTAAAATGACTATCTTTATTTTTTAAATTCAGTAATTTTTTGATAATTTGGGTTTTTTTTACGTTGTTTATCATAAACTTAATTAATTTTTTAAATAATATTAGAATAGTTCCATTCATTTCTGTACCATTAAAAATTCTTTGAATTTTCAAAATATATATCTATATACTTATTTAGCATAATATCAGTAAACACTCTTTCCATTTACCAATTAAGTAAATTTGTATAATCAGTGTTGGTTTAATTTGTTTTTGTCATATTTGTATTTTAGTAAGAATTTAGACACTCTTTGGATTAATTTGCTTGTTAATCATTAGGGCCTTGTTATTAAAAGGCTTTTAAATAATTAAATTATTTTTATTTATTGGAAACATTCATATTTTATTGAATTTATTATGTCGACTGCAGAGATATTCCTTTAATATTATCTAAAAGACTTTCTTAATTTTAACTTTGTCTTTTTAAAAAGTTTTTATTAAATTTAGACATACTCATCACTGGTACGTTTTATAGTTATATTGAAAATCTTCGCGTCTATTTTTAGCCTTCTTAATAAACTAACTTCATTGATTTTTTCCTCAATTCGCTTTTTTAAAAATTTTCATCAGAATTTTCTAAATTTTAATTAATTTAAGTTTATGACTTTAAGCAATTTTTCAGTGGAGATCCTTTGCAAAATTTTGGCGACTAAATTTTTCTATTAATTAGATCTTTTTAAAATATTCTCTCATTTTTAGGCTACATATTAAAATTATTTTTATTCCTAGATGAGTTTAAAATATTTTTATGTATTTCAGATGAAGTACTATAGTTTAGTCTATTTTGTGATATTTATGTCAGTGATCTTGTTGACTATTATTTCTATTAATTAGTTACTTACTAATTTATAATATTTTAAAATCTATTATTATGATCTTAAGAGTCTAAATTTTATATTGTATTTAAAGGCTCTTCTTCTATTATAACTTAATTATAATCGATTTCCTATTCTGATATATTATGGTTTTAAAATTTATTTCGAATTTTAAAATCTTGTGATATTTATTTTTTAATTGGTAACTTATCCAAACCTAATTCCCATTGCTCTTTAATAGTTTAATTATGATTAGATATTTCATTTAATCCCGTGAATTTATTAAAGGAGTTATATTTGTAACCAGATTTAGACTTTTTCTAAGAAACTAAACTGTTTTATTTATTTTCATATTCTTCTAAAGATTATTATTAAAAAATATTTTTTTGATTTTTTTTACTTTGTAACATAGATTAATTTGGTTATGATTCATTATAATTATTTTTTTCCAATATGTATTAATTTAATTCATAAAAAAATAATTCTTCTTTCTCACTATAATCAAGCTTATTTTTAACATAATTAACATAATATTCTTAAGGAAAATTTAACTTAATATACTTTTGTCTGTATACTTCATCATATATTTATAAACTAGGAATGCTGCAAAGAAACTCTTCATCTGTATAAATACTGAAAAATTCAAACAGATCATCGGTTTCAATGTTATAATTATCATACTATTCATTTTAAAGTATCTTATCAAATCGAAACTATTTAATCGAGTCACTAGTTTCTAAACAAATATTTATTTTTTATTAATTTTATTTAAATTTAATAATTATTTTATAATAACTATTTCTTTATTATTACCTTAAAATGAATAAATAAAAGTGCGTTAATTAGACCTTTATTTAAATATATTCCGCTCTTAACTATTTTACTAATTAAATTTATTTTTATCTTTTTGCATTATTTATTTGTCATGTAAATTATTTTTTTATGGCCTATAGCTCACCAAAAAGCATTCTGAAATTTTATGTTTTTTGATCTGAATAGAACTTTCAAATTAAAAACACTAACAAAGTTAGCATTATTCCGGAATTTATTTTCCAAAAATTATATCTTCTTCTAACATTTTTATTTTTTCCTTTTAAAAGATTAAATAATAATTAAAGTATAAAATTTAAAAATTATAATTTTTAATTTATATACAGATTCAGTTGGGTAGTTTTCAATAACTTCTATGATATCTTTTAATGTTAAATAATTAACCTGGGACATAGTTTTACTCCTATAAAGTTATTATTTAATTTTATTTAAATTTAATATAATATATAGTAACTTATTGTAAAGTTATTACGTCAAAATTAAAGGGTATTTATTGTTAGTAAATATAGATTCGATTCCAAATGTTTGTATCTATTATCTAGAGTTATTCTAAAAAATAATTTTTATAATTTATTAATATATTAGAAATTTGAGATATCTTGTCATTAAAATGAGAATATTTAATATTTTAACTTATTTACAGAAATTTAACATAGCTAAAATGATTTTTTATCTGGAAATTAAGGTATATATTGGCTTTTTGTTTTAAAATTTTATATTATATTTTTGATATGTTCATAAAATACACACTTTTCTAGATGATTATAAACTACTCTATCATATTTTAAATCAACTTAACCTTTTTATAAAAATACCAATTTCTAATCTTTACCATAGTTCAAAATGACCTCTCCAGGTCCATAAATTTTTTCTTACCTTTTAAATGAATATTTTATTATATTAATAAAATCTTAAGAACATATTTGATATTTGGTTTAATATTATTATTTATACAATTTTAAACTATTAATTTATTAATAATTGTGTAATATATTAAAAGTATTTTACATTTTTATTGCAAGAGCCCCTAACATTTTTTAAGAAAAATAATTTGTTAATAATGGATGACTATTTAATATTTAAATATTAGATTATTAAAGAACCATATTTTTTAAGTCTTTGGATATTTTTTATTCTAATAATAGTCTACCCATATTGAAATACTCTTCTTATTCAACTAAATGAGCAAATTCTAAATATCTCAAAACTTAATTTTTTAAAGATTTGTCTATTTCTTTATGTTCCAAGTACTATAAAAGTAGAAATTTTTCTTTTTTAACGGCATCCTTTTAAAAATTTTAAATATCAAAAAAAATAAAAATAAAAATCTATAAATCTTATATTTAAAATACTTTTCTTTGCTAAATTGTTTTAAATATATCACTAACCTTGTTTGCAGCATATCTATATTTTTCATATAAAAAATTAATGCTTGTAAAATACTAAAATAATTTTAAATTTTATATTATACCCGAATCCCGCACATGTAACCATAGTGATAAATATTACATATAATTTTTCTTCCAAAGTCACTGGAGCTATATCTCCTATAAAAAATATATATTAAGTACGAATAAAAAATTAATTTATTGTTCTTTTTGTTTTTACCATATCCTACAGTTATCATAGTTATAAAACTAAAATATAGTGCATTTATATATTATTTTATATACTAATCTGATTATGATTATTAAATCCAAGTTTCTTACTTAAAATATTATAAAGTTTGTGATGAATAATTAAATTTAAAAAATGGATGTTTTTACATATTCGTCTGTAATTTTAGCTATTAATATAAAACCAATGCTACAATAATGAGCTAAAAAGAATACCAAGTATACTAAAATTAATTTATGAAATATTTGTAAAAATATAATCGTTTTATTTATTTTACATATTTTAACTAAGGGCGTAAAAACTTAATGCTTCTCATTAAAATTATAAAAACTTTCTATTAAATTGTACAATTTCCCTTTTTAAATAATTCTTAGTAATTAAATCATATATAAAACCCTAAGAATATTCATACCCTTGGGAAAAAATTCATTTATATATGAGTTTAATACGCAGATAATATCTATCCAAAAATGAAATTTAGAATATTCTTTAAAAATCTATACTTTTTCTTTAATTAATATTCCATCTTGATAAAATGCCGTATGAAAATTGATGATTATATCAATCAAAAATACCTTATTTAATATATTAGAAATAAATAACTAAAAAAATTAAAATAAAATATTTATTTTATTTACTAATATAGGAACGAATAGTAAAGAATAATGAATATCTATCCATCTATAATATATAAATTCAAAAAATTATATTCTAGTTAATTTTAATTATAATAAAATATTTACTTAAAGGCAAATACCATTTACAAGGGGGAAATAATTAAAAAAATTTAAACCAAAGTATATACTAAAATTTTCCAATAAACAAAATATTAAGTATCTGGATTTAATATGGGAAAACAGTTAAATATGTTACTTATCTCTTTAAACCACGAAAAAAAAGTACTATAACTATTTTGCTCATTTTAATATACAGTGTAATCTACTTTATCGCCTAAATAAATTTTAATTATAGTAAAATTAAATTAAAAATCACGTTAAATATTTGAATTCTCATATATTTGTAATCATAAAATTCCAAAATATTTAATATTAAGTGAATACATATTTTAAAAGTTACTTAATATAAAAAATTAAGTTATTATCAGAAAATTTATTATAAAAATATTTTGATTTTATCATCAATATTATTTTACCTAAAACTTTTAAATGATAAAAATTTATACGTTTCATTTTTTATTTATCAGAATAGCTTATTAAATTTGTAAGGAATTTTATAATCAAATAACTAGTTTTTTATTTATGATAAGTAGATTTAAGTTTTTAAATAGGATTTTCATTTTAATGGTGTAACTCTTCTTCTTTAAAATTATATTATTTAAAAAATTTCTATAAATATAAAAGTTTAATATTTAATAAATATTAACAAAATTACAGCTTTGAAGACCTTTAGATAAGATCCTATTAGAATATAACTAAGAACTATTACGCTCTTTGTTTAAATTTTAATGATCCTTTTAATTTTTTTTTTTTTTTAAATTATGGTCTTAATTTTTCTATAATTACAATGATTAAAATGACTTTTTAATAATTTTTAAATTGTCATTTTAATTATTATATTTGCTTAAAAATGGTATCTATGAGTTGTTTAAAGATTATGATTTCTAATCTTAATTTTATGTTAAATATTATATCTATGAATTTTTTTCTGCTAACTTATTTTAAATTTCTTAGTTATTGTTAATATTTAAATCTTAATTAATCGATAATTAAGGCAACAGTATTTATTTTTTTTATATAGGTAAACTATCCCACTATTCTTCTTTAAAATTTTTTTAAGTTTTCATTTTTTATTTTTATTATTAAAAAAATTTTTATTTCTAAGATTAATAAATCTCATTCTTAATAAAAATATTTTAGTAAATTATAGACAATGTTTATTTTTTATTTCAATTGAGTAAAAAAATTTTCTGATATGATTATTTATATTTCTAAATAAAAAACTATTTATTAATTGATTGCACTGAGTTATTATCTTATAAAGTTTTAATTAATTTAAACGCATTTTAAATTAATATATTAATTTTTTAATTAATAATAATATTTTATGCATAAACTGATATATATTTTTTTTCAAATTTCATCCTTTCCAATACTATGTCTTCTTTAATATTCTTTTTGAGGATAATCTAATGCATTAAATTAAACCGAGCTAAAGGCAGGTATTTTATCATTTTAAAATCTTTAATTACTTTATTACATTTTATTTTCCAAAATATCATTAACATTTACCAATCTACTATTTCTTCTTATATTTTTACCTTTAGAGCCGATTAATAAATTAGGATCCAAGGAGTTATTCATTAAGTTACTTTAAAATTATGGCTACTTAATTTATAAATTTTACGACATTTCTTACTAGCCAGGGACTTCTAGCAACGAATTTTATTATATACCTTTATTTTATGTATTGAAATTAGATTTTTACATTTATGGAATTTAGGATTCAGAAATTTTATTTATTTATTAATTTTATAAACTGTGATTTAAGGTACTTTAATTAATTTTTGTCTTATTTAAGGGTTTTATTTAATATTATTATATTAATTAATTCATGTGATCCTTTTTTAAAGAATGTTCGCTTTACTCTGCTTACTGATTTTATTCTTTGGTTTTACTTTATTCTTTCTTTTTTTTTAGCTTTTACTCTTTTTTTTTTTACTACATTGTTTAGGCTTAGTTCTTCATTTATGATTTTATCATATATAAATTTTGATCACTTAAACCTAAATTTACGCCTTATAAATTTTATTTGCCAAAAATATTATTATTTTCATGTTACATGCATTCAATATTGCTCTTTATTTTAGGCAACTATTGACTTATAATTCTATTTCTATTTTATATTAAATTTGTTTATTTACCTTAATTGTTATCAAATTATATATCAGAAGAACTTTTTAGGGATTTTTTTATTAAGGGATTTTATATATTATTGAATGCACTTTAATAAGATTTATTTCTATCTCTAATTTAATTTGACATCATTAAAGAACTATTTAGATTTTATTTCTTTTTTTTTTTATAAAAGTCAGCTTATTTCTACCTTTAGTTTTATTCTACTTTTTATAGAACCTAAGTATAGTTAAAATCCCTTCTATAAGTTTTAAAATATTATAATTTATCAAAATATCTTTATATACACAACATTAAATAAGCCTATTTAGTTCTATAATCTTTGGCCCTTTCTTCGATAGTAAAGAAACTAGATTTTTCGTTATTTAATGTAGTAAAGGTTTAAGTGCGCCCAAATTTTTCGGATTTATCAAAGTCATTTGTAAAATGTCCAGTATTATTAGTTGTTTTTTAATTTTAATAAAAATTTTAAATTTTAGGATTCGCTACGGAACCTTATGTATTTTAATTATTGAAATCTAAAATAAATGTCCCAGGTAAAGAATTTTTTTTATTATTATTAACTTGTGACTAGTATGAATTTCCAATCATATCTATGAAAGAAGACTTTTTTTACATTTGTTGTCTTTTAGACGGAATTAAGGAATTAGGTTCCAAAAAATTAGCCTTGTTATAATTTTGATAATATGACATTTTTTTTTACTCATTATTGGGAAGTGTACTTGATAATAGCCTCGAACTTCTTCGATCCTGAATTTATAATTTTTGTCCATTACAATTTTAATTTTGGTTACTATTATTATGGTTATTACTATAATTGCTGTTATTATTATTATTTTGATCTTTTTATTAATTAAATTAAATATATTACGAAGATGGATTAGCGAAATCTTTATTAGATTATTAAAAAATTTCAGTATAATCTCCATGGGACGCCATTTTTTTAATTTTATGAGATTTTTTATTTTATTGGAATTTTCTATTATCTTTATTTTTCAAAATTGTGACCCTCTTTTTTGATTCTCTAGACTTTATACTTACAGTGTCTATATTAAGCATCATGTTTGAATTATTTTACGGAATATTATTAATTGTGGTCGTTGTATTATTTTAAAAGAGTGGTTAATTTTTCTTTTATATCTTATTTTTTAAAATCGGTCGTGCGCTAAATTTTAAACATTAAATATTCAATTTTGGAGCTTCATTCTCATCTTCCCTAAAATTTTCATCTTAAATTTCATTTTCAATTTTAAAATGAATCAGCTATTTTTCTTTTATTTCCGGATAACTTTCTGAAGTGTTAGAATCTAAGGATTTCTCTATATTTATGTTTATTTAATTGTTTTAATTTTAATTTATTAACTACGTGTTATTTGTTTATCTTTAAGTTAGTGACTAATTTAAATTATTTTAAAATGGAAGTCCTCCTTTTTCTGGGGATTACTAATACTTGTTCAGTGATATGTTATTTAAACTTATATTAGAATTACTGTAATCATTTTAATTTTTTTTTGCTACATTTCCTGTTATTTTTTTGATACTTTAACTGTTTTTTTCATCATCATTTGATCCTGACTATAAAAAGAAAAAAATATAATTTTACAATTTTTTGAAATATTTAATTAAATATAAATAACTATTTTTGTTTACTTAGTATATAAATTAAGGTGATTTAGAATTCTGGTATTTTTATTAATTGTCTTGAATACTGGAAGTTTTTTATAAAGATATATTTTAATCAGAATTAGTTTCCTTAATTATTTTGTTTTCCATTTCATCTTAGTTTTATTAGTTTTAAGTTTAAGGTAAAGCTTGTATGTGTTACATTTATTAAGCTTCTTTTTGTATTTGTAAATCGAAGTTATCTACTTTGTTATCATCTTCTTCTTCATCATAATAAGATTCAGTATATGAGCTATATTCTGGTATATCTTCATCTTAATAATCACTTGCAAAATTTGATTCTATATACTTTAGCCTTAAAAAATATTTGTTATATATTTTTTAATAAATACAAAATAAATTATATATATTTACCTTATTTCTTCATCCCATAATGGAATAATTTTTATATTACAGATGAATTCTCTGTCAGCAACGTCATAAAAATCATAATAAACCTCATTCTTATCATATGTCATTTGGTTTGCATTTTCTATTCTATACTATCTAGCTGACACATTTATATCCAAAAAATTTTTAAAACAGCTTCTTTTAAAATCATTTCTCTATCTATTAAATTATAATTAAAAATAAATAAAAAACATTTTTAAATTAATAAAAAATGTTATTTTTTTTTTTTTAATTACTGGAATATGGTTTTCTACCGGTTAAAATAATCTGAGTTTTAAATTTTATCATTTGTAACGCAAAGGTATTTATTTGGTCTATAATTTATAAGAAAACAGTTTGTAATTCCGTGATTTTCAATTTGCTTTGAATACTTTAACATTTCGCTTTATTAATTTTAGTTTAAATTTGAAGTATTATTTTCCATTTATATTTATTTAGAAAAACAAAGTGGACATTTTTCTGGGTAAATTTTACCAGATAATATATCTTCTTTTAGCATTTAAAATTTTTCCTAAAAAAATTGTAAAAATTCTAAAAATATATATTAAGCTATTTTAATTACATTATCTGATGGAAGATCTTTTACTGCTAATTCGAAATCTTATTTCGTTAAGTAAACTATATTTGATTTAGTTTTGCTTCTAAAATATTTATAAAAGATTTATATTACTATTTTTTAAAATTAATAAATTTAATTTACATCACTGAATATTATTTTTAGTTAGATGTAAAAATTGAATCAAACCCTATAATTCCTTGATTCTATTAAAATATATAATTGATTATTAAAAAATAATAAATAAAATATGTATAACATAGTAGTTTTAATTATATTTATTTACTTGTAAAGTATAAGCGTGAAAAGATTTTTCATCAGGAAAAAGTATATTATTATATTATTCCCTAAATTTACATTTTTATAAGTGGTTGTATATCTGTCTAGTATATTTTATATCCAATTCACCTTTAATTAAAAAGGTCAGTTTTTAATCCGTTTCATTTTAATTAAATACTATTTCTCCAGGTCCGTATATTTTTTCTTTCATTTATATTGCTAATGCATTTAACATATCCATAGAAAAATATTCAGTCAAAATTTTACTTTTATTTAAAATTCTTAAATAGTATTCTTTTAATACTTCATTTTTTAGTTCTGTAGATAATTCTTATAACACATTATACCCCAAATTATCTTCCGATTCAATTTATATTTGATGTGCCAAATCTAGAGCCTTTAATGCTTTTAACTATAATTCTTTTTTAATTTGTTTTTTTTCAAGGAATTTTAAAAGTTAATATCTTTCTTTTTTTCTTTGTGCCTTATAAAAATGTCAATATGTAAATTCAAAATAAAATTTAAATATTCATTTATTAAAAATATTAAAATTTTACGTTTAGTTCTTAAATATTTTTGAAGATAGTTCCGACAATATTTAGGGCATATCTGTTTATAGAAAAATTTTATTTTATTTTTATAATGTTTGCAATAATTTATTATATATAGTAAGAAATTCAAAATAAAATATAAATTATTCGCGAAAAAATTTATGTAAACTAATTTTTTATGGTTATAATTTAATTAGTAGAATAATTTATTTTAAATATATAATGATTTATAATAAAATTATTTTATGTTACGCAAAAACTCCACAACTTAAAAGAGTCATAACTATAGCATACACTTTTTCGGCTGGTGTTATGGGGGATATATCACCTTTTAATTTTTAAAAATAAATATTAAATATAATTTTTATATAATAAATTAAAATATATTACCATATCCTACAGTGATCATAGTTATAAATGCAAAATATAGACCATCAATGTATAAAGCCATATTATTATCTATTTTGGCAAATCTATAAATTTATATCCAACTCTTTAATAAAAAAAATATTTATTCAATAATATAATTTAAATATAATAAAATAATAATACCAGTAGATAAAATAAATAGTCTATTAGTTTATAAAGTTATTATAAATTTTTATTTTTACTTCATCGCTATTTTCTCTTTAAGCAACATATATAAAACCTGTACCACATACATGAGCTATTAATGTGATTAAGTAAATTAAATTAAATAATGTCATAAAAGTAGGATATCTTTCATTTAGATTAAAATAACTATAGACTTTGAACATAACTCTGTTAGTTTATTAGACCCTAAATATTTAAAGAAATACTAAAACATTAGATGACTAGTCATATAAAAATTCTTCGTCTATTATCATAGATAAAAGTGGAATAAAGTCAAACCAAAAATCTTTTTTTAAATATCTTTTTATAATTTTTGATCTGTCGTTAATGACCAAACCAGAGTCATAGTAATATATATTACAATTTATCAGTATGTCTATAAAAAATACAACCACTGGTAAAATGTATAAAAATATTAAACTCCATTCTTTATACCTAATATAAATTAATTAAATTAAAAATATTTATTATTTCTTTAATACTATTAAATATCAATACTTTTCCTAAAATTTTGATTGGTTTTAATTAAATTAGTTAAATTAATAAATTTAAAAAGGAATTTTACTTATTTTTAACACTAATATAAGAAAAATTAATTAAAAAAATATTTTTTTAAATTATTTTCTTTAAATCTATATTTTATATAAACACATTAAAAATTATAATTTATTTATTTTATTTTTTAGATTAATAATTGAAGATATTTTTTTTAATTTTATTTACCTGAAATAGAATATGACTTGGATTGGTGCTGCAAGTAAGTAAAATTAAACTAGTATAAGCATAAATATTTATTAATATATTATAATGGGCGAATTAGGGTTAAATACAGGGATTTTACTAAATAAAAATTTAATTTTTTCTATAAAAAATAATTCGTCATTTCTTTTAGCTATATCTTCTGGAGAAAAATATGATTTATCTTTTATTATTTAATAATGAATTGGATTTAGGTTGTCAAATAATTTTTTGTTAACTAAAGAAAGCATTATTATCACGAAATTTCTGACTATTTAAGCAGATTTCAAATTTCTGAAAATACGTTTGACTTTTATGTATTTATCGACTTCTACATATTTATTATAAGCTTTTTCATCTAATTTTCAATTAAAATTTTTAATTAATATATATATATAGTTAAATAAACTTATTTTATTATTTAATCAAAATTATATAATCTTTTAATTTAATTTATTTTAATAAAGATTACTTCTAACAATTTAACCTCTATTTAAACTATTAAAATAGCTATGGTTATTTTCTAGTACTCTATTATTACTATAGGATTCATTTAGATTATGAAGGAATTAAAATTAGTCATGCATATTAAATTTTTTAGGAGACAATTAATGCTTTCTAGAATTATTTATTACTAATTCAATAAAAGATTTTTCATTAAAATCTAAATTTTCTGATTTTCCTATAATAGCATCTGACTTTTAAGAATTCGATTATTATAATTAAATATGGCTTCCATATTTTTAATATGGATATTTTTTTTTATTAATAGATAGCTCTTTCACATCTTAATTAAAAATATTTATATTGGGGTATGTATATTAATTATTTTTGCCTTAATTTTATTAAAAACCTTTATTTTATTATAAATTTAATGAAACAACTTGATTTTTTTAGAGAGGCTCTAATTTTTATGCATCATTTTTATCCATTTTTTCTTATATTTCCTTGCTTGAACTTAATACTGCTGATTCTGTATCTTTTTTTTACGAATTTAATTTATAGGGCGATGCATTTAACATTTTATTTAAAAAGCTTTAGTCTGGTTTATGCATCAAAGATTCTTATTATTCTACGTTATTGAATGCCAATTCATCTTCTAAATCGCTATCTATTCCATTATATTAATTTTTTAACAATTATATTTACGATTTATTAGTTGTTGAATTTGTTTCATGATTTTTATTTTTTTGGCAGCTATAATTTTAGGAATTTTTAAGTTTAAAATTCATTTTTATAATTATTACCTATTTTTTAGAAATTGGTATTAAACTTTTTTTTATTTTTGCTTAATATTTAAACATTCAAACATATTAATTTATGAGAATAAAAAACAATAAATTTAGAATAAAACACAAAAAAAAAATTTTAATTTTCTGTCTAAATATATAAAATATAACTAATAAATATTTAATGATACTATTCTGATAATATATTTAATAGAAAAATTATAAATTAATTTCGTTAAAAATAGTTTGATATTTTAAAATTAAATTCAATAATATTTTCCTGCCTTAATATTTACTGAAATATAAAATATAATTCTAACAAATTTTAATTAATTAAAATTTTAAAAGTAAATAGTTTAGAAATAAAATAAAATGAAAAAAAACTTAAATTTAATTCCTAAAAAATCAGCAAGTCTGATCATTTTAAAATAAAATAATAGATCTGTGAATAAATATTTTGACTACAGTATTCTTTTTATTAAAAGGCCTAAAAAAGTCGCATTTTCAGATGTTTATGCATTTCCTGGTGGAGTATTGGATTAAAAAGACACAGAATTTTCAAAATTTAATAATGATGTTGATGAACTAAAATTATGTGCTTTAAGAGAAACTTTTGAAGAAACTGGACTTTTTTTTTATTAGTAATCTGACTAGATGTTATAAGACCAAAATTACTTGTTCCATCAAATTGTAAAATAAATACGAAAAATTAATAATCAAATTAAATACATTATTATAACCTATAACGAATACTTTATATTTATTAATTATTTAATTTGTTAGTATAAAAAAGCTAACAAATTAAATGTATTTATAATTAATAAAATATTGTTTAATATACTTATATTTATAATAAATTTATTCAAAATAATTATGTATTAAAAGACTTATTTAAATGTTTATATCAATAATTTGTTTATCATCAGTTAGGTATAAAATAGTATTTTAAAAGCAGTAACTTGTAACTAAATGATTTTTCTTAATTTTTAACGTTAATGGATTCAGATTTAAATAATGATAAAACTATTACAGAATTTATAAGATTGGTAACAGCTCCTTTTTTGCCAGCTAGATATGATACTTAATTTTATTTAGCATTTTTAAAAAACTAGGGTTTATAGAATTAAGAAAATTAAGGTGTAATAAACTGGAATAACTTTTATAATAGTAAATAATCAGATTTAAAAGATGCTTTCGATTTATAAAATATCAGCCACTGTAAAAAAGAAGTAGTTGACTGTGCCTGGCTCGATCCTATTGTAAAAAAAATAATAGTATTTATAATAATAGATTATTATAAAAATTAATTAAACTGTGTCATATATTATAATAATATTTTAATTAAAGCATAAATCAATCTATTTAAAATTAAATTGAAAATCAAAAATGCTAATTTTTCAATCTATTTTTAAAATATTATAATATTTCGTTTATAATATAAGTTTTAAATAAAATTTAACTAATATATTTTTTAAAAAATAAAAAAATTTTTCACATAAATACATTTATTTAATTAACTAGTTTTTAACAGGTAAATACAAATATTTTTCACTATTAAAAAATTATTATTATTACTATCTTTTAATTCAATTATTTTATTAAATTATATAATGCATAAGTTGACATATTTATTTTACTCAATATGAAACATATTTTATGTGCTAAATAAAAATATAAGTTTATATATTTATATAAATTTTATGGCTTTGTATTTTTATATCATTTTAACATTAATTTTTAATTTTCTATTTATATAATTACTTTTCAAATTGTTAGAAAAAAAAAACAATACAGTTTTTTTCTGATTTTCCTATTGCATTTTGAATTACAATATATAAAAAGTATTCTAATTAGAAAATTTACATATTACATTAATATTAATTTAATGAATGAAAAATGGTAAAATTTATATTTATACAAAGCTTAATAATATATAATAAAAATAAATAAATAATTACTTAATCTTACTTATTCTTAGTTTATAAAAAATATAAAATAATAATTGATTTTTGAAAAAAAGATAAATTCATTTTATAATTTTATATATATAATTTTATTTTATGTATTGTTTATTATTTTAAAAATATATTTTAGGAATGTTTGATGAAATTTTAAAACAATTAAATACTACTTGCTCCCCCTTAGATTATGATTTTAAATATTTTATGTAGCTTTTAAAACATAAAAAGCATAGAAAAATTTATAAATACTAATATTGAACATCCTTAAGATGACTTATAAAAGAACCCCTTTAATTTCCCTTATTTATTTGCAGGTTTAAATACAAAAAATGTAAACCCTTAATTTCAACATGATTTCCCTTATACTCTAGTTTAGCCAGGTAAAATATAAAATTATAAATTTCTTAAAATATTGTTTAAATTATGGTATAATATATTTTTTATATTCTATTATAATTATAAAAATATTTACCACTTTCTAAAAATATTATCAGTAATTTCGAAAATTAACTTATTTTTTAATTATTTTGAATATAAAAATATTATAAATCAAACAAATTTTTAATATAAGGTGATCCTTTATATCCATTAGAAATGATATTAAAATAAGAAAAAGATAGTCAATTAAAATTAGAATTGGAAAAAAAATATACATAGTTAAAAATATCTAATGAAAATAATAGTAGAATTTATTTACCAGAATTTAAAAACTTTTTTTACACTTAGTATATAGCTGACGTAAAACAAAGAGGAAATACACCATTCAACTATTTAAAAAGTTCATAAAACTTGGGAATTATACGGGATAAGTACATTTCATACTTAAAATGAATTATAATAAATAAATTAAATTATATGTCATTTTTTATTAATTAAAATTTTATTTTAAATTATATTTATACATTTTTAAACATGTTTTGTTTATAAAGTTTAGAAATTTAAATAAAATAATATTATTAAATATTCTTTATGATTAAAGGGGTAATATTTACGATTTATTTTGAAAAATTTAAATAAATCAAAATGTTAATAAAATAGTTTATAAATTAGTTTACATATACTTTAATTTTAATCAATTATATCAAAATTGTTTTATTTGTAATTAAATTAACTTTTTAAATTATTTATAATCATTTGGAAATATAATAATTAAAATACCATTATTCAAAAAAAGTTAAATTATAATTAAAGTGGTATAGGAATTATGTAATAATTTTTTATCATATAATGAATGGGGAAAAAAATAAAAAACTATAATTGGTGAAAATATTTAATTTTAAATAAGTAAATTAAAAAAAAAAAAAAAAAGTTAAAATAAAAATATAAAAAAGACAATTTAAATTGCAATAAATTTATTAAATATTTTTTACAAACAATAATGTCTTATCTTTCTTATTCATCTGCAAATGACAGTGATAGCAATATTGAAGAATTAGATGATTTTGATATTAGAAATATTCCTATATCTGAAGAAAAGATAGTTAGTATTTAATAAAATAACAATTATAATAATTAAAATAACAGGATTTAAAATTTTACTTTAAAGGTAAGTAAAATTAAACAAAGATATATTATTATAACTATAAATGATTAATTTATGTATGTTTATTTAATTGAAATAACTTTAAATAATATTATATAAAAATATTAGGAAAACACAGAAAATATAAGTTTGAAATAAAATTATATGGAATTATTTGATAATAAGATGGATTAAATTTAATGTAAATCTATCATAAGAAATGTTCAAAATCTTAGAATTTAGTCGCTAGGATAATTTCAATTCACAAAAGAAAATAATTAATAATAAAATAATATAGAAAATAGTGTAGAATAAATTAATTTTAGTATCTAAAAACCTGAGAAAAGATATGATTTAGCTGAAAGCTTATAAGAATTATAATATTAATAATATGATAAAACTAATAAAAATAGTAACTATTAATTTTAATTTAAAGAAATTTGTAATAATTTATTGCAAAAAAAATAAAATAATAAAGCATAGATATCATTTAATCTATTTTAAAATTAATTTAATAAACAAGATGATACTTAAAAAATAACATTTTCAAACGATAATACATAAGATACCTTAAATATTAATAAACTTACAAGTGAAAAATAAATTTAAAAATAATAAGAAGAAGAAGATTATAATAATATCAATATAAATTAAAATATTAATTTTGGAGAAAGATTAAAAATTAATTAATTAAATACACTAGTAAATTAATTTAGTGAGTATTTAGAACAAAATTTAGCATTGTAATAAAAATAAATAATAAAATTATGCAATAAAAAAAGTTTGAATTTGTAGGTATTTGTGAAATTTTTAAATAAAATATTTGGAATAAAATTTTAAAATAGTTATAATTTATAGTCATTTAAAAAAAAAAAATTTTTTATTAAAAAACAAAGTGATTTTTACAAACTTTTTTTCCAACGATCATAATTTATAGGGTTATCTCAATATAATAAATTCTAATAAAATATTAAATTCTAGAATTTTTCTTAAAATAGTAATAAATAAATTGTAAGATCAAACTCTTTATAAATAGAATACTCTAGCCAAAAAGCTTAAGAGTAGCATTTACAATTGCAAAAATCTTTTCGATATAGTGTTGAATAACCAGAAATACGTGATAAAGACCAATAAATAAAAAGCTTATTAAGAGATTTGTTTTCAAATTTTTTATTATAAAAATATTTATTAAAAACTAAAGATAATAAAATTGATAAATAATTCTTACATCAAAATAATAAAGTTTAAAATAATGATGGTAAAGACTAAACCGACTTTTATCGATAAATTACTATTTTATATGACTAGTTATAAAAATAATAATAAATATGATTAAGTATCTATAATACTGATTTAAAAAATATATTAAAATTTTCAAAATATATTTATACTTATAAATTAATTAACAAAATGTAAATTTATTTAATAATAATATAATATAATATAATACTATAAATCAAAATGCTTAATATGCAAATTTTATAAATTTATCAATTTATATTTATGTATTTAATTATTAAAGAATAGGATTAGGATTACTTATTGTAATAAAATTAATTTATAAACAATTTGATAAATAGGATATATGAGTCATAATAATAAAATTTACCTTAATAATAAAAGGTTATTTAATCATCAATTATAATTAATTATATTATAATTAAATCCTTAAATTATGATAATAGAAAAAAAAAAATATAAATTGAAGCAACAATTATATAATATTTTAACATTTATAAAATAAATAGTTTTAAAATAAAAAATTATGTTTATAAAAGTTCTAAAATATTGAATCAATTATTTTAAAACTTAATAATATAAATTTCACTTTTTGTTCAATTTTAATTTTTCTTATTCTAATTCTTTTAAAAAGGTTTGAATTTTTTAGTTTTATACTTTTTCAATATAAGTATCAATAAATTCATCCAAAAATTCTCCTGCCATCATTTTCTCTATATTATATAATGTTAAATTTGTTCTGTGATCTGTTATTCTAGATTAAGGAAAATTATAAGTTCTAATTTTATCAGATCTGTCTCCACTTCCCATTTATTCCTATCTATCACTACTTACCATTTATTAATGTTTCAAAACTTCAATTTAAAATAGTTTTTCTTTTAGTATCTTATTACAAAAATTAAGAATTAATAAACAAATTTGTTTTTCCATATTTTAATTTTATTTTCCAATAAATAATAAAAAATGTATATTAATTTTTTTACTTCCACTGCTTTAGCTTTGTTATTATGTTATTACCTAGATTCTTAAATTAAAACAGATAAACCTGTAGCAATATGTGTTGCTCTAATATATGAAATAAAATAAATAAGAGGAATAAGTAAATTGAATTATAAAAAAACATTTAATAAAAATTTATATTTTTAAAGAGTATTATTTTGAATTATTATAATACCTGCACGCACTTGAAACTTTATTAACATGTTATCCTCCAGCCCCTTGAGCTCTCATATATTCAAATTTTAAATCTTTTTCGTCAATTTTAAAATCCTAAATTTGATGTAATATAATGAAAAAAAATATATTAAAAAGTTGAAATTAATATTTAATTTTAGTTATTTTTTTTTCATTTTACTAATGGAATAATTGGAAGTACAACTACAGATATAGTACTTGAATGTAATCTTCCAGCCTTTTCAGTTTCTGGTACTCTTATAACTCTAAAAATTATTAATAAAATCAAAAAGGTTTAATAAAAAATTTATAATTTTAAGTTTTGAAAGCTGTATCATATTTATACTTATATTAAGAAATTTTTTATTATTTTTACTTGTGTATTCCTGATTCTGCTTTTAATCTTTTATAACAATCTTATCCCATTACTTTTAAAATACCTAGTTTACAACCTTTATTAATCGACATATCTCTTTGGAACTAATCTTATTTTACACTCCAACCTTGACTTGTACAATACGCCTCATACATATGAAAAACATCTTCAGAAAATAAAGAACTTTCAGATCCACCTACTCCTGGTCTTACTTCTATAGTTATTTCCTTTTAAATTGTAAATGAATTTGGAATATAATCAATTAAATATTATTGTAACAAATATTTTGAGTTTTTTATTTTTTTCAATATGGACTTTATAATTATTATTTTTACTTAACAAGCATCATATTTATCTTTTTAAACCAAATTATCTATAGCTTCTTCTTACAGCATTTAAAGTTTGTCTTAATTATCTTCCAATTCTTCTTAAATTAAATCTAACATGTCTTCATCTTCTTCATTATCTTTGATATTTTTTTATATTCCATTATAAACTTAAAATTATTCCTATAATATAAAAATAATTAAAATAAAATGATTCAAAATTAATTTAAAGAAAAAAACAATATATATTTTTATATTAAAAATTTTAATAATTTAAAATTAATTTATTACTTTCATTCTGGTATATATATCATTTATATACTAAATTTCATTTAATCTGCTTCGATATTATTCTTTTTCGTCATTTGAGTATTCTTCTGAAGAAGATGTCAAAATTTAATTTATTTTTATGAATTCTTCATTAACTACTGAAAGTCTTTGGAAAAGCGTTTGCTACAATTCTGTAATTTTAAAATCATTTTTTAACTCCTAAACTGAAGCAAAATTGAATTAGAATGAATTAAAGATACTTTTATTAAATTACTTTTATTGCAATAAAAAAATTTATTAAGATTTAAATAGTTTTTTGAACATTGAAGTTTACACCGTAAATTAAAATTATAATTTTTAATTAATTTTATTTTGATAATATTCTGATACTAATAAAATATATTATTCTTATATTTATATTTTTGGTATTATAAATATTTAAATTTGTTTTAATATTAAATATATATATAATTAAAGTTTTTAATATATATAAATAGTATAGGAAACAACATTAAGTATAAAATATTGAAAGATGAAAAATCTAAAATCTCATTGTATTTGCTAATTTTTTCTTTAATCATATTTAAAAATATTTTCTTTTATGTAAAAAATGTAAGAAATTATTAATAGTTATATTTATAAATTAATTAATTTATAAATAAAATATATTTATTTAAAATAAAAAATGTTACATGATTATTAAAAAGTAACAAATGCTTAATACATGAACATATTAGGAAAAAGTTAAAACTTCAAAAAAATGCCTAAAAATAGTGAATATGTATAAGGAATGGAACTTCCACACGAAACTTTTTATAAAGATTATTAAACACCTATAAATTAGGCATTATAAATATTACAACAATCCTAATAAATACAAAGTTTTGAATATTAAAACTAAGCAAAAAGTATAAATGTTAGTATGAAAAAAAATTAAAGCTTGGTTGTAAATCCCAGTTTAGTTTAGCATAATTTTAAAACACAAAATAATAATAAAAACCAAAAAAATGACTCTTCAAAAAATTCTAAATTACGATTAAAAAGAAGTAATAGTTTGAGAAAAGATAATTAATCTAAATAAAAATTTGATATATAACATAAATTTAAGTAAAATTTGTAAAAACCATTTTTTAATAAAATAAACATAAATGGCGATCAGCTGCTCAAAGATTAGTAAAAGCAATTTTAATCTTAAAATTCAAATGATGAACCAAATTAAGAATATAATCGAGATTAATTGTTATCACAAAGTAGTAATATTAGTATTAATGAAGTTGAAAAGGAACATAAGGATAGTTAAAAGAATTTGTAGGAAAAACAAATTAAGTTAATTAAGTAATTAATGGACGAAAAATTCTCAAATACTAATACTAAATCATGGGTTAATACCAAAAGTTTACCACCATATAATTAAAATACTCTAAACAAGATTTTTATAGGAGGTTACAAAAAAAGATTAAAAGCAAATGAAAAAGATGAAATATAATATAAAGTTAGAAATCAAGGAAACTTTTAGGTTCCTGTATATTTTTATAGAGATATAAAAACCCCAATTTCGTAAAAAAAATCGCTTTTAGAGATAAAAAATAATTAATTTAATAAAACTGTAGCATCATTTAATCATATGGTAATTTATACTTATTAATAATTTATTTTAAATAAAAATATATATATTATTAATAAAACTACAAATAGATGTAATTAGAAAAGTCAATGTTCAAAACTTAATAAAGATCTATGTACCAGCCAAACTCCAATTATTAAAATAGAGAACTACAGAAAATAGATTACTATTTTGAGCCTCCTATAATTAAGCACGACGCAAAAAAAGTTCACAAACTTTAAAAAAAACCATAAAAAACTTACGATATTCACAATATGTGGCCACAGAAATATAAGCCCTAATCAAAATAAATTAATTTTTTACCTGTAGACGAAAAATAATTATAGGCTTAAAATATTAAAAGTTAAGACCTATAAATGTAAAAAAGTGGTACTACTTAAAATATTAGATACACAAATTTAGAAAATTCACAGAATAATTAATATAAATACTCGAAGTTTATTTAAGATCCCTATCCTAAAAAATTAAACAAAGCTTAATCATTGATATAAATGAGAAGGTAATATATTAATTAGGGAATGAAAAAAGACTTAGGTTTATCTGGTGCTTAAATAAATATTGATGAAATGTATAAATATGATTAATTGCGAGATTCTGAATAAAAGGAAATATAGGAATACATATAAAGAACGAAAATTGCATAGCTTAAATATAAAAATGAATAGTAAAGTAAACAATAGTTTGGAAAATTAATGGGCAAAAATAAATAATTAATTACATAAAAAAAATAAAAAAAATATTAAGATCACTTATAAAATAATTAAAAGAGCCCTTTTGAATTGTAATTTGATGATATGGTTAATTTTTCTAAAGCCAAAAAAAATTTGGAGTCCTTTTACAATACAACTATTAAAAATTGAATGGAAATTTATTATATTTTTAAATTAATTGTAATTAAAATTATATTTATATATAATACTAACTCAAAAAATTCTAGAAAATAATATTTTCAATACTTTAATTGGCAATCAGATTTAAAACAAAAATTACGAATATAAATTTTCTACTATAATATTGATTATATAATAAATAATTGAAAAATTATTAAAATAAAAATAAAACAAAATCGAAATCGAAATGGAAAAATCACCAAATAACAAGTCATTTAATTCTTAACCTTTATTATAAAACGACTATGAAAAAATAAAAAGTGATAAATAAAAGTTAATATAAAATAATGATATAAAGAATACATTTAAAAAAAACAAAAGCATTTAGTTTAATAGTTTTAATTCGTCAGGTAGATTAAAATATAAAAATAAAATTATAATTATTTAAAATAAATAATTATTTTTTGTTTTAATATAAATAAAAATAAAGAAAATTCTATCGGAAATGAGGAATAGAGAAAAGAAGAAAATGAAGTATTTAATAAAATAAACTAAATTGAGTAAAAAAATGTAAAAAAATACGAGGAAGTTGGGGTTCTAATTAATAGAATAAGTGAATAAGGTATTTAAAAACCTGAATACATATTTTAAGACAAGGGGGTTAAAAGATTGGCTTAAAAAGGTGTAAGTTAAAATTTTACTAACGATTTTATCGAAAAAATAGAAAGTTAGGAAGATAAATGTAAAATTTAACATATTAAAAAATTAAGATTTATTTAATTATTTTTATTTTTTATAATTATATTTAGTTTTCAATTTTTTTTCGTAGTTTTCATTATACTTTTACCTAATTAGAAATCAATTTATTTTTTGCATTTTTACTAGATATTATAATAAAAATATTAAATACATTTTATTTATTTAAAATTAATTTTAAAAATTTCATCTAATTGAAAATAAAAATTAGAATATCTAAGAAATGAACTTGATAAATCTATTACGAGTAGTTAAGAATATTTTAGGGAAGATACAAGTAAAGATTATTCTTAAATACTAAATCAATATGAAAAACCAGAGGATTTAAAAAAAATAGATAAAAGTTACCCAATTTTTAAATATAATTAATTTTTCGAGATAGGATTTTATCATTTTTTATTTTATTTCGTTACTGGCCCTTTTACTTTCCTAATAATTTGGCCCATATAAGGAAATCTTGTTTTGTGCAAAAATATGTGTTTTTTACCAGAAAAAGAAAAAATAAGTTATTTTATAATTTAAATAATTCAATTTTTATCAGCATTTATGATTCTTTCTTTAATAATATTTGAATGGGCCCCCTATTGTTAAGGTAAATAATTTTAAATAATAGTATTAGCTAATTTAATTAATATTTAGATGAAGCTGTATCTATTATAACATTTTTACTAATGAGAATGTTATGTATTAGTATAAGATATGGGTTAATGGAAGAATTATAATATAACCTATTAAAAAAAATTATCTTACCTCTTTGTTAAATTAAAGAGGATTTTTATTTATCAAAATGGGCTGAGTAAGATTATGATTTTGTTTTTAAAGAAATTTAAAGTGCTATTAAAAGGCAAGAATTAGATGTAAGTTACTTTGATATTGAGTTTATGACTTCATTATAAAAAAATACAATAATAGATTTAAATTATTTACAAAAATAATTAAACTAGCACGATTAAATTTTATAATAAATGAGAACTTGCACGTAAAAATAAGATGGATGTTGTGAGACTTTTGGTATAAATAGCTTAACAGAAGAAAATAGAGTTTATAATGGTTATACTATCCTTGCATATTACTTGTCTTATTATAATTAAAACAATAAAAATTATTTTAGTAAGAAAAAAATATTTATACTTTGTAGTATTAGGCCATTGTTGGGTTTTTCTTGTTATTTATATTAAATTGAAACTTTTAATAATGATCCAATTAAATATGTTATACAAGCGATACAGATATTATTATTATTTTTTAATGGTATTACATTGTGGCTATTTTTATTAGGGGGTGTGCATGAAATAAAAAGAAAATAGTTCTTATTAACCTAAATATAATTTATGATAAGGGCAAAGAAATCTAGATAGTATTCATGTATAAAAAAACTATTACCATCAATAAGATATAATGATAAATTCAATTTAAAATCTTGGTCTAATTTAAGAGATATTTGTATAGATTATGGCAAAAGATATTGGCTAAGAACTTAATTAAATTTAATTTATATCATATTATACAGTTTATATCCATTTTATTTTCTTATTGTTCTTTTATTTGGGCATCATCATGGTATGAAATAATAAAGTTTCAAATATTACTTAAATTATAAATTTAAATTTGCTGCATTTTTAATTTAATTTTATTATATTTATATTTTAAATAGATAGAGATCTTTTCGAATTATAGGTTATTTTTGTAACTAACATTATAAATAGTATTTTAATTTGGATATTTATATTTGGATTTTTATACGCAGCCGCACAAATAAATTATTTTTTTACAGAGCATAATATGATATTGTAATAAAATAGAGGATAACTAGGATAATTATACAATATGCTTGATGAGTATGTAAAACACAAAAGGAGGCCATCAAATTATGTTGTTGTTAAAGAATTAAATTTATTAGAATAATAATATGATATTGACGTAAGTCAAATGAAATAGCATTTAAAAACAAATATTAAATTTATGGGAAATATTCAAAAGCATATACTTTCTTAATAAGAAATAGAACCATTCAGAATTATGGGAATTGCAGTTACTTTTACAAAAATTAAAGCAACTATATCTATATTAATAGCTTTGATAGGTTTATTAATTAAAATATATATGTGAGTCACGATATTTTTAATTTTAAAATGTCTATCAGCTTTTATTAATAAATTTTATGATACTATAAAATTTAACCATTACACTTTTAATGCTTTTAGTTATTTATGCTTTAAATTTATTTAAATTTTTAATAAAAATATTAATTAAACCATATAAATATATTATTTTAAAATAAATAGAGTAAAATTGAATAAATTTCAAAAAATAAAAATTTTCATTTTAATTAGCAGAATTTAAAACAAAATAAAAACTAAAGTAAAAAAATACAATAAAAATAAGTTTATTAATTATGGATAAAGATTTTAAGGAATTGACTGAAAATTAATAAAAGTTTAAAAATTTCGTAGAAGCAAATAAATTAGAAGAAATTCTAATGGATATGTTACATACAATGTCTCATAATATAATATAAAACCCCATTATATTTATGATATAATATCTATCATCTTATTTAACTTAAGAAGAATTATTAAAATATGGAATAAATATTTAAAATCATAAATTTACCCCATAAAAATAAAATGGGGACTGTTTAGTTAAATAATAAAATAGTGAACCTTTACCAAATTAAGGAAATTAAAATAGTGGTAAATCCTCTTCTAAAAAGAAGCAAAAGAAAAAAAAATAATTAGAAAAAATTGTTGAAGAACAAGTCAACGAATAATAAATGTAAAATATAGACAGTAGTTCTATAAATATTTAGTAAAATTAAAAAATATCTAAAAAATTATTAATAAATTTACCTGACATCAACGAATTGAAAAACAAAAACAATTTATTTTTTCATTGTTTTTACTCCAAAGAAAAATAATCATTTACAGCATGCAAAGATAAATAAACAGAACTTAATAACACAATAAGACCTATAATTAAAGCAGCAATTCAAAACCAAGATAAATATGTATATAAATATATTCAAAAATTGTTAATTTTAATTTTCATATTTAAACATCCTATATATAAATATTAATAAATTTATATATATATAAAACATTTTCAAGGACTGTATTTATGCTTGCGATTTTGACGCCTACCAATCTTTTTAACCTATTTTTCATGATTTTATTTAAGAGTATTTTTACTAAAAAAACCAAATCTAATTTGAAACTTAATTTTTGCAAAACACAATTTACTCGTAATATAAAAGAGAAAAAAATGATGATATAGATTTTTAGAAAATAAGCAATAATATTTAGTACAATTAGTTTTTTAACCAGTTCATAAAATCTTTTAGATTTAAATTAAAAAGAAATTTAAGCAGGTTTTCTTTTAATTTATGTTTATAAGAATAAGAGAGAAAATAAGTAGAAATTATATTGAGTGACCATTTGAGTTAGCTTGATTTTAAAATTAATTAGTTAAATAACTTATCTATTTTAGAAAAAGACAAAATTAATAGATAATTTCAACTTTTAAAAGTTTTTTATAAGTAAGAAAATATTGGGGAAAAAAATATAAGATTTTCTAATTGGCCGCAAAATAGGTATTAAAAATTCTTTATATTTAAATTTTATAATATTATAAATTGTAATAATTTTCATTTAGATCCATTGGATATAACGAGCAAAATTAAATTTTAGCTTTAATAAATAAGGATGATCATCTTGAATTATTATTTCAAAATATTTAAAATCAAAATAATTATAATCCTATTGATAAAATATGCAAAATTTTTAAATATTCGCAAAACATAGACTCAAAATTATTTGTAAATTTTGCCTTTGACTCCAATTACGGGTATATAACTGTTAAACCGAAATATATGGGTCTTGGTTTATCAATGAAAAGTATTATTGAGATACCTAGCGACTTTTTAGAATAATTTTAAATAAATTTATAAAGAATTCCAGATTTTTTGACCAATTTATTTTAAATTAAGAAAGTTGTAACAGATTCAATTCAAGAATTTTAAGGAATTTATGTTTATAAATTATAGTCAATAAATTGTATATTAGAAACTGAAGAAACTTTTATAGAAAAATTAGACAATCTAATTCAAATTATTTTTGATAATTTTCCCCAAACTTAAGAAAAATTACTATATTATAGGAACTAAAACGTAAATTAAATTTTTGACCCTATAGAAATAGAAGAAGAAGAAAGCCCGTCAAAAGATTAATATTAGTCAAAAGAAGATCACCAATAGAATGAATTATGGGAGTTTATTGAAAAAAATAGTTGCGTTATTAATGAAAATTGTTATGAAGTTTTTGAAAATAAAATATAAAGCGAATTTTTAAATTCAAATTAAAATGTTGACGTAAACAATAATATTTAAAACATTAAATAGTAGCCTGATCATTATGTTATATAGGTAGATTAGGAATAGGGCTTAGAAAAATAAGATTAACAAAAAAACGAATAGAACTAAAACCATTTTGTTTTAAAAAATTTAATTTAGTAATTAGAAGATTAAAATGACATAATATTATAATCACACAATTTGATAGATAATTCAATTATAATAGCCAGAAGAAATATAAGCAACATGTAATTCAAGCCTTAAATGAAATAAGATGACTTTAATATAATAAATTCAATTGCTTAATCATATATAAAATAACAATTGGTTAAAAATTAAAATTAAGGCGATTGGTATAAATCTACTACAAAAATTTATGAAGAAATATGTTTTTAACTACTAAAATAAAATAATTTCATATAGAATAGGGATTAAATATCAAACAAGTAAAATATATAATATTAATAAGAAAATATAAATAATGAATAGAATGAGTTTCAACTTTTGGATTAGTATCCTATTGGGTCTTAAATTTATATTTCATAAAACAAAAAATTAAAATTGTTGGTAAATTATGAGGACCAATTTATATTTATCTATAAAATAAATAAACATAAAATTTAACATTCACTTGTTGAATTTGATTCTATTTTACAAGAATTTGAATCCCATATTAATTAATAAAATTATAAATTTTCCTATAATAATAAATTTGGATATATGACAGTAAATCCAAAATTTTGCGGAACTGGATTAAGTTTAGTATATTATATAAAAGAAAAATTAAATGATATATAAATTAGTTAAACGAATAGCAATATCATGGATTTAGGCAATAATTTTGTAATTTAATAATCTCATATAAAAGAAGAACTTGCATCTAGGTTTTAAATTAATAGACTTAATTTTGAAAGGCTTATTACTTTCATCAATTATTGCAATTAAATACTTTAAGAATCTAAAAGATATTTATTAGAAAATAGAATTTTCGGAGATAAAATGATAAGTGAAGAAGTTATGGTAATAACAAATTGATAAATTTCTTATCATAATATTTTTTTCTCATATTATTATTTTTTAATAAAATTTAAATATACAAAAGGAGTTTGAAAGCTTGAATTAATAATAGCAGTTAACATTTAGCTTAATCGATTGTTTTGGTAAAGATTTCTAAGAACTAGTAATGTATGATTATTAGCAGTTCATAAAATACAAAAATTTTTATATTAATCAATTATAAAACATGTTATAATAAGATGATGAATAAGAGAAAATCTAAATCTAAAATGAAGTATTAGAATAAATTGATTAAAAATAGGATTAAAATGAATTAATTAAAGGTGAAAAATAATAGTAAATAGAATTTGATGATAGTTATGTCAAAAAAAATATGGAATTGAAAAATGTTCATTAAAAATAAAATTAGGAAATTCTAGAGTAGAAAAAGTTTAGAAAATTTTCCTAGAAATTAAGGCCAGATGATAAATTAATATGGGTAAATGTAAATAATATAAATGAAAAATTGAATGCCAAGATAAAAATGGAATTGCATAGGAATTTAGAAGGTTTTAATTTTCCCCAATTCTGCGGTTTGACAGAACTCAATGAATTATATATAAAAATCATTTAGGGTCTGTTTAATAGAGATAATTTTAATTTATAAAATAATAAAGATTTATAAGATAGATATACAGACCTATTCAGTTTTAATTTAGTAAATGATCTGAGTTAAGTTCCAAATAGATTGCTACCAAAAAAGTTAAAAATTTCTAAAAATAGTTTAAGAATGGATGAAAAGTTCAAAGAAAATAATTATTTGTAATATAATTTATAACACTCTAGTTTGAAATTCTACAAAGAAACAAATGATTAATTAAATGTTGTCAAAAATTAAGGCAAAGAATAAAACTAATAATTAAACTTATAGAATTTGGAATAGCAAGGCAAAAACCAATATTGTATATTAAATAAATAATAAAATTTAGCTATTTGGCTTGGACATGATAATACCCATATAATTATAGTATTAAAAGTATAAATAGAGGATTAATATATAATTGATGAATTAAATTAAATTTTAAATAAAATTTTAACAATTGCACAATAAGATTAATATTTATATGATAAAGATTTTGGCTATATTTAAAATTTGTGCGCAAACGATGGAATAAAATTAAATTTAAATATAAGTTTCCCTTAAAATATGATCAGAAATATAGAAAATATTTGTTAATCTTAGGGTTTTTAATTAAATATAAAATATGATACATAAGAAGGAAATGCTTATAGATCTAATATTTCAGTAGAAAAAAATAAAGCAAATAAATATTAATGGAGTCAACAAAGTAGTGGCATTTAAAATATATTATAATTAGTGAATTTAAAATTGAATTGATTTTATTTATTTTTATTAAAATATAATTATATTTTTACAATAAATATATATATAAATTTATAAAATTGAATTTTATATTTTACTATATAAATATATAAGAAAATGAAATTCATTTTTAAATTAAAGTATATTTTTATGTTTATCACTATTAAATTGTTAGATATTTTATTTATTTTATACTGTTAATATATTTTATAAATTAAATATATTTAATGATGCAGATATTATAAATATGATAAATCTTTTGTTTATATAAACTTATTATAATAGTATATATATATTAAAGTTAATTTAATTTTAACAATAATTTACATATTTTATAAAAATACTATAGATTTAAAGATAAATGTGCAATAATGAAATGTATATTTTTTATAAAATTAAAATTAATTTTATTACTTTTCTTTTTATTTTAATGAATAGAATATACTATAAAAAAATATAAAATACTAGAAGTTTCTAAACAAAATATTATAATTATAAGAAATTTCTCGAAATTCTAAAATATATATAATAAAAAAAAAAAAAAAATTTAATAAAAAAAAAAAAATAAAAAAAATAAAATAAAAAAATAAACTAAATAAAAATAATAATACAAGCGAATCAAAAATGTTTTTCCCTGAAAGTGGATTTTATTCTCAGTACCCTAAAAGTACTAAATAACAAAAACAAAAAAGTAATAATGGAATTTTCGATTCAATTTTCGGAAATACTTATGACAGAAATTATGAACCCTAATATTATAGAAGAAGACCCTAATATTATCCATAATATTAGAATTCATATGATGATTACCCTTACTACTAATCTGAAAGAAAGCCTTATTATCAGCCTAGATACTATAAGAACAATAATTACTTAAATGATGATGATTATTCAGACGAAGAATACGAAAGAAATTAAAAAGAAAAATAATACTATGAGAAATTGAGAAAGCAGTAAGAAGAAGAACAAAAACAAAGAGAAATTTAAAGATAAGAAGAAATTAGAAAATAAAAATTATTAGAAGAGTAAAGAAGAAAAAAGGAAATTGAAAAATAACAAAAATAATAAGAGAAAATTAGAAAATAAAAATAAAATCATAGAGGAAATCCAGATTCATTTTTTGATAATTTCTTCGGTAATAATGGGGTTTTTGATGATTAAGATGATTTCTTTACTTTTGGTCCCAGATCTACAAGAGAAACTTAAAAAAAATAAGAATAACAATATTAATAAGAACAAAAATAAAAATAAACTACAAACCTGTCCTAGAAAAAATAGTAATAATAATATAAAAATGATAAAGTTTAAAAACCTTTAAAATAATCTTAAAAATAAGAATGGCAACCTTTTTATGCTAATATTGATATAAACAAATTGAACCCTAATGATGTATTAATCGAAGATGAATAAACAGGAAGAAAATTATTAATTAAAGGATGAAGTTTAATAAATAACTATTTAAAAATTTATGTATATAATACGATTCAATTTACTTTTATTATATATATACTTAATTGTTTATTTAATTTATTATACATACTATGTATTAAATAAATACTATAATATTAAAATATACAATTTATAAAATTATAAATTAAAAAATGTATATAAGTGTTACCGTAAAATACAATTTAAATCTCTTTTTTTAAATTATAAAAAATTTATCAATCATTATTAATTTAGCTTTGTTCCTTGGTATTTATATTATTTTATCCATTATTTTAATTATCAATACAGTTTTATTAGGTATTAAGATATTATGTTTAATGTTTCAAATTTTAAATAGTTTACTCATAATCAGGTAAATAAGGCTATACTAATTTTTCGAATATTTTATATTTTTTATTTGAACTTTTTTAATACAAATTAGGTTTTTATTTCAATCTCTCTGTTTGTGGTGTTAAGCTATCTAAAGTTTGTAAATATTTTTTAGGGCTACTATATTCACTTTTTTTATGATACTATTTCGTCGATTCTAAATTTTTTGTTTATTCTAAATTTTTTGACTGAGCTAATTTTTCGTGGTTAATATCAAAATTACATGACATATTTTATATATTTGAATAATTTAATTTTTAATTTTTTATATTAACTTCATCTTCTTCATCCGAAATTAGGGCAGATTTTTTGATCCAGTATATTTCATCGCTTCTAATCATCATATTTTTTTTTTCGGCCTAATTCAGACTTTTGAAATTATTATTTGGTAAAATTTTATTAGCTCTAGAATTTTCATCTAATTCATTTTCTATAATTGGTTGACCAAGTTTTATAATTCTATTGATTTTTGGGTCATCATCCAAAACTAACGCTGATTTACGATAAGAATATTTATCGTTAGATTACTTTAAATCTTCAACTTTTTAGTCTTTTATTTAAAACTCTTTTGTTTATATAATTTTACTATTTGGTTATAAAGTCATTAAATTTATATCTAAAGGTTATTAAGATATTGACTTATTTTAGGGTTTATTTTTTTAAATATCATCTAAATTGTATGTTTTTTTATATTTTCCCCATATTTCTATGAACAAAAACGGTAAAGATACAATTATTACGATAAAAATCGCAACCAAAAATAAAATAAAAAAGTAACACATTCCGCCACACCCATCATTTTATAGTATGATAATGCCATAATTTTTACTATTTTTTTCATCATTATCTATAATTTTTCCTGGTTCTATTTACTATAAAATACAATTATGATTTATATCCTCTTTGTAATTTTAAATGCAGTCGCAATTATTTTTAATATCTTATCTATAAGGTCCTTCATTGCATGTCAAACAAGTGTTTTTATCTTTACAAGTTTTACATTTATTTTAACATTATATACATGATAGATTATCCTGGTCATAATAATATCCTTCTATACATGAAAGACATTCATATTGCGATTAACAATACATACAAGGTTATTAACATTCAACACAATCATTTTCGCCGTCGATTTAATAATAACCTTCTTAACACTGGCATTAATTATCTGGACCTTGTCTATATTTTCCATTTACACAAGAAGTACACATATATCTGTTTGAACAATCAGTGCAAGGAAAACAAGCTATATAAACGTATTATTATAACAACTACATTTTTTAAATTTAAAATATATTTTACATAAACATGAGGATGTACTTTCATCATCATAATATCCATCTTCACATATGCAATTTGTTTAATCTCTATTCTCGATACTAACACATGTATCGCAAATATATTTACCAGAATTAAGTGTACATGTTTCACAGGGGTAGTGACAAACTGAATTTTAAATTTTAATTTAATTTTAACAGTTTATTTATTGATAAAACCTATTTGAAATAACCAATAATAAAATTACCTTTTTTACAAACTTTTGTTCCTATTTCTTAAATATACCTAGATGAGCATGTTGAAACACAATAATTTTCTTGTAAAAGAAGATTATTGGAACATTTGGTGGAACAATCATAACCTGCATAATCTTTATCACAAAAGCATGTATTCATCATACAGTAACCATTTTAATTACAGGAATTGTTACAGTATTTTGGATAAAAATTACAAAAATCTTCCCAATTATCAGGCGTTTAAACAGTACCTGTATATCTTTAAAAAATGTAATGAATTAAAAAATTAAAATGTAAAAATAAATATTACTATTAGTTAGAACCATATTTAAATATTTCGCATGAATTAATAGATGAGTCACAACTATAATATTCTCCATCAAATACAATATATATGTTATTATCTATACATTAAAATTAATGACACCTTTAATTTTGGGTGCTCGAATTACCATCAGCTATAACATCACTTGTAAAACATTTACTTCCTGATCCAAAATAATTTCCAAGAATATTATCATCTAAACTATTATTTTCATTTTCACAATATCTTTAAATTTTAAAAAAGTTAATTTATCAAAAATCTAGAATAAATGTATAAAAGAAACTAAATTTCTTACAAATTATTCATAGGCTTAATAGTTGAACAATTATCATTATATTAATTTATAGAAGCTGTACCAATCGCAGAGTGATAGAATGTACACTGATTGTTTTCAGAATATTCTTAAAAACTATAATCACAAGTAGATAGAAAACTGCATCCTTATTTGTACCCCCTATTTTAAAATATATAATTTAATAAATTTATTTAAAAATTTAAAATTTAGGAATTAATATTTTAGAATGAATAAAAATATTTACCATTTTATTTGATCTAAATAGCTATCATTCGTCGTATACCATCCGGTATCTTTTAAAAGAGAAAATGTAAAAATTGATATTTATGTATCTGATTCTTAATCTAAATTAGAAACTGTCATTAGTTCATTATTGAATATAAGTTTTTCGAAATGACTTCCAGTTGTGCCATCTTCTTAATTCTCTAATTATGCCCCTGAGGCTGTAGGACAATCTTTATAATATCCATTAAATAAAATTTTAAATTTATAAAGCTTTTATTAAATTTAACTTTAATGAATTAAATATTATATTTATTTTACCAAAATGATATTTGACGGCTTATAATATATTTGGTGTTGTTAATACACTTGTTTATATTCCTCTTATGGTTTAAGTCTCTACTTATGACGTAGAATATAAATCCCCCTCGTTTGGATCGATCCAATAGGATATAAGATATTCAGAAAACCCTAGTATATGAATTAATTCATGGATAACTATTTTTAATACTTACTAGAATTACTCAGCATGGTTTTACTAATATTATAAAATAAATTATTTTTTTACTAAATTAAGTATTATTATTACGTCTAAAAGAAGTAAATCCTATAATTCAAATTATAAATTTCCAACAACTGGTCTAAATTTATCGGCCTTTTAATAAATAATAATAATAAAATTGGAAAAATATTTATTATTTTATTAATACTTACATCCAATATACAAAAAGTACCAGTTGTAATAATATTAGTATATTCCCCGTCAGTAAAGGTTAAATATATATGTAAGTCAGAATCAAATACACCAATATTATAATCATCTCCGGGAACTTAAGCATTACCACATGATAAATCTAAAGGTACATACAATTCATTTTCTAATCGATCTACAAATATGTTATCTTCAAAAAATTATTATGCCTATTTTATTAATTATATTAAATAGTCATAAATGTCTTTATGTTAGGCTTTTAAATCTTATATATTTGACGTATCATAGGTTATTCTTATTGATTATGGGTTTGTAACCTACATTATTCTTCTTTATTAATTGGCTAAAGTAAAAAAATTATTTTAAAATAAAAGTTTATAGATAAATTATTAATTTATAATTTAAATAATTGTGAAATTGGTATATCTTTACTATTTTAAAAAAAGGTTTATTATTTCTAATTTTGCAAAAAAAGTAAAGGTTATTGACTTTATAGATTATCATGAATGCAATTATGAAGTATTTTTGTTTAAAACTAAACTAATTGAGTTATAAATATAGCAAAAAAAAAGAAAGTATATTTTTTTTAATAATAAGATTTCATTACTTTATTTATTTTATTTATTAGAATTATGTTTGTTTTAAAATTTTAATTGTTCAAAATAATTTGTAAGTTAATTAAAAAATTTATTCTACATAAATTAAAAAGTTTAAAAAAGAAACTCAAAATTATAAATTATTGTTTAAATAATTACAAGTATTTACTAAACTAATAAAAATATAAATTGGAATTTCGGTATTTTATAAATAAATACGGTTACGTAATATATTTTTTCACAATTGATATAGTATATATAGGCTATTATTATAATGTATAATTGTACAGTACACATCATTTTATATTAAATTTTTTTTAAATCCTCAATTATTTTATTCCTCATATAAGAATGTCGCTTTTCCTATATACTGAATATTGATATCAAATATTGAAAAGTGAATGAGATATATAAAATATATTTAATATTAATATATAAATTTAAGATGATTTTAATAAAACTATACAACTGAAATTATTTATTAAATTAAAAATTAATAAATTTATAAATATAAAATTTAGCAATTTTTAAATTATTTTATTTGATTAAATATTAAACCAAATTACAACCCTTTTGATTAAATAATGATAAATAAGGAAAAAATTACATAAAAACAAAGAAAAACAATATTGGTGATTATTTTTTTTTTTGGCTTTGATTAATTAATCAATTCATGTTTGATTACAATAAAAATTTGGTAAAAAAACAAAAGGATAGTATTTAAATAATATTCTGAAGTTATATATATTAATTACTTTTATAAATTTAATTTAGAAATTAAAAATCAAAATAGATAGAAATACCTAATTATATTATTTAAAATTTATAACCAAAATAATTTTTAATTTTGAATTAAAAAAATTTACCAATTTAAAAGTTGCTAATTATTTTTAAATAATAAGTTTTGAAATCATATTTAATAAAATTTATAATAAGATTTGAGTAAAAAAATTATTTTTTACGATATTATAACAAATTATTTAAAAAAATAAAAATTCAGACGATTTTATTTATTTTAAAAAAATTATATTTTTATAAATTGTAACTATATATTTAAAAATCAAAATCTAAAATAAGTTTTAGTTTTTTCTTTATATTTTTCTATATATGCTCACCTCTCTAGATCATACATAAATTAATGTCCCTAACAATATATATAATTTAAAAATTAATATTCAACGTTGAGGTATTTATTAATTTAAATAACAAACTAATTAATAATTCATTAAATATATAAATGAGGTTAAATTAGTACTTAAGAATATTAATAATACAATATACAATTTTTATTTTAGAGTATATCCACTTATTAAAATGATGTTAAAATAAAAATATTAAGAAAATATTTGTAGCTACCTGATATCTAAATTCAGTTTGTTAAGGTTTTTCAATTCTTTAATCCCCTCACTGATATACTTATCACCTAAATCCGAAATCTTATTATTTCTAATTAAATAAAAAAAATAAAAAATTAAAAAAAGAAGTCAAATAGTATAAAAATATAAAGTTTTAAGAATGTATTTTTAGCTACCTTAAATCTAAATTCAAATTGGTAAGGATTTTCAACTCTTTAATTCCTTAACTGATATACTTAGCACCATAATTAGAAATAATATTATAGCTAATTAAATGAGAAATAAAAAATTAAAGAAAGTAGTAATTGAAGTTAAAATATAAAGTTTTCAGTGAATATTTTTAGTTACTTTAAATTTAGGTTCAAATTGGTAAGGTTTTTCAACACTTTAATTCCCTCACTGATATAATTAGCACCATAATTCGAAATATTATTATAGCTAATATATAAGAAAAATAAAAAATTAAAGAAAGAGATAAATGATGTTAAAATATAAAGTTTTAGAAAACATTTATATTTACTATAAATTTAAATTTAAATTGGTAAGCTTTTTCAACTCTTTAATTCCCTCACTGATATAATTAGCACCTAAATCCGAAATATCTTTATATCTTAATTTCAAAAATAAAAAATTAAAGAAATAAGTTAAATAATGTTAAAATAAAAAGTATTAGGAAAATATTTTAATTACTATAAATTTAGGTTTAAATTGGTAAGGTTTTTTAACTCTTTAATTCCTTCACTGATATACTTAGCACCTTAATCCGAAATATCATCAGAGCTAATTAGATAATAAAAATAATAAAAATTAAAGAAAGAAGCTAAATGATGTTAAAATAAAATGTATTAGGAAAATATTTGTAGCTACCTTAAATCTAAATTCAGATTGGTAAGATTTTTCAACTCTTTAATCTCCTCACTGATGTGCTTATCACCTTAATCCGAAATCTTATCAGAGCTAATTAAATAATAAAAATAAAACAATTTTCAGAAAAAAAGTAATTTATACTATAACAATAAAAATTTATTTCGAAAAACCTAAAATATATCTATAAAAACACCCTATGAAATGTTTAAAGTTTAAATTAATAAATTTATAAAAAATTCTAGTTAAATATAAGAGTATTATTTTCTATAATGAAGTTTTTTTAAAAAAATAATATTATCATAAATTTAAAATTATTTTTAGGCCTAATAAATATTCTTATATTTTACTAGATATATTATAATCTCTAAAATCAAAAAAGGCCCTTTCAATATTTTAAAATATATAATTAAATTGTTAAATTTTCAACTAATATCAAAGTGAATCAATTTTAATTTTTATTTGTATTATTATTTATTTTAAACTTATTATAATTATAATATTTTTAATGTTTTTTTAAATTATATGATAAAGCTACAAATATTGTGAATACTATATTATTTTTATGTTCTTTATTAATTTATTAATTATTTATTTTATAACATATATATATGTATGACTTTAAAAAATTTATTAGTTTTGTTAGTCTATTTTAAAGATTGTAATTCAAAGAAATATAATTAAATGAAAAAAACAAATTTAATGATGTGTATCTAGAAAATTTTATTTTTATAAGGTAGTAATTTTTACTTTAACATTTTATATTTTTTTTTTAAAGTACTAATTTTTAATTCTTCGAAATTTGTATACTTAGTATTCTTCCTTTCTTTTTATATTTTAATTTATATTGATTATTTTTTAGGTATTTTTATTAAGTTTATTTTATAATGTTTAATATATGTGATTATAGAAGCAGAAATAAATTACAAAGATGTACATAATTTTATTATAAAATTAATATTAATGTAAGTAATAATCTATCTAAATTTTCTAATAGTAAAATATAAAGATTAAATTGAAATAATCAAGCCAAAATTGTGAAAATCAATTATTAAAATTTATATTAATTTTCATGAATATATAATATTAAAAATTATAAAAATATTTTTATTAAATAATGTTAGTAAATTATAATAACTACTATTCTAATTAAATATATGATTTGCAATAAATATATAAGAAAAACTAACTAATATATATTTTTTAAACAAAAAAACAAACAATAAGCTTAATAGTATAAATAATTTAATAAAAACTGTTTAATATGGGGAGAAAACATAAAATTTAGCAAAGTCCAACCATAAAAAATAAAGAATTATGGACCTACGAAGAAGTTAAAAAATTTTTTCGAAATTCTTAAAGATTTAAGATTTATGTTCTTAATATGGAATATTTTTTAAAAGAGGTAGGATGTATGGAAGAAAAAGACAGTTTGAAAACTGCTATTAATAAATATGCTGACAAATACCAAGTTCCAGATTAAATTAGAGAAAATATGCATGTAATGAGAAGAAACAGAAACCTTGATTCTCACGAGGTATTATAATCTCTATTTTTTTTTATCAATATTTTTTTAGAAAAATGAATAAAAAAAGTAGTAAAAATAAAAAATTTCAATTATTATATATTATTTAAGGTTATACCTGATTTTGAAAAAAAAGACGTTTTGGGCATTGATTATTACGACTAAGATTAGGTAGAAGGTTATAGAAAATATTATAATAATCCAGGAAAGTAAAAAATTCCAGTTTATAAAAGTGCTCTGAAATCTCATATTGAAATAAAGAAAATTTATGAAGAAGACAGCGAAGATTTGTTGAATAAATAAGTTTAGCATTTATAATAAAAATAAATTCTTAATAAAATTTAAAATAATAAAAAAGATTCTAGTGATAGCAGAAGCTAATATAATGAAAAAAATAAATAAAACAGCTAAAATGGAAAAGATGATTCTATTATAGAGGCCTGCTTTTATGGCGAAAATTGTAGAGTAGATAATTGTCCATATTAGCACCCTTTGGGAAAATATGATTTTAACTAAAACTGCAAATTTGGAGATAAATGCATTGAGTAATTCATATATTTAATTTTAATATAAGTTTTATAATAGTATAAATAACTTTTTAAGGTATCCCAATTGCTATTTTAAACACCCAAATAAACCTCATATACCCAAAGTTTTGGACGATTTAAAAAAAAAATCTATAAAAATTGAAAGAGCATGGAATAGTTCAAATACTTATAATAATAATAAAAATTCATAAAAAGATTAAAAGTTTTCTGAAGAAGGATATATAAGTGACGATGATGGTTACGAGATAATTAGAAAAAAAAAATATCCTACAACACCATGTCCTTTTGGAGAGGAGTGTCCTTATAAAAATAATTTATGTTGCGATTTCGCTCATGAAGGTGATAAAAAGCGATAAAAAAGTATATAAAAGAATATTTTAGATAACATAAATGAGAAAGCCAAAAAAAAGTATTCAGATGAAATATTATAGTAAGAAAAAACATAATGTCAAATCTAATAAAATTCAGATTCAGATTCAAAAAATAAAAAATAGATAAATAAAAATTCTTTTTTTAAAAGATAAACAAATTTTAAAAGTTAATAAGTTGATGTTGATGATTATTATGAGGATAATGACGATGATGATGATGATGATTACGATCTCAATAGTTCTTCGGGTTTTTAAAATAAAAATTTTCTTTAAGTACAAAATAGTCACAGGTTAACTAGTCATTAAGACACAAAAGTAAGCTTAGAAGATTAATAGTAAAAAAGAAAAAAAATGTATTTTTAGAATGGTTGGGATTTAGATATACCTATATTATCATCCAACAGTTCATCTTAAATATAATAAATTTAATAACCCCCAAATAGTAAAAAAAATAGCACAAGTCATTTAAATGTTTAAAGTACTAAAAAAAATGTTCCTAAAACCTTAAGCGAGAATATTAATTAAGGATAAAGTATAAAAAACAGCCAAAATTCTACAGATAAAATAATAGGCGAAAAATAAGGCTAATTAAAATTTTTAAGCAAAAATAGTCATAAAAATAGTAGTAATGGATCTCATAAAAAAAATAAAAAAAAATAATAATAACTTGACAGTTAAAATGCATAAAAAATTTTATAAGGTAGTTAATCTAATGGTGAAAATAATTTTAAATAAATAAGATTGCAATAAAAATAAAATTAACTATAAGAAAACAGTGATAGTGCTAAAAAAAATTTCCAACAAAAAGTTAAACATGGATATAAAGTGATAGTTAACAATATTCCTTACAAGTGTACAGATTAAGATTTAAATAATTTTTTTAAAGAAATATTAAATTTTTAACCAGCAAAATGTTATTTGATTTATGATAGAGAGACGTAAAATATAAAATTTATATATGATAAATAACTGCAAATAATGAAAATAACTATTTTTTTTAATATTTTATATAAAATTTAAAAAATTATTAACTTACAATAAATTATAAATTTAGGGGAGTTTCGAGAGGATTTGGTTTTGCAGACTTTAGTAGTATTATGGAATAAAATTTAGCATTATAGTTGGATGGCTATAAATTGGGCGGGAGAAAACTTAAAATTTAAGAAGCTTGATATTTAATATACTGAATAGATTTTATAAAATTTTATACTATATTAAATATATATATATAATTATACAAATAATTTCAAAATTAAAATTTATTATTATAATCATATTCAAATTTAAAATAAAAAATTTTATTTCTATACAAAAAATTTGTAAATTTATAAAATAAATTTCAATGCTATTATAAAAAATTCGATAAGCTGTGAATTTAATTTAGTTTTTATTTTTTTTTCAATAAAATGGGGTTGTTTTATTTGTTTTCTTCAAAAATTAGTTGATCTTTTATTTTTCTTTTATCTTTGAAATTTTATGAAAACTTTTATTTAATAAACTTTCTATTTATTATATTATTTTTTTTTTAAACTGGAAAACCTTAAATTTAACTATTGTATTTATCTTCTTAATTTTTGTATTAATAAAATGGATTAAAAGGATTATTAGCCAGCTTTGAAATTTAGTCACTCATCTAATTCAAAGCAATAAAATAATTTGTTTCTAAATATTAAAAATTTAATAAAATATAAATATGAAAAAATTGAAAAAAGTAATTAATATAACCATATTCAACACAAAATGGAGAATAATTTTAATAAGTACACAGGTCTATCGTTTTCAAAAAAATTTTAAATTAAGCTCGCTATTATTTTTATTAGAAACTTAGATAACAAAATTCTTATCTAGCTTTTTATTATTTATCTTTAAAACACTTTTATTTTTTTACTGTAGTATCTAATTAACAAAAACTATTTATTGTACAATTTAAGGATTCTCTAGTTTATTTTTGTTCTAATTTTGTAACAAAATTTACATCGCCTTCAGTTATTTAATAGTTTTTTTGATTTCCACTAAAAAAAAAACTACTTGGTTATGAATCATCTAAATAATCTTTAATTTTAATACTTGATTAATATAATGAATCATCATTTTCTTATCTTAAAAAATCTAAATAATCCTATTGTTTTTCGTCATTATCCTTAAACTGTTCAGTTTTTCGTTAAGCTTGCTGTATATTTTTAAAAATATCTTTTTATTCTACAAAATCGCTCATATCATAACTAAATAAATTATCATCAGACAAGAGATTTGAAAATTATTATTTTTCCATTAATATACTCATTTTTTTTTATTATTATTATTTTTTTTATTTTTTTATTATACAATTATACAATTATAGATAAATTAATTTATATAAAAAAAAATTGGACAAAAATTAAAAATATTATTTAAATATAATTATGGAGGCAAAAATTAATAGATATTAATACAATTTTAACGGATAAATAAAGAATTTTTTCATATTTTTCATATTTAGGAATTATTCATATAAACATATTTTTCATTTAAAAAAGAAAAATTACATAAAAATAAAAAATCAAATATCATATTTTATCAATTCTTAATTTTTGTTTTTAAATACATATTAATTATTATTTTAAATTTCAACATCAATTTATTAATAGGAAATTCCTTGCTTTTTCATAATACTGTTAAGAATTTCATATTGTCTAATTTTTAAATTTCCGAATACTTTCCTAAAAAATTAAATAATTTAAACATTTTAGTTATTTTAATAAACAATATCGCTAAAATTTACCTTAAGAATATATTAAAAATAACTTTGACTATATAGAATAAAATTAAACTGCCAATCACTGTGAATAATTCGTACAAATACCCTTATGAATCCACTGAAACCAGTTGAAAGCCAGAAGTAATAGCATTGTATATCATTAAGATATTAAAGGTTATTTCTATCAACTATATATATTATTAAAAATAATTATAATCTATATATATATATTTATATATTGAAAAAAAAAGTATAATAAATTTTACTTGAAAATAGGAAAATTTAGGGAGCATTTCGCAGTACTCAAAGCAATTTGAAATTTTTAAAGATAAATAAACTAAAAATTAAGAAGGAGATTGTTATTTTTATTTTTTATATTCTTCTTGTATTTCTTTGATTGTTGTGAGATCTACACCTTCTTTAATATCTATATAATCACTTACTTGAGATAATTTATTTTCAACTGTATCTTTAGATGCCAGCCTTAGTCCTTAATTATATACAATCACATATTTAGATTTTTATTCTTTCTAACTTACTTCATCAGTATTTTTATTTTAAGATGAGTTTTTCTAATACATGCCCTATTTATTAAAATATAATTTAATTTTATAATGCTTATATTAATATTTCTTTATTTTATTTAAAGAAATTTATTTATGTAATATGACTAATTCAAGATAATAAATTTACTTATAAAACTATTTCTTCTTCCATTTCTAAAACCATAATGGGATATCTAAACCCGGCTATTCCTAAAACTAAATTTTCTATAGGTTTTAGAGCTATGTACCCTTGTTTTATTTTAAGGTTATTCATTTAGTTTTCACGATTTATAATTATATATTTTTTTTATTAAATTTTAATAATTTGGTATTCTTCTTTACTTATTTTTATTTATATTTTATAGTACTATGATAGTAGATTACAAAATTATAAATATTATAATTTTAATCAAAATATAAATATATAGAAAAATAAATATTTATTATAAAAAAAATTATCAAATTCCAAATAAACTTTTTGCAGATTATTTGAGTGAATCAAAAGCAGTAGTTTCCAATTTATTTTTTTATTCGTATTCTTTTATTCTTTCCTAATTTAAATTATTAAAGTTTATAAAAAAATTTTTGATATTTAAAGTATTTTTGTTACATATATTATATTGATTTATTCTTTTCCTAAATCAAAGTGTTTCAAATTAAATTCAATTATATCCTTTGTTTAATTTAATGGATGATGAAATAGTAACATATTTTCAATTTAAAAGCTTATTTGAGCAAACAATATTGATCTTTCACGCTAAGCAGTTTGTTAAGTTGACTCTGTAGTTTGGCTTAAATATACTTATTATTAGTCAATTTAATCCATTATACTTTCAAAAATGGAAGTTTACCTACGAATAATAAATTTGTAAAAAATATATTTGCACCATATTTAATTTAAAACAATTTTACCAATAATCCTTTTGCTACCACAATTAATGATAAAGCAATCCTTCTTGTAAAAATTATTTTATTTTAACAAGTTTCTTTTTTTATTCTTGATTTTAATTTTTTTCTTAATTTTCAATTTTATCTTAATTTTACTCTTTCTATTCATCTGTTTAAGATATTTGTTTTACTTAACTTGTATTTTCTTATTATGTAAATTACTCTTATTCTTTGAAAACCTCTTTGTGATAGGACAGACTTAAAACCATTATTTTATTAAGTATTTTCGAGTCAAAGTTTTTAAGACTCTAAATATAAATAAATATGTTGATTTAATTTAAATATTTAAATTTTTATATTACATCATTAATAACTATATTCAATAATTTTATAAATTGATCGTATGCTTCAGGCGTAAAAACTTTTTTTCCTTAAATTCTAAACTGACTAAAACATTGTATGAATAAGTATCTGTATTAATTATCATTTTCCATCAAATAATAAAACTATATATATTTAAAATTATCATAAAAAATACTGATTTTATCTTATTATATTTATGGATTAAAATAATAAATAAAATTTTAAATAATGAAATAATTTTTACTGATAGCAGCTATTGGTCATCAATTTATTTTCCTTTATATGCCTTTAAAATAATTTAGGCTATTTAGATACACTTAGATTCTTCAGACAATTTTTTACTTATTAATTTTTAACTTGGATGATGGATAAATTAATTTTAAATATCTTATTTTATAAGTTAATCATCATTATTGCCATTCTAATTATGTTCGTTTTCATCTTGTTAATTATTTTAAGTATAAAACTAGATATTTTCATTTTCAAATAAAAATCCATTTAGTTCTTATGGTAACGACTTAGGCAACTATTCATTTGAAATTATATCATAAAATATTTAGGAATATTTTTAATTTTTTTTTTCCAATAATTTTTCATATAAATATGCATTCTATTCATAAGAAATATTTTCATCATCTAATTTTTTCTCAATTTTTTACAAGCTAGTTTTTTAATTTTCAATTTAAACTATTTCTTCTTTTTATTCCAACAAATTATTTTTCATTTAAGGTTCTTCATCTATATTTTCAGTAATTTATTTATTTTATAAAGGTTCTTATTTTTTTATTTCTTAGCCCTGTAAATATCCTTATTTTTATTTATATTTTGTCAACGCTTATTAGTTAAAAGTTTAAAGGGGATAAAAAGTTAATTTTTAAAACAATGGCATAGGGTATTTATTTTGCTTTATAAATTCTTAAGTTCCTCCAAACAAATCGACTTAAGCTATATTTTTTTATAATTTTTCCATTTGTTACCAACTTTCTTTTTTATAGGACTGAGTAGTGTTTACTAAATCGAAAATTGATTTATGAACTAATTCACATCTTTTATCCTCTTATTGCTAAAACTTATCCATTATAATGTCCTGAAAATAATATATTTATATAGTTATTTTTATATATTAATTATTTAATATATAGTTAAATTACAAGTTCATGATAATATTAATCTAAATAGTCATTGTAATCTGATAGCGAATTTTTATACTTTTATTCATTTTCTATTTTCTTCTTTTTTAAATTTATTAACCTAATTTTAATAGTAAAAATTATTTCTATTAAAATATCATAAAATAAATTTAAAAAAGCTTAGTTTTTTATATTTTATACTTATTTTCAAGTTTTTATTTCTTATCGAGTTGTATATGCTTTAAGTTACACTATAATATTTAAAGCATTTCTTATTCTTCGTTTTCTTATATATATTTTATGTAATTCTATTTTGCCTATTAAAATAATTATTATATTATTATTTTAAGAATACAAATTATAATATTTAATAAATACTTTTTCAATTTCTTATGTTCTCTATTATAAACCATCTTACAAGTTTTTTCCCTATTGAATTAAACTAGTTGATACTTAATTTTAATTTTAAATTGCAGATTTTATTTCTAATGATATCTCTTTTTTTAATCTCAGTGCCGTTATATTTGCTTCTGTTGCTTATTTTTTATAGGTTTATAACAATTATGAAAATAAATTTGCACATAAATGATTTCTAATTAAAATAAATTAATCTATAAATTCAGAATAAATTTGTATATAAGTTAAATTATATCAATTACCCTCTTACTTAGGTTATTTTTTCTATTTATATGGAAATATATGATAATCTCCTTGCATATTATTCTTCAGTATTTGATATTTCATCTATAATTTTGCTAAAATCCTCGACTAATTTTCTTCTTTCAGTTGAATGAACTTTTAATAGATCAAATCTGTTCTGAAAATTTTTTTTAATATAACTGACCATTTAAAATAAATGAATTTAAGCTTAAATTGTTTTTATTATTAAAAATTAAAAAAAATTAATTAATCATTTTCATGCTATTTTGCTAAATTATTAGAGTTAGCATGTTGAAAAAAAATTACCCATAGATCTTTAGAAAAAGAATATTTATATTTTTAATTATCTGAGCTATTAAGTTCGGAATGAATAAAACTTGGATTTTTTTATTATTTTTGGCTCATGTTAATAATCTGTTCGGTAAATAATTTTTATTTGAAATTTTTTTGAATATTAAAAAAGTATAAGTGAATAGAATTAATCAAAAAGAATTAATATATCAATAAATTATAATTTTTATATTTTATAAAAATTAATTGTATATACTATTCATGTATATTTAAATAAAAAGTTTTTTTATAGAATAATTTTATCTTAAATTTTTATAAGTAAAAATAAAATTTATTTAACATTTATGATTTGCTAAATTTTTTTTCATATTTTTGCAAAACCTAGTAAAATGACATTTGTTCAAATTAATTTTGCTAAGTTTCTGATATCCATATGTGATTAGTATATTTGTATAAAATTTAAAAAAAATAAAAATAAAAATAAATAATAATATTGAAAAATAGTTTATTTAAGTAAATAATTTTCGTTATAATTAAAAATGGATTTATAAATATAAGGTAGAGACTAATAAGTTAAAGAAAAATTCAATTCAAATTTATTTAATGATATTACAAATAATTTTAATAATCTTACTTTAAAAAATGGAAATAAATAAACCCCTAAAATATTAAAACAAATTATCAATAATTAACCAACCCATAAAAGAAAAAATAGTTAATAGTTAACACATGTTCGATCGGTTTCCCTAGCCATTGCTAATCAAAATAGAAGATAAACAGCTGCCTTAATTAATGTGGATGTAAAATTATAAAAAATTAATTTTAATAAAATAATTATTTAGCAATTTTTTGCTAAAATTTTTTCTTATATTTAAGAATAAATTATAAAAGAACTTAGACTAACAGAATTATAAGAAAATGATTATTAGTTAAAAAAATTCAGAAAATTCGTAAATTTACAAGTGTAAAAGTTATAATATTTCTTAAAATAGTGAAAATATTAGATATTTTAACAACTAAAATAAGTTTAATATAAATTAATAAAGCAAAAAATAACTTCCTAAAATACAAGAATTTAATTTGTAGAAAAATGTGAATGAATCTCAAAAGTAACAATTTAGCTTTAAACTCAATTTATTGTAAATGTAAAATAACAGTTAAAAAGACCTCAAATAAATACCGAGCAATAAATCCTTAAGGCAACTAAGTTAGAGAATAAAAACGAGTACATGTTCATAAAATTGTTAAAGTGAAATAAACTAAGTACAATAATGTAAGGCTTTGCCTCAAAAATTATAATAAGAAAATGAAATAGAGATAAATAACTCAGAAAAGGTATAGTAAAATATTTAACAGGAAGGTAATTATTTAAAAACCTAAAAAGAAGAAAAAATTTAAATAAATAATTCAAAAAAGCAAAATTCTTTATAATAAGAGTAAAATTACAGAATATTAATAAAATAAAAAGGGTATATGTAATGTAAGAAATTAGAAGATTAGTTAGATAAGTTTAGATTAAAAGATGAAACAATAATCGAGCATAAATAATTTTAATAGGCTATTTAAAATGAAATCAATTTTTTAGACCTATCTTTATAAAAATCTATGTTTGTTGGTGAAATTTACTAGTAAATGAGAATGGATGATGTAATTATTATATATATCTAATTTCATTCTTTTTAAAGTGAATTTAAGTTTTTTAAAATTTATTGGCTTTTTTAAAGTTAAACAAATCATTTTATAATAAAATTAGATGCAATGGCTGGAAAAATAAAATGATTTCCAAGATTTAAAATAAAAATTTAATAATGAGAATGTTATTTAGTATAGACAAGTAATTGTAACATGGTTTTTAGATGTTTACCTTTCAAATAGAAAAGGAATTGACTTTGATACTTATATATTATTTGTTCAAATATTAGATATATATTTACAGAAATGTAAAATGTCTATAGAAGATGAAGTTCAATTTTAAAAAATTGGTGGAATGGCTTTATTTATTAGTAAATATATTAATATTTTTCATAAGAAATAATAATTTTTACTAAATATTTTTAAAGGTTTAAAATATAGCCAATTTGAAGTAAATTAAACTTTAAAACACTGGTAATAAACTTTAACAATCAGCCCAAAAGTTTTAGGTTAAATTGAATAAGATATATTAAAAGCTATTGATTATGATATAACATTTCCATTAGTCACTAATTTTATTAAAAGACTTAATATTTTATTATAGATACCTGACTTTATTCAAAAAATTTCTTAATATATTCTAATGATCTGCCTTGTTAATTAAGATCTTTTTACTTGGCCCTCATCATTTATAGGTGCTTGCTGCGTTTATTATTCTTGGAAAATGGCACATATTATAAGCTTTTAAGAAATAAATAAAAAGGAAAAAATTCTTCAAATAGAATTGAACTAATTTGAAATTGAACAAAAGTATAAATTAAAAGAGGATGAAATCATATTTTATGAAAAATTTTAAGTAAATTAAATAATATTATTTAAAAAATTTATTAAATATAATCAATTTTAGAAATACTCTTAATATGATGAATAAGAAGTAAAGTAATTTTATAAATACATTAAAACTGCATAAGATATTATTAAAAACTAGTCATTTTCAAATTGTAAAGTGTATGAAAATAAATTAAAACAGATTGTGCATTTCAATTTTGAATAATGAATTAAAATAAATATTTTATTAGTTAAACTCTTTAAAATATATTTTCTATTATGGAGAAAACTAATCCAATTATTAAAATTTTAAATTTTATTTAACTATTCTATACTATGTATATTATGAATAATTACTTATATATATATATTAATTATAAGTTAAATAACTAGTTAAAAAATGATTACCTTTTTTTGTTAAAATAAATAGGTGATTGGTGTTTTTTATTAAAATTAATTATTCTTCCAAACTTAAAAATTCATTTGAATTAAAAAATAATAAATAAAAATAAAATAGGAATTAAGGCCAAAACCTTTTATAAATGGATAAACACTTTAAGTTAATTTTAAAATAAATAATAGAAAATGAAAATCTGAGCTATTTCCCAATAACAACATTATAAAATCTTTCAGCTGTAATACTAAACAGTTAAAAAAATGAACTGAAACATTTAATTAATAGAGTTATTGGAAAAATTAAATAAAATCAATAAAATTAATAAAATAGATAAATTCGGAATTTTATGGATATTTTAAATGATTAGGTTACGCAACAATTAAATATAGTTAAGAAAATTAATGTGAACAATTTTATCAAACTAATAATGATTGACAATAAAAATTAATAACTTTAAGATGAACTCAATACTTAAGGTTATAAATAAGACTAGTAAATGGTATTTATGTTTGATTAATTTACCAAAAACTAGAAAATATTTGCAGATTTATATAATAATTTAGATAAATTGATATATTTATATTAAAACAATGTTCATAATGAAATAGTGGAAGGATTATTTGAATAAAATGATAAGATTTATAAAATAAATATGATTTCAAAATAAATGACCTAGACATTTAATAATATAATATGGAGTTCACAAGATTTTGAATTAAAATGTAAATATTAACTAAAAAATGAAAAAGACAGTAAAAAAATACACAATTCTAGAAAATATTAATAAATGATATATAGCATCTAACAAATCAAATAAAAATAGTTAGCAATAAAAGAAATTGTTAAATTGACAAACAAACTATAAGTATAAGTACCATAAATATACAATATTGATTTCAACAATGAAAACAATAATAACAACTAGGGTATTTAAATGAGTTAAATTAATAAAAACATATAATAACTATAAAAATTTGAGAATGATTTGAATACATATAAATAAATAATAACCTAAACTCTATAATTATTAGATAGTCTAAGTTAAGAAGTTAAAAAATATGAATTACGAGAAGAATGTAATAAAAATTTGTATTAAATATATATTTATAAGTTTATTTATTTTATTGAATAAAAATTATATATAGAATAAATAAAAGAATTAATTGTGGTTGAAAAAAGTTATATGGACAAGGTGAAATTGGAAGAATAGAAAAATAATTAAACCAATAGTTTATTATCAACTTTATAGTCAACAGAAGGTGATATATAACAAATTTGAAAAAATCTAAAGTATTATTAAAGAAAATGATGTTTTATGTATATATTTATTTTCAATTTAAATAATCTTTATATTAATATTTATGATTAAAATATGTATATTAAAAGAATTTTTTAAAAATTCTTTATTATATAATAAAAAAATATAAATAAATTTATTGAATTTATATTAATTATTATAGTATTTAATTTTAAATAATATTTAGTAAAATATTTATATTATTGTTAAACATATATATAAAAAATAATTGATACACTTATTTGAAAACTTTATAATATAGAATAATTTATTTATATATATTATAAGTATTTTTCATTTATTTTAAAAAAACAATTAAAAAATAAAAATAAAATTATAAATGAGTCTAAAAGTTTCAAGCAATTAAATTCCAGTTTACTATTAATTTTAAGTAAAACAATATTATATTTATACAACAATTACAAGTAGAATATATCATGTAACTTTTATATTAGAATAGGGAAGATAAAGCTATAAATGTATATCTTATACCAATCTAATAAGATGTAAAATTTAATTTATACTCTATATTGTATGAAAAATAAAATTTAATTTATAAATTTTAAAGATAAAAGTAAAACATGTTCTTAAAAAATTTCCAATGTAAGACTAATTGGAAAACTTTCATTTTCGATTCAAAATATAATGTGAGAAACCATAAAAATAGTAAGATTTTAATAAGTTATTAATAAGATTTAATTTTTTATATTATAACAAAAACTTAATTTTCATTAGATTAGCATGGCTAGATATTACAAATATGAATGCAAAAGCACCAATTATTAATGGAGCAGTACATATCAAAATTTTAGAATTAAAAAAGGGTTTAAAATCAAAAATTTATAATACTTAAAAAATTTAATCACTAAAAAATGATTAGACAACAAATAATGAATAGAAAAAATAAATTAGTAAAATATATTAAGAATTATTTTAGAATATATATAGAAATTAATATTTTTATAAATAAAAAGCATAGAATTAAGATTAAATCAATGAGCAAAAAGAAAGGGAATTTAGAAAATAGTAGTAAAAATAATGAAGTTTAATATTTTTTTTTGATTTTTACTAATTATAATTTTTATTTATAGAGAATTAGCCTAGTATAGTAATTAAAAAGATAAAAATTGGAACTAAGAAAATAATGATATAAATATATAAAATGATTATATTGTTAACTAATAAAAAAATAACCATGATGTATATGATGTTTCACCCAAAAATACTCCAGTTTAAAGTTAAAATAGTAATGAAGATGAAATATAAGCAGATGATTGGGGTCTTGGGGAAAATTAAGCTGAATAAAATAATTAATCAACACATTAATAAAATGTAAATTATTTATATTAACATTTTCTATATAATATGAAATTTTTAAGATTCAAAATGGCTAAATTGACTGTTTTTATTATTTTTTAAGTTTTAAAAGTCAAATAACAGCACTAGTAATATGCATCAAGGAGGAGATTTATGGGGAGATGAGCCATAATAGTAATCAGGGCATAGTATTTTAAGCAATTAAAGCAATAGCAATTCTTAGCAATATTAATTTGATAGTACAGAATCAGGAAATTTCGTAATAATAAATGGATAAAAAGTCTCTAGGGAGGAATTATAAAAATAGAAATTAGATTTGATTGAAAAAAATAAAAATGATAAGGTATTTAAAAATATTTAAATTCATTTTTCAATAAATATAATAATATTTTAAAAATAAGATAAAAGACTTATAAGACTCTATCTAAGGAGAGAAAGATAAAAAAAATAAAAGACTTGAAATGGGCCCTATTTGGAAAGAAAAAGTTAATGTAATTAATTTAAATATTTTAAAGTTATGTTATATTTGTAAAAAAAGCTTATTATTATTAAATTTAGGCCTGGGCTTACAAGGATAAGTAAAGATAGAATATTAGAAAGTTATTAGCATCAGTTCATGAAATATTATGGAAGGATTGCGATTGGACTCCACTTTAATTACATGATTTATTAGATGATAATTCTGTTAAGGTAGAAATTTTTAATTTATTAAAAATTTGTAGTTTAAAGTTAAATTATAAATTATCTATTACATTAGAAAGCTTATTATAAATCGCTTTTAAAAATCCACCCAGACAAAAATAGGGGGAAAGGGGCAGAAATTGAATATTTAGCAGAATCAATCATTCATGAAATCAAAGAAGGATGGGATGAATATAAAAATGTAATTTAATCTTTATTAAATTCGATTATATATTTAATGTTTATTAAAATTTTATTTTAGAATAATAATTGAATATGTAAAGAGTAATAATATAATACGTAAGGACTTAAAATATAAAAATGATATAGATATAATTTTAACCTAATTTTCACTTTTTTATATATTATTCTTATATTTAAAAATTAAAAATTAAATGTAATTTATTTTTTATTTTGGTATTTTGAAAATTTTGTTGATAATAAAAAATTAAATAATAATTAAAAAATAAGAATACTATATTTGATACAATGAAAAAAGTTAACTTACTTCTTCTATTATTTACCTTTATTTTATAAATTTTTCCTACTATATAAGTAACTTAAAAAGAATATGAGAAATGTACTTAAAATTTAGGTTGTATTTGTAATGACTGTTATAATAAATGTATAAATGAAGATTCTGATGTTTATAATACAAAACCTTGCTTATATATATTTAATGAGGACAATTAATAGAGTTCTAATTGGTCTAACAAATATTAAAATAATTTTCACCTGTGTTATTAAAATTGTAGAAAATAAATGTCTATAGATGACGATAAAAATTGCATTGATCAAATTATATCTTGTAATGGAAATTTATTGAAATCGACTTAAATTTTATATAGTATTGGATTTATTTTTATTACAATATTAATTTTTTAATTTTTGTGAATATGCTATTAAAATAATTTATAAAATCTAAAAGTTATAATCAAATAATAATTATTAAAATTTTTTTAATCAATATTTATGAAATTAAACAAGTTACAATATGCTTTATTTACACTTTTATAGTCAATAAAGATTAAAATAAATTTAAATATATATATAAAATGATTTTAAATTCTAATAATTTAAAGTAAATTATCAAATATTATTTAATTAATCTCTACTTAAAATTTATCTAGTTATCTAGTTATACCTCATTAAAGTTTCTAATGGTTTATTTTTCAACTGATATATAATAAAAATAAAATTTATTTTATTAATCAATTTATTTTATTGTAAATATAAATATTAAAAAAATAAAAATAACAAATTTTAATAATATAATCTATATTTTTTTGAAGCTTAGATAAGGTATATGGATAATATTTATAGCGATTAAAACCTTAATTTCTAAAGCAACGCAGAATTATTAAGATCAAAATAAAGATTATAAGAGTATAATGTGGAAAATAATAGATTAACTTAAGATACCATATATTTATAAAATAGATTGCATTAATAAACAGTAGAAAATAAAATAAAAATGGACAGGCTTTTAGAAGAAAATTGTTCTAATTAACAAATTTTACAAGAATTAGATAGAAATTTTTAATATGAATTAAAGTAATCCAATAATTTATAAGATGAGGTAATTAGACTCAGGTGTGTAATTGAAGATATGAATAATCATTATTAAAGAATAATTTAAGACAAGGATTATTTGATTTTAGATTTAAGAAAAAGGTTGGAAGAAGCTTTGCTATAAAATAGCGAAAATTTGGATAAGAGAGTTTAATTGGAAAATTAATATAGAGAATCTATTAAACAGAAACTTTTAGATGATGGAAATGAAATAGAGGAGGGGGATTCCGAATAATACGGATAAAGAGTAAAAATATTTAATCCTGCGTAAATTAATGAGGACCAATAACAGGGTGAGTTTTAAACAATAAAAAAAGAATAGAAAGGCGAAAAAATGACATATGCAAGTAGTGTAGGCAAAGTAAGAGACGAAAATACAATTTTAAAATTATAAAATGCATTAAAAGCTAAAACAGAAGAATGTTTACGATTAGAAGAAAAGCTAAAAGCCTAATTTGAAGAAGGTGAAAAAAGACTTACAGAAAGAAATAATTAAGACACAAAAAGGGCTTCTTTTAATAATAAAATGCAGTAGATCCCATATACAGCTGAAAATAAAGACTTAAAAAGAAGAACATCGGAAGCTGAATCAGCTTACAACAGACTTTATAGTAATTTTTAAAAGGTATAGAGTCAAAATCGAGAAAAACAGGCCGAAATTTCTTCTTTAAAGAAAAAAATAAATAGTTTAGAAAACAAAGATAAAATTCGAAATTAAATTATGGAAGACATAAAAAAACACGAAAAATAAGATTAAGAATAAGAAGAAGAAGACGACGAAAAATAATATTAAGCTTAACAACATAATTAATAATAAATGGTTATTAAAGTTTCAGAAGATAGAGCCCTATTAGACGGGGTAATAGGTTTAATTCACTATTTAAGAGAAAGTGTTTGTGATGTTATATTCGAAGTTTTCGTTAGAAGTGCAAATGCTGCCCATACTAGAAAAGTTAATTCTCTAATAATATTTTCAATTAATTTGAAAGAGTTAAAAGAAAAAAATATGAGAGGTTTGTTGATAACTTTGTTTTTGTACAAAAAATTTAAATCAATTATAAAAATGTACTATCCAAGTTACGGCAAAGCGAGTGTAGAAGACGATGCACATTTAAAAGCCACTTTGGGAAAAAAATCATCAGCCAAGTCATCCCAGCTAGCTTAATAATAAGAAACCAATTAATGGATTGATAATTCTATAAAATAAATAAAGTTTAAAAAAATGTATTAGGAAAGAGAAGACATAAATAAGGATTTAAATTACCTATTTAGACTGTTAGCTATAAAATATAGAGTAAAATACCCTTTAAAAGGATTACCATTAAATATAGATACTGATATAAAAATAAAACTTGAAAATAAAATTATGGCTGCTTTATTATATTGTTTTGTAGATGAATGAAAAATAATAACGTGATTTTAATTTTAATATGTTTATATAAAATGTCTTAAATATAAATATCTTTGATTTATATGGTTTAAAAAAGTTAAATACCTTTGAATTATGAAAAAAATTTATAATCTTTAATATAGAATAAAAAATCAAAATATGATTTATTTAATAAAATATGATACTAATTTGATGTAATTATAGATATGATTTTTTATTTTAATTTATATAAATATGAATATCTTAAAATTACAGAAATATTAGAAATTAAATAACAATAAAATTAATAAACTGAATAAAAAAAAAATGATTATAAAATTACTAAAATATTTTATAATTTTGGGTCTATTACTTTCGTCAACTCTTTATTTTTTATTCCATAAGAGTCATAAATAAACTATAATACATAAAAATAAAAATTATGATGATGTCTAAATATATAGAGACAATGATGGCATAGTATTTATTGATGCATAAAAAAAAATTGATGCAATATTCGGAATGGGTATTGTTAATAATTTCTTTAATGAATAATTTTAAAAATTTAAATACAAGGTTTAATAAAAACAAAATTTTAATTATATTCAATGATAATTAATTATTATTAATTTATAATATTAAAGGCTTTGCACATGCCCAGGACAGATTATTTTAAATGAATATCCATAGAAAAATACCTTAGGGTAAAATGGCTGAATTATTTGGAGAAAAATTGGTAGAAACTGATAAATTACTAAGAACCTTTGGATTAGCTAGATCTGCCAAAGAAATGGAAAAAACTTTATCAAATGAAGAAAGAGAGTATTTACAAGCTTATGCAGATGGAGTAAATAAAATAACAATCATTAAAAATATATTTTATTATTTTATAATTTCTTAATTTATTTGAAATTCTTATGTTTATCTTTTAATAATTATTAACATTATAAAATAGCAAATAAATAATAATTTGAATTATTTATTTTTATAAAAAATCATAGATTAATAGTTTCGTAGAATAATAGTATATACTCCCTTTGGAATTTATTTTAACTGGAATAGAGTTTGAAAAATGGGAAATTTATGATACACTTTGTTTCATAAAGTTGTTAAATTTTATGCTTAGTTTAGACTGGAGAGCCGAAATGATTAGGACAAATATTTAATAGTACTATGGAAGAAATATAGCTGACTATATAATACCTAATATGGGTAAATACATGATAAACGATGTTACAATTATGAATGAAGAGGATTTAAAATAGATGAATTTATACGAAAAATTTGAGTATGAAAAAATTGTTGAAAATGAACCTAAAAATTAAAATATTACGATATCTAAGGAAAATATGGATAAAATTATTTAGATGAAAATGCCCAATTATTTGCATGAATTGTATATGACAGTTGGAGGAAGCAATGCTTGGGTAATTAGTGGTGAACATACTAAATCTGGAAAACCATTGTTAGTAATAAAGAAATAAATTAATAAATATATAATTTAATAATTTATTGCTAAAAAATTTTATAAACTTGTTTTTTTTAGAGCAATGATCCACATTTAGAGGTTAAAATTCCTTCTATATGGCATATTTCTCATTTATCATATTATGATAATACAGGGAAAAAATAGATAAGATCTGGTAATATAATACTACTCTTTATTTTTTTTATTTTTTTTTTTATGAAAAAAAGTTAATTAATACTAATATTAATTAAATTTTATTACAAGGTGGCGCCATGGCGGGAGGAGGGGGAGTTTATTTTTCAGGAAAATCTGATTATTTTGCTTTTGGATTAACTACTTTATGTGCTGATACTGTAGATCTTTATTATGAAACTATTGATAATAATAAATATTTATATGAAGAATAATGGCACAATTTAACCATAATCAATGAAAAAATAAAAGTAAAAGGTTAAAAAGATAGCGTTGATTATGAAGTCAAACTGACTAATAAGGGACCTTTATTAGAGCCAGAGCAATTTAAAAATCTGGATAAAGTTGTTTCTTGGTCTTGGGCTGGCGATTCAGGTAGAGATACTACATATTTAGCAGTGATAAAACTTATGGATGCTTAAAATTTAGAAGATATCAATGAAGGATTCAGACAAATTACTGGTCCACCTTAAGTAATTAAATATATTGTAACAAAAATAATTTGTGATATTAATCTTTTTTAAAAGGCCGTTGTTTACGCTACAGTAGACGGGGATATTGGGTTTTATGGAACTGGTAGAATTCCTGAAAAATATTCAATTAAAAATAAAGGTTATATTCTTGATGGGACTAAAAAAATTAATACTTGGAAAAGATACGTTCCTAAAGAAGAATAGCCTAGATTAATTAACCCTAAAAAAGGCTATATTGGTAAATTATTCTTAATTTTGTTTAATTATATTTCATTTTCAAACTATAAATAGTTGTCGCTAATAATAAAATTGCACCCGATGATATGAAAAATTTTTATACCTATAATATGATGACCACTAATAGAGCCCATAGAATTGAAGAGCTAATTTTAGAAAAAATTAAAAAAGGTTAAAAACTAACTGTTTAGGATATGATGAGAATTTAATATGATCATGTGGATAAGCAGGCTTAAGCATAGGCTCCTAATATGATAAAAATACTTAATACCTATAAAAATTAATATTTTGAGGAAGCAAAAACACTAAAAAAACATTAGAGTTTAGTAGAAAAAGTAATAAACTAGTTTAACAATTGGGATGGAAATATGGATAAAAATTTAATTGCTCCTGCTTTATATTAAGTTTGGTTCTATTTCTTAAAAAATACTTATTTAAGTAAAACTCATTAAGAATAAGATATAAAAGATTCTATAATTCATTCCCCTATGGGTGAATTTAGATATTTTGTATTTAATGAATTAAACAGGTACTAAAATAAAATTAAAAAATAATATATTTTAAAATTAAAATTAATAATTTAAAATTAAAAATTAATATAATTTAAAATAAATTAATATAAAATAATTTAAAAAAAAGGTATTTGAACGAAAAAGAAGACCTAAATTCTGAATGGTGTTAAAATGATTTTTTTGAGTCATAAATTTTGAAATAAAAATCATGTGTTTTTAACGTTGTACATTCTTTAATACAAACTTTAGTATTTTTAGAGAAAAACTGGGGAAATGACTTTAACAAATGGTAATATGGAACGATCCACAGACACACTTTCAAACATATCCCTTTTTCTGATGTTAGTTTTTTATCATATATGTATTCAAGAAGTTTCCCTCACTCAGGAAATGAAAATACAGTTAACCCTTCAGGTAAAATTTAATTTATTGGTTTTTATAAACTAATAATAATTTAAAAATTAACATTTATTGGTTTTTATAAATTAATAATATTTATTAAAAATAATAAAATATAAAAAACAGCTTCAAGATACGGAGATAGCGAGCCATTAAATAAGTTTAATGGAATAGTAAGTGGTAACTTAAAAACTATATTTGACTTGAGTGATAGGTAAGAAGACTACTGGATAATAGATACAGGAAATGATGAAAGTGTATTTAGTAAAAACTATGATAATTTCATATAGTAATATTTAAACGGAGAATATCTTAAATTAAATAGAAATATTGATTAATATTAGTATAAAATTACCCTAACTAACAAATTTAAAAAAGAAGAAATTTGAAATTTGAAAATATATATTTTATATAATATAAATAAAGGTGAATACTAATAATAATTATTTAGCTCATTATAATATTTAGAATTTAATTTTTAATAAAAATAAATAATTAAGTTTTTAATTTATATTTATTTAAATTCTAATAATTATAATTTTTTACTTTATTTCATATCATTCCTATTTATCATCATTTATATTCAACTTTTAATTTTCTTATTCTTCTTCCTATTAAACTGATACTCTTAAACACTAAGGCTAAGTAGAATTTTCAGTAACATATAATATGCTAGTTCTTATAGAAGAAAAACATAACCCTGTAATTTCGGGTGAATTAGGTAAACTAATAATTTATTTTGTTTGTCCACCTGGAGTTAACACATGAATAATTCCAGTATCACTTAAAGTTCCAAATTCAAATCTAGCTACATACAATAAATCTGAAGTAGAAACTGTACATGCTAATGGTCCGAATCTACCGCTAAATGTTTTAAACACACTTGAATAATATATTCCTATTTTTTTAATTTAAATTATAAATAAAGGTTTTAATTAGTTAAAAATCGAAATTTATTTATTGTATATATTCTATGAAACTAGTTTTTATATATTTTTTATCTAACACATTTTTTTATTAATTATATAATAAATATAATACCCTATGAAGTCAATACAAATCTTAATACTCTATTTTTACATGTTTCACATACATATAATATTTTTTCATCTACTGACAAGGCTAACCCAGATGGGAAAGCCAAAGAATTTAATGCAAGAGGTCTGATAATTGAATCATCTAAGTCTATCATGAATACGGATCCTTTAGGGTTCTTATAAATTTTAAAAAATTAAAACGAATAAAAATAACATAATAATATTTATTATTATTTTTATTTTTTTTACTTCTATTGAAGTTTCTCCAAAAGGCCCAGAATCAGTAAAAAATAGACAATTTAAACTTTCAGAAATAGTTAATGAGTGAGGACCTAATAAAGGTTGTCCTTCATATTCTTTTACTAAATCTAATACAGTAGCTTCTCCTTGCTCATTTAAACTTCTTAGAATAATAGCTTAATGAGCCTAATCGGCCAGATAAAAATTCTTTCCCTCGCTATCAATAGCAATAGAACTTGTTTACCCTTAAAAACTAAATTCTGCCTTTATTAAATTTAAAAATTTTTAAATGATATAATATTATAAATAATTAATGAAATGCAATAATGTATTTTAAAATATTTGAGGCTTAATTTTACTTTTAATTGCCCTTCTTTGAATGTTAATATGTCTCCATTTTATGATACTAAATATAACCCATTTTCTCCTTCTACTGGTGAAGATAAGTTATTAGAATATTCGCAAATTTTTTCGCCTTATGCTTCGCTTGGATTCATTATATTTCTAAATTTTTATTTTTTTTAATTTTAAAACTTTATTTAAGTTACTTTTTAACAATAATTTATTTTTTGATATTTTTATTTTAAAAAAGTTAGAAAAGTTATAAAATATAAATTTTATTAAATCAAAGTATATAGTAATGTGCATATTAAGAATATTTATGTTAAATATTTAAATTATAAAGAATATAAATATATAACAGTACATATTACATAGAATTATTATATAATTTATAAAAAATTTTTAAATAAAATTTTATAAATATCAATAAAAAACTATACTAATTAAAAAAATAATTTTCTTTGAATATATGTATTTCAAATTAAGTGTATTAAAATTATGTTACAAATAAAAAGCATGCGATACTAAAATCCTTGTAATTTTATAAAAAATATTGTTTCAAATTTTCCTAGAAAATATAGTATAAAAATTAAAATTATAATTCGCAATCGATTCTTTTTCTAATTATTCTTCTTTGTGATTATTTCAATTATTTTTCACTATATTTAATAAGAAATTTATTTTTTTATATTCTGTGAATAAAATAAATTTTATAAAGCATAATAATAAAAATAAAAACATAATTCACATTAAAAACCCCGTTTATTTAAAAAAAAATGACCGAAATTTATTTAAATATTTACGATTTATCCCCAGTTAACTACTACCTTTATCAAACAGGAGTCGGATTATACCATACAGGTCTTTAAATCGGCTACACAGAGTATAGTTACGGGTATCATCCCGGTTCAACCACGGGAGTATAATAGCAAACTCCAAAAGAGTGTCCAGAAGGAGTGAAATTTAGAGAGTCTCTTTTATTGGGAAAAACTAATAAATCTAAAAGAGAACTGGACGCAATATTAGACGACTTAAGTCAATAATTTATAGGAAATTAATACGATTTATTAAAATAAAATTGTAATGCATTCACTAACGCGGCCTCTTTGCGTATTTTCGGGAAACCGATTCCTGGATTTGTTAATAGAATGGCATATTTAGGAGGCTTTTTTAGGTGTTGTATACCTTCTTCTGTATTTGGACAAAATGGAGGGGACCCTATGGATCCTATGAGTTAATAATAATAAGGTTAATCTTTTGAGTCTCAAATGGGATTCGGAACTAATAAAAAATTATAAAATAAATTTTAAGGCAAAGGTACTAGTTTAGGTGGTAGTGTGAAAACTAATCCTTATAACCATGTACCTGAAGAATAGTATTTGTGATGTATTCAAAAAATAATAAATTATTTTATATTTGTTTTCTTCAAATTATAAATTACTAGAGTTTTTTATATATACAATTTATAAATATAAATTAATATAATGTATCATTGTAAATTTAGAGTTAACATACTAGAATTTTTAAAAATAAAAACAAATAAATTTAATATTAATTGGATTTAAAATTCAAAATATATATTTAAGTAGTTATTAAAATAAACATATTTTAAATACTGTTTATGTAAAAAAATTATTATTATAATAATATTATTCAACAAACTTTTAATTTCATTTAAAACAGAAAATGATTCAAATAAATATTTAATAATATTAATTTCAATAAATAAAATAAAAAAAGGTAGAAATACAAAATAAAACATGTCACATTATAAATCTGCAACAAAATAACAATATAATGATAATTTAAAAACTGGGGAAAAAAATAGCACTGTTTAATTTTAACATGAAGAAGATACGCCTCAAAGAAAAGTTCCTTTGAATTACAAATCACCTCATCATAATAATAAATCAAATCTATAATTAAAGATTTAATAAAAAGCTTAAAATTTTTATAATCAATAAAAATCTTTGTAATTTTATATATATATACTTATTTATTTTGTTATAAATTTAAATAAAACTATAAATTTTTAGATCTAATGTTGGCCTTGGTATAGGCTTGGGATATAATAATAGTAGAATTTAAAAAATTAATGATAATACCTAAAGTTTTTTTAATTAAAATAGAAATCATTAATATAGTAATAAAAGTAACTAAAGTTAACAAGAGAAACTGAACGATAGTATACAAAAATTAAAACAATTACAAGATATTAAAAAGTAGAATGGCTTTTGTCAGGATAAACCTAGTAAATTCATATTTTTATATAAATTTTTATAATAATTAATTTTCAACTTTAAAAGCTATATTTAAAGATTCAAATAAAAGCAATTTGGTTAATAATTTAGAAAAAAATTTCTAAAAAATCACTTAAAGTCAGGAAAAAGTAAAACATTTAGATAACAATATATCTTTTAAAAATTTGATAGAAGATTAGGAAAATAATTAAGAAAATATTTAAGATTATTAGAATAAAGGCAAAAATAACCAGAAATCAAACTAGGAAAATGAGAATGATTATTTATAAGGCAGTTTTGCAAAATAAAATTATAATAAATTCGCATAGTAAAGTCCTTAATAAATAATAGAAAATGGTATTTGGAATAAATTTGAAGAATCTTTTTAAAAATAGAGTATATAATAAGGTGATAAAAATGATAAATATTCGAATTAGTTTAAAAATGATTCATAATATCAATAGAGTTTACTAGATGATAATTAAAAAAATGAGTATAAATAACCTGCTAATGATTCTTAAAAAAATATAAATAATTTTAATGTTTCGCCTAAAAAAATGGATTAAAATAGATTTATTCAACTTAATTACGATTATAATTAATAAAAAAAAAATATTTAATCCGCTGAAATAAAAAAAAATTTAAATTAATATGATGATGAAAATGAAGATGAAAAATTAAAAGATTATTTAAAAAAAAAATACTTAAATTCAAATAATTTTTAAAAGAAAGGTAATTCGGATTACTAAAATACGAATAATGAAAAAGTAAATAAAAGGGTTTCAAACTACGAAGATGAAATAAATAAATAATCCTAAAATTAAATATAGAGTCAAACTTTACAAGATTAAAATAATATAAAAAATACAAAAAATAACTATGCTAGATATGATTTGAAACCAAATTTTTTATTTAAAAACTAATAAAATTATTCGGGTAAAGAAAATGATGTAGATTATTATTAAAATTAAAATTTAAGTCAATAAAAGGAATAAAAATAAAAAATTTAAAAATAATAATAGTTTTTAGACAAATAAAATTTAGAATTGTCAGTCAAATTAAATCAAAGTTTTAATGAAAAATAAAAAATATTAGATTCATATAAAAAATAATAGCAAGAGCTTTAAAATTAGAGTAATTTTCATTCACCAGAAATATTTAAAAGTTAAAGATAATAAAACAGAATAGATTTTTTAAGTTCTATTCCTGTGAAAGGAAAAAATGAAATTATAGAAGTAGATAATAAATTTTTTAACCAGTAAAATAACTAAGACTCTTAGAATGTTAAAATAAATATTGATAAATAATAAGATTAACAAAAGTATCAATAAAAAAATAAGTTTTTCGACTAGGATTAGTAAATATTTATTCAAAGATTTAATAAATTTTATTTATTTTATTCATATTTTAAAAAATATAATAAAAATTAATTTAAATTAATTTAATTTAGAGAAATTTATTTGAAGTCCTAAAACAAATAAAATAAAAGTAGACTAGTTGTACCGTCTATGAAAGCATATGAAAGCCAAGGAAATTTATAAGACGAATTATAAGAAAAAAAATAATTATTAAAATAAAATTTTGGTTAAAAAAATTAGCAGTAAGAAAAAGAAAATAGCTATTATTAATAATAAAGCTCAAATTCATTATAAAATTCGCCAGGATATAATATTTATTAGGATTAGAAATATGTTAATAGTTAAAAAAATAGCTTTAACAGAAGCTAGCCCTTGCTATAAAATTTAAAAAAGCTGAATTTATAAGACAATTATAAGAATTCTAGTTAAACTTCTCAAATTAATCACTATTAATCATAAAATCAATATAATTATTTATCTCCACTGATTTCTCCAAATAGAGATAATAATAACAATACATAATAATTGAATTCTTAAATAAAAATAAGTTATTAAGGTGATAATTTTTCTTAGCCATAAATTTTATAAAGTGATTAAAGTTAGTTTCAAAAAAATTTGAGTCAAAATTAAATTATCAACAAAGAAATAAACTAAATACTTCCTAAAACTAAAGTAAATTATCTATAATTTTTTACTTCTTTTAAAACAAATTTAACTAATTTAATAATTTGTCTTATATTATAAGTAAATTTTATATAATAAAAAATTTTAATTATTAATTTTCACATATATATTAGTCAAGATTGAATAAAGAATTTTATAAAGAGAAAATAGGGGAAATATTAAATTAAAAATTCCAAAGTAATTTAAAATAATAAAATTTTATTCAAAGTACGTATTTGAGCCCATAAAGATTATCTAACAATATTACAGTTAATAAATAATTATAGAAATCCACACAAGTTTTACCAAAATAAAATGCTTTAAATTAAGAATTTAATAATAAAGAAAATCATGACTACACACATATTAATATGTATGACCAGGCAAAAATAAATTTAATTAATGAAAGGTAATATATTTTTTCTTTTATATTTAATTAATTACTAAATATAATTAATTATTATTATATTTAAATAGAGAAAAAAAAATTTAAGAGTAAAAAATTTTGGAATAGTAAATTTGGAAAAAATTGAACAGTAAAGATTAAATCGATTTAGAGAAAATATTTGTAATAATTAAAAACCATATGAAAAGTTGTATTTAACTAAAAAATGAATTAAAGTATCAATTTTTATGAGAAGTTTTATCAATTCTATATAAAAAAAAATATATTAGTTGTCGAATAAATTTATTTATATTTAAAAATTATATACATAATTATGAGTTAATTCATTAAATAAAATTAGAAAAAATTTAATATATTGAAATTTTACTTTTTATTTTTATGATAGTCATATTTAATTAATTATTTAGTTTTGATTTACCATTATTTACAATTTTATAATTTTAAAATCAATGATTAATTCTCATTTTACAAAATATTATTATAAAAGTTATTATATTTCATTTTTTTTTATTGGCTTTCTTACAAACCTTATCATTTATGCATCTAAACATTTTTAGACAGTTTCTTAGTCATTATAAGCACTATAAGCTACTATATTTGATTAAAAACCAGGATGTTTTTCTTTATAAAAGCTAAGTATTTTTTCAGTAGTTTCTATACCATTTAAAACTGGCATATTAACATCCTTATATTTATTTAGAATTTAAGATTATGAAATATTAAAAATTATATTTTTCTTTTTTACCATAAAAATAAGTGTGAAAAAGTTTTTTTTTTCAAATTATTTTTAAACCAAATCAATTGCGGAAACACCACTCAAAGCAGATTCAATATATTCAGAATATCCTAAAGTTTCTAATATACATTTTAAAGATATAATGTTAAAAATTTCATCATCTACAATGAGGATCTTATTTTTGTTATTTATGAGTTATTTATCTAAATTATTTTATTTTTTTATGGAATTATTATCTATATAATAACTTTGGTCCAAAGCTTACTTTGGCTTATTCCTTTTTATATAAATTATAAAATTATATTTTATTTTAAGTTAATAAATAAATTATTATTAATATAAAGTTTTACCCAATAAGTTTATCAAATTTTTATCCTAAAAATGAATACCTGCTAGATGGTAAAAAATCAAATTTATAATTTTTTATTTCATTTTATAAAGTCGGTGTTTTTCTCTCTTCTAATTCAATATTTACATTTCGACCTGAGCTTAGCGGCTCCTCATATATTTAATTAATTATTTATCTCTCATATAATTATTCTTTATTTTCATATTTATTCTCTCCTACATACATAGTTATTTTATCGTTTTAATTATGTAAAATTTTTTAATTTTAATCTACTTCAGTTTAAGATCTAAGTTTTCTTATGTCATCTTATAAAATTTAACTATTTTATATATCTTATATATTACTATTATTATTTTGTTATTTATTTACAATTTGATTATTTTTTTTATTAAAATTTTAATATTAATTTATTGGAGAAATTTTATTATTAAAATCATTATTAGTGGAATCAGTTTCCAAAGACACCTCTTAGTCAAAAATTAACTACAATCTTTATTTTTCTTTTTTGTTAAGGTCTTGTTATTTTACAGAATGTAATTTCATATTTCCAAAAATTATACTTTAAGATAAATCTTTTTTATATTTAAAATTTAACTAAGATTAATCTAATAAATCTGGATTTAATTTCATCTAACTTTAAAACTTAATAACTTTTTTGGTATATAAACCTTCTAAATTAGGATTCAAATTATCATCAAAACTTATTTCTCCATATTCTTCACAATTCAGCTATTAATCCATATTAGTACTTTATTATTCCATGTAAATCTAAAATTAAAATAAACTGCCTATATTTTTTTAACTATAAAACTGGATTCCCTAGGACTAATTTTTAATTAATTAAAAAATAAATAAATAAATTATAAATATTTATATTTATATATTTTTTATTTACCGAATTCTATGCTAAATATTTAGCCAGTCTATCTGAAATTAACAATCCATTACCATACCCGGTGGAATTGGATGAAATTTTTTTAGTTATATATCCTTAGTTAAGTAATTATCTTAAATTGCTAATTTCTTCCTCTGTCATTCCTAATCCAGAATCTAGGACTTTAATAGTTATGAAATGTTTATTTTTTGAGCATTTTATAGAAATTTAACCATATTCAGGCGTGTATTTAATTGAATTATTCAGTAAATTACTCAAAATTTACTGAAATCTATTTGTATCAAACGTAAATTAATCCTACCCATATTCTAGACTTTTGCAATATTTGACTGTAAATTCTATTTATTTGGCATTTATTTAGTTGGAAAATATTTTTACAACTTTATTGACTTCTTATTAAATAGAGCTTATTTATCTTTAAGTTTGAAATCTTTTTTGTTGCATTTGACAAAAATCTTTATAATCATCCATAATATTTAATAAAATTTAAGAGCTATTTTATATAATGTCTATTTGCTCTAATATAGCTTCTTATTGGTACCTTGGATCGTATGAGGTTATGTTTTCAGAAAAATTTATAATTACATTCAAATATGTTCTCATTTAATGGCTTTAAGACTATAAAACTCTGTTTTACACCTAAATTATTAAGTTATATTAAGTTGTATTTTATTAATTTAATTTTTATATTTTTTGAGAAATAAGATAAATTTTTTTAAGTGTTTTTACTTATTTAACTGTTAATTTCTTAGTCCGTTCAATTTCTTCTCTGATGTCACTGACTTGGATTAAATAATAAATTTATTGTTCTAAAACAAAAAAACTTATAGTTAGTTGATAGTTATGAAAGTCTAGTAATGTATCATTAACTAAAAATTCATTAACTTTAATCTAAAAATTCTACGGATTTTGCTTAAATTACTAATTATTTTAGGCTATTTCAAATAAGAATTTATCCAATTTCTAAAATTCATCTTAACATTAAAATATTTCGATTTTCTCAGTTTTTTAACTTTTATTATTATTATCATCATCTTTGTTATCATTAGTATCACAACCAAAACTATTAAAAAATTTAGGCTTTTTTTAAAAGGCTGAAGAAAGTTGATTATCGTTATAGTTAAAATTTTGCAACTTTTTTTAACTCTGATTTAAAATGTATTTGTCTTGACTTTTTCTTTACTTTTTATTTTGAAATAGACATTAATAATTTTTTTAATTTTTATTTATGTTATCATTTAACTTGTTATCCAATGGAGCAGTACTATTTAAGCTTAACAATTGCATATTTTGCTATGATATTGACTCTTAAATATTTTCAGTTAATTTATTTGTATTACCTACCTATTCATCCAAATTTATATTTTTTTCTTTAATATTTTTCGATTTAGTTAGACTACAATCATTTGTATTCAAAAATACCTATTTATCTTTAAGAAGTTATTGACTACTTAGATTTTTTTCATCTTTTTATTGTTTCCACTCTATAGACTATTTATTATTATACTTAAAACAAATAAATATATTTTTTTTTTCTTATTTAAAAAAAGTATAAATTAAAATTTACATGTTAGATTTCATTTTTATTCTTAGAACTTTTTTTTTTTATTAAAGATATTTTTTTTTCCTCTTCTTCCTCTTCAATTATATCATTCATTTATTTTTTAAAATATTCAGATCTTATTTTTTTACCGTCTTATAGTAAAACTTTCTAATTATTATTATTTTAAGGAGAGGGCTAAGAATCTACAAATTAATATTATTTTATTATACAATTTTTATTATAACAAAGTACATTTTAAAAATTTAATAGTTTAAACCGGTGCTAATATATATAAAATTTATAAGGAGCTTTCATATCAATGCATTAAATATTATAAATATTTTTTAAAATAAATTAGTTCATTATATAAAATTTAAGTTTTATAAATATATAAATGAAAAACGAAAAGGTTGTTAATTTTTCTAAGAATTATTTTAGATAAATGAAAACAGTATTATGTATTATTCTAAACTATTACCATTATATCTTTCATGAGGCTATTTTAATTTGTTAGTAGTCTTTTGATCTTTGAGAGTATTTTCTATACCTTAATTGGTTTGAGAATTGGGGCTAAGTCTATTAAGTTTTGGTAGAACCTAAAATAAATAAAAATTTAGAATAAATGTTAATAATGAATGTTATTAAATTAAATTTAACATATTAATTTTATGTTTTTAATAATATTAAAATTATAAAAAAGTGTATAATAAAAATTAATAAAATATTTATTTTTATATAAAGTTAGGTTAATTATATTAAAATATAAAATTATTCACAAATATACAAAATAGATATAGATACAAAGAAATCTGTTAGAAATATTGGAAAATATTTCTTGATTTAATTTTAAATTTTACATTTTTATTTATTTTTTTGCTCACCTTATTTTTCTTTTAATTATTTATTTATTATGTTTGTTTCTACATTTTCTATTAACTTTCATTATATCTTTCTTTATTTTATTAGGCTATCTAATTTTAAAATTCAATTTATTGCCTATTTTGTAACTCTTGGAATTCATTTACCTAATCTAAATAGATATATTGATGTTTATTTTGAAGTTACTTATAATAAATAATAAAATTTATACTGTTATTACTTAGTCTTATAGATTATAATGGTGTCATATTTTGAATTAAAGATTGGCTTTCAAAATTTTTAATAATAATTTCATCTTATTCTTAATATATTTAACCCCTATCTTAATATACTAAAATTAGGATATTTATTAATCGGAATATTCTAATAATATTGCAAATTTGTAATACCTTTTTTATTTTTTTTATCTTTCAAGCTGAAGTCATAACTTTTATCTGAATCCTCCTAAAAAAACATTTTTTTTTTTGTAATTGAGTACTGTTTAATTTAAACCTCTTATTATTAAATTATAATTTAATGAATGAATAAATAAATATAATTTATCGACATAAAATAAATTAATATAAACATTTTTACACTCTAAGAAATCTTAAACATAACTAATATTTAGTTCTTAAAAAAAATCTAACATAGCATCATTTATAAATATTTAATTAAGTTTTGTATCATTAAATTAGTTTTAAAGAAGTAAATTAGCATTTTATTAATTATTTAGGAACATTAGAAATTATTTGTTTTTTAAATTATTAGATTTAAATATTTTATAAGATTTTTTCTTTGAATTCATTTAATCATTCATTTAATTATCTTAAATATATAAATAAAAAATTATTACTTATTAATATTTTTTTTTAAAATTAATTTTTTTACAAAATTATTAAGATTCATTCAATGATTTTCCTTTTTTATTTTAGTTTATAGTAACAGAGGAAAGATTACTGTCGTAACTGTTTTTAATAATTTTAGGATAACAAATATCAACATATGATTCAAAATATCTTTCTAGCCGTTTTTTTTCATGAACTCCTATATTTTTGTCAAACAATTGTTAATTTTATTATTTACTTTGTTCTTAATTTTAACTGTATTTTTTTATTATAATAATGTTTTCTTAATAGTGTAAAATTTCAATTAATAGTATAAATAAAATGTAAAGTACAATGAAACCCTATACATTTAACCCTAAGTATTGATATTTTTATTCGTTAAATTTAATTTTAAAATAACTCTTTAATTATGTTATTATATTATATGCTGTAATATTAAGTATATAGAATATTATTCTATTTATTGTCTATATTTTAGGCAAAAATCTATTAAAATAACTACTTAATAACACTATATACATAAATAAAATTTATTCAGTGAATTAATTAAAATTATTTTACCTAATTAAAATCAAAATATAGTTTATAAGAAAATAAATTTGTTAGTAGTAAAAGGTTATAAATAGGAAATATATTTAAGTAAATGACATGATAATTTATATGATAATCCAATTTTTTTATTTTCTAATAAAATTCGGAATAGTTATATTTATTTAATTTTTCTGAACATATAATATATTTTAGATTTCTATTTCTTCCTAAGCTTTTTGTAAAAAGTTTTATTGCTATTATTTACTTTATTCATCTTATTTAATTTATAAATAACATAAATATATATTAAAATTTTTATAAATTTATCTACATTCATTTTTACTTTCACATTGTTTTTTTTTAAATAGTAGTTGGTTCTAAAAATCCTTATCATATGATTAATAGCTTCCATTTATATTACTTAAATTTAAATTAAATGAATTTTACTACTTTTATTTAAAGGTTGTATCCTATAATCTTTATGTGTAATTTTATTATAAAGTAGTTTTATCATTCTCCTAGTTTTATTATTAAAAATGAATATTTATTTTATTTTTAGCTTAATTTCTGTGTTTATTGTTTAAATAATCCAGATATTTTTCATATTGAATATTATCTCTTACTTTTTTAAGGTTAATATAATATATCTCCAATTCTACATAAATGGAAAACAAATAAAATGGAATTAATTAAATTGATACTTTATACCCTTAATCATTTTAGAACTATACATAGCCTTTATATAAAATTATTATTTATGATATGATATACATTTAAATGAGCATTTAATATTTATTTACTGTAAGTCTAAAATACTGCGAAAAAAATAAGGTATAAAATCAAAATTACAAATTTTGAATAAAATTCTAATTATTCTTTTTTTATATATATTTTACTAGCTAATTTTATTTATATACTGCTATTTTGTTCATTAAAAAATTTATTCTAATAATTCAAACTTGAAAATGGGACATTATTCTATTAATTAAAAGATAGTTTTTCATTACAATTTTAATTAGTAGCACTTTATTAGCTTTTAAAAAAATATTAAAACTTTTCAATTTTATATTAATTATATTAGAATATTTAAATAATTGATTATATTTTTACTTTTCTGTTTTTAATGAACAATCTTATTTATAATTTGGATAACTTATATTTTATTATCTTATATGCTATATGTTTTTGTTTTCATTTTTACTGCTTTTTGTAAATTTAAATAAGTCCATTTTATTATCTTTTTATAAATATTTTTTTTTATTTTATTTAAATATAATATCTATTACAATATTATATTATAATTATGATAAAAAATTTTTTAATGATTATTTATTAAAAATTAACCTGTTAATATATATTATTGATTTAACTAATTTCACCAGAAAAAATTATTAATAATTATAATATTATTATAATTTTAAATATTTATTAATATAAGTAGATTATATAATTAATTTAAAATTTATATAAATTTAAAGGTAATCGTATTTTTCTGAATAGTTATAAACTATGTTTACTATATCAATAATTAATTTTACTAATAATTCCGCCAGTTTTGTTAATTTTGTTAATTTATTCTACTAATTTTTTATTTAAAATTATTTTTATTATTAAGCTAATAAAATAAAAATGTATAAAACAATTATCTCTTTCAGCTGCGAAGTAGTACATGAATTTAATGGACATGAAATTTAATTTAATTAGAAATGTAGAACAAAAAAGGTATATTTAAAAGCATTTTATGAATTACCTTAGCTAGAATAAAGGCAAGTGTAGAATGGGTTAAAGGATGATAGTGGTGATGAAAAAAAAAATGAATGCAATAAACTATAATAAGAACTTACAAGTGAGTAAAAATAAAAAATTAAAGATCCTATTTAAAAAGCTTAACAAGAAATAAAGCTAATATAAAAATAATTTTATAATTAATCAGAATATACAGTTTTATCTAACTAGAAGCCTCCCAAAATCGTTATTGCACCTAGTAATTAAGACATTGTTTTATACTAATTCAATATTTTTGATTTAGAAAAGTGCATTTAAAACTAATAAATAAGATCTTCTATGACTCTTTAATTAAAAGCTAATTCATTAGGACAAAAAAGAATATTTTTTATAAGTAAAGCTTAAGAAGCTAATTTAAATTCGTTTAGAAAAGAAACTGCAAAATTGTTTGTGTTAAAGAATAAAAATTACTAATAATAACTTAAAAATATCGACAATAATAAATCTTTAAGAATTAATTAATATGAATAAAAAATAGGTAACTTAAAAAATAACACAACGACATTTGGGCCCCAGTAAAGAATAATAAAAGAAAATACGTAAAATTTTTTAAACTAAAAAAATATAATTTTTTTAATTTTACCTAATTATGATTTTATAGACTAGGTAACAATAAATAACTTTTAAAAATTAACCCAGTTGTATAAAAGAATAAAAATTCGAAAAATTCGAAAAACTTTTTTAAAATACTACCAGAATCAATTATGTTAAATATTTTAAGCTTTTTCTCTAAAAAATAAGTTTTTAAATACAGATTAATAAGTAAAGATTTTTCTAGTATCACATTTTCTCTTATAAAAGCTTTGGTATTTTCAGCAAGTAATTTTATATATTTTAAATATTATTAATGTACTAATATTAATATATTAATGAAAAAAATTAGATGAAGATATACCAAATGAAATTGTATTTAATTTATTAAATAGATCAAAATTTGTGGAAAAATTAATTTTTGGTCAAATGAGGTTCATTAATCAAACTCATATATTAGATCATGTTAAAACTAAACATTAGTATTTAAAATATTTAGATTTATCTAGGATGAATTAGCTAACAAATAAAATGCTAGATAAATTTCTTGATAGAAGCAGAAATTTGTAGACATTAATTTTACCCTATTATTCCAAAATAACTGATGATAAATTAGGAGTCATATAATTCTATTTAAAATAGCTACAGTATTTTAAATTAAAATCTTATTCTTATTAGACAAATCCAAATAATCTAATATCTGATAACTAAATACTAATCTTTATGCAAAAAAACTAACAATTAAAAGGGATTTCTCTTTATTTAACAAAATAAACTTTTTTCGTAAAGATGCCGAAATTTTTAGAAATATAACCAGATTTTAGTTAAGATTTGTAAATTTTAAAAATAAATACCGTATATTTAGAAGAAGCTACAAATATAGACTCTTTCATAAATATAAAAAATTTTAAAAAACTACAAACTTTAAAGTTATAAAATATTTTTATATAAGAAAAATAAGGTACTTTTATTAAATAAAATTTTTCGTTTATTTATATATAAACTAACCAAATTTTTAAAAAAGGTTTTAAATTACAATTAAAAATCCCAAATGACATTGTAAGGCAAATTTTTGAAAATTGTAAATTAATCTAAAATATAACTTTCGGTCCCTGGGCGGATAATGATATTTTATAATTAATAGCGTAATTTTTTAAAAATACGATAAAAAAAATAAATTTATCAGGAAATCTTATAGATGACTTAGGTTTAAAGGAAATAACTGATAAAGCAGTAGATTTAGAAATAATTAAAATTGGAAAATGTCCTGCAATATAAGGAGCATTTTTGGAGAGCATGATTTCAAAAAGCAAATTAAAAAGAGTAGTTACAAATTTAAGTTAATATGAATGGTCTGTTGCAAAATAGGTTATTTAATAAAGAGGGTATGATATGAAATATTTTTATAATTTCGAATACAAAAGGTGATATTTACATGAAAAATGTCTTGTTTATATTTTGATATTTTTAATTTTATATTTAACTTAAATATTTCACCCTTTATATATTTAAATTAATAAAGTTTGTTCTAGTAAACTATTTTTAAATTCAATTCCGGAAATAAATTTAAAATAAATAATAAAAATCAAATCAAATTATAAAATTTTAAATTATTGATGGTCAGCAAAGAAAAAAATTACGAAAAAGTCGTAGATTTAGCAGAAGGAAAGAATGAATTATTTAGAATATATAATTGGAAAACAGGTTAATTTAATACATTAAGAGAATATTATGTAGCATCAGATGAAGAACTTAGTTAAATTATTTAGAGTGATCAATAAAAAATATTAGTAGAACACCCTAATTTAGTGAATATTATATACTAGGATTGGGATCTTAAAACCTATTAATAATAGTAAGAAATAAATTAACATTAATAACCTTAAGACAGAGATATTATAGATAGATTTGAAATTAATTTAAATGAAGATGATAAAAATAAAAACAATATTAATGTAGATTTAATAATTTAATAATGTTAGTAAAGTTTAAAGCAAGCATATAAAATTCCAAAAACATTTTAAAATAAAAATGATTAAAGTTAGTTTACTACAAGTGAACATTAGTATTCAAAGTTTTAAATAATAGATTAAAGCTAGTTTTAAAAAATTTAAGGTATTCTAATTAATATCATTTTTTAATTAAAAATTATTATTTATTAACATTTTATATTAAATATATTATTTTAGGAAGTAAACAACCACGAAATAATAACTTATGGAGAATTACTCGAATTATGCCTGATATTAAATGCACGCTAAAAACATTTTTATCTAAATTAAAAAAAGGAGAATAATGTTTATATGATAAAAATAAAAATGAAATTGAAGATTCAATATTTCCAGTTGAATCTCACGAATTTAATAATTCAAATTCTAATGTGTAAACATTTTCTAATAAATTAGACGAACACATAAAAAATTTACAAATTAAAATATCAAATGGGCCAAAACTTGAAGATTCTTTTTTGTAAAAATAATAAGGAAGCTTTTTAATGTTAAGTTTTGAAAAGGAACTTTAAGAGTTATAAAATTAGTAAAAGTAAAGCTATGTTTTCAAAAAAAATGGTCATTTATAAAATGAAGGATAATTTATTAGTCCTAAGTTTATATAATAATTCCTTAAATAATTTGTTAATTTATTAGCGGGACTGGAATTTCATAGTTAACCTTTAAGAGATATATATCCATAAAATATTTTTGTACCTATAATTTAAAATAGTTTTTATGAATTAATATTAGGAGATATGGACGAATATCAAAAATTTTATTTTGACAAAAAATAAAAGATGGAATAAAAAGTTTCTTTTTCAAAGTATATGATTTTATTAATTTTTACAAATTTAATATACTTCTTTAATTTTATTTGTAAATGTTAAAAATTTCATTATAATTATAAGAATTGGTCACGATTTTATAGGATATATGAGTCCAGAATAAAAGAACGCTTATTTGAAATAAAAATTTAGAGAAAATGATTTTTCTCCCTATAAATCAGGAGTTTACTCTTTAGGATTAGTAATTATTTATATGTGTTTATTAGAAGAGCCTATAAATTTAAACATTGATGACATTCAAATTAAATAAACTTTAAAATAATTATTAAAAAAAATAAAAGAGAATTATGGAAGAGAACTCAAATAGATAGTAAAATAGATGTTAAATTTTGATTATAAATTAAGACCAAGTTTTAGAGATATAGATGAAAGTAAAATTTTTAACGAATACCTTGATATTGATTTTGAATATGACGAAAAAAGTTTTTTTTATAAGGATTCTTTACAAATGAATTTAGAATTGTAAGACTATTAAGATTTCAATAATATTTGGGAAAAGTCTAGAAAAATTAAATTTTTTAAAGTAGAAACGTTTGGATCTTGGTTTGGTCAATTATTTAAAAATAAATAGTTTATAGAAAAAATCGCTAGTTTGTAATTCCTTTGGAGTGGCTTTAAGATTTTTAATGCATAATATTTATTTAAAGAAAATTAAAATGATTTTAAAAATTTATAAATGTTATAGATTTCAGGAATAGATTAGTTTCACGTTAAAGAATTTAGAATTGTTTTTGAGTATTTAGAATAAAATAAACATATATGTGTAAAATCATTTGATTTTTCTAATTCGCTGTTTGATGTTTTTTGCGTTTAAGAGCTAATTAAAAATAAATAAATTTGTTCTAAATTGAGATAACTTAATTTAAATAGTTGTTATGACTTGAAAGATGAAGGTTTTTATGAGTTAATAATTCGTGGATATAAATTCACTAATCTAAAAAGATTATATGTAGGAGGAATTGACCAAGGATGTGGATTAACTATAGAGTCTATAAAAAATTTATAAATAGTATTTTAAGAAAGTTATGACCATTAAATTAATATAGATAGTTAAAGCAAAGAATCATTTAATTAATAAGAATAAAATTTATAATTTAAAGACTTAAACTAGGATATCTGTTTAAATGAATTAATTTATTTTTAAAAACTCAAATTTATAGATCTAAGTTGGAACCAATTTAATAATGATGCACTATTTCAAATTTTAGGGAACTTCAATTTGTATAAATAATTTGATTCAATTGATTTAAGTAATTGTAATATTAATCTTACTGGTTATTATTTAACAGAAAAACAAAAAAGACCGCTTAAAAAAATTATATTAAAATGATTTTCAATTATTATTTTTTTATATTATTTTTTATCTAAAATAAAAATTAGTCAGAATTTGATATATAATTTCAATTAAATAATAAATTTTATTGCGCCAGAATTATAAAAAATCAATTTATATTGTTTTTATTAGTCATTCTCTATTTTAAAAGTTAATAGTAATAAACTTAGAAAAAAATAAAAAAATAAATAATTTAAATTTCGTATTCGTATATAGTTAATAAAAAATTTTTAACCTTAATGGAAGAAGAAAACAAATATATATTTTAGATTGAAGGGTATTATACTAGGGCTATTTAATCTATGTTCGGAAATTTAGCAAAATATGCTGGGAAAAATTAATTAGATTTCCACATTTTAGTTAATTTATCTTCCATTTCATTTATTATCAAGAAAAGGGGAAATATTACATCAACTGTTTTGTAATTAAAAAGAGATTTTTTTAAAAAAATAAACTTTTAAGAAAATATGTCAAATACTGCTTCTGGTTATGTTATGAAAGTAAAAAAAAGTTTTAAAATAAATTTAAATAATTTTGTAAACATATACTGTATAATTATACTTATTTTAAAATTATTTAATTTATTTAGGTTAATATGGAGGATTTTGATCTTAGTTATAAATTATTGGATCCTGGGAATGAAAATATGATAAACATTGAATATGAAAAAGATTGTTCATATTTAATGATAAGGCAAAGTAAAAAATAATAGAATAACCCAAGCTTTTAATGTGATACTTAAAAGACAATTAAATTAGATATTTTGGACGAAGAATAGGTAGATAAAGATTCTATTTCTATGAGTTTTATTCCTAATTAAGATTATTTAATTTCATTAGGTAATATTAAAAATAATATAAATTATTTTATTATAATTAAAAAAATTTAATAATTTTATTTTGAAATTGTAATTTTATAATTTATTGACAAAGACATTAATTTTTATCTCCCAATGAATATAATAAAATTTAATAATTTAATTACTAATTATATAAAATATTTGTTATTTTTTTTATATTTTATTTTATTATTTTTTAATTTAAATTTCTATTATAACAAATTTTTAAAAAGTTAATTATTCTAATCATTTTTTAGAATTTACTAGTGGGAGTTCTTTTAATTTGGTGGATAAAGTATTTAGTTAAATTAAAGAAACTTGTTTAACATTTGTGTTTGATTTTTCTATTCTAAATAATTAATAAGTTGAGGTAAACTGTGTTCCCAATAATGTTGTAAATGAATCTTTTAAAGTTTCCATGACAAATTTTAAAAAAATAAAAGGAGATTATTAAAAGTACCAGTATGATTATTATACAAAATTAATACTTCCGGCCTTTTCTTTTATGAATAAAGAAACGAATGTTTCAATGAAAATTAATCATGATGGTGCTTTATTTTTAATAAGTAGAGATGAAAATGCCAATATATAAACTGAAACTATTATCCCAATGCTTGAAAATACGATAGATTGAATAAATTAATTTATAAAAGATCAATTTTATTTTACTAATATAAATAATTTATAAAAGTCAGTGTATATAAAAATTTTTGATTAATCAGCTAAAATTTTAATTATCTTCTATTTACTTAAAATATATTTAATAAAATTAAATAAATTTAAAAATGAGTCGCTAATTTATTATTGCATAGAATGTAAAATTCTTACCCAAGTATTTAAAATATAAATAGAGTTTTAATTTATAATAATATTATAGTCTAATTCTAATATAGTTCGCTGTATATTATTTATTTAAATTTATATTTAAAGAGAAACTTAGATTAATTTTACAAATCTAATATTTATACTTAAATATATAAAACTATTACAATGGCTAAAAATATTTATATAAAATATTACTATTATCAATATTTAAAAATATGAAAAAAAATAAGAAAATATTTTTTTAAATTCTTGTTTAAATATAAATATAATATTTTAAATTAACTTTATGTAAGCTCTATTATAGAATTATATCATTTATTAACAAAATTTTATGTTGGAAATGTTTAACTAATTTATAAAATATATGTGAAAATTAAAATAAAATTCATCTTGACTTTATTTATAATATAATAATTTTCAGCAATTAATTTTAAAATTTGCATATGTTAATTATCATAATATCAATTAGATCTTATACTAAAAAATGTATATTAATAAAATCATTTAGTAAAATAAAAGAAATTTATTTAATTAAATTAATTGATAATTTTATATAAATTGATTATATTATTCATTTTTTGATATAATCGAAAATTAGATTTAAACAAAAATTTGATTCAATAATTTATCTGCTTTATGATTATAAAAAATTATTTTTCTATCTTAAATATAGAAATAGAAACATCTACAATTATTGAGATTAAAATATTAAATTAAATTCTAATATTTTTAGTATATAACCAAATTTTATTACTGATATACATTATAAATGATAAATATTAATTTATTTTACTAAAAAACTCTTTAAAATTATAATCACCTACATTTTCATATTTTATATCACAAAAAATTGAAATTTTTCTTTTTATATTTTATAAACTATACAAATTATTATTAAAGTATTCTATTTAATTATCTTAGAATAACGATATTAATCAATAAGGATAAAATATAATTTTAAAAAATAAAAAAAATTTAAAAATTTGAAATAAATTATGAATTTATTTAAATTGAAATCATTTAAATTAATATTTTTTATGAGTCATAAATATTTGAATTTTAAATAAAAGAATAATTTTTATTTTATTTTTTATTTTATTTAATGAATTAAAAATATAAACCATTGGGTATTTTAATTATTTTAAATGTTTTATTAAAAGTATTCTAGTTAAAATATAGTTTAAATAAATATGTATTATAAATTTGATATAAAAAATTATAAAAATTATAAATTGTTTCAATAAAATTATTTAAGAATAAAAATCACATTTAATTTTAATTTCTATATATTAATTTATATTACAAAAATTATAGTTAAACCATTGGTTAAAATAAAAAATTAATTTTCAGTAATATAAAATAAATTAAATTACAAGCGTTAAAATAAACTGTAAAATTTTAAACAATATTATTTTCTTTTTTAAAAATAATTTATAATTAAATAGGAAAAATTGGTAAGTACGAAAGATTAGTTTTATAAAATATGAATAATTTACCAAACTGGGCTGATTTTTTTATTTATTAAATTATTAAAAATAAGAGTTAAGTAATTAATATATTATAATTCAAATATATTCTAATTTATCATATTTTTTATTATTTTTATGATTTTAATTTTAAAAAAGCTAAAATAAAAAATGGTGAAACTTTTATAATACCTTTAATTTTGTTTTTGTGATAATAAATATAATGGCTAAAATATAATGGCTAAAATATTAAATGATATCATAATTTGTCTGATTTATTTATTATAATAGAAATTTTTTAAAAAAAAACTAGTTTAATTATAAATTTGACTAATAAATTATTTAATAATACTATATAATTATTAATATATTTAAAATTATGGAGAGTAATTAAGAAATAAAGAAAATTAAAATTTATAATGAGTAATTTAAAAATATATATATAAATTTGCATATAATTAATTATTTTTTAATTTAAATAGTATACATGTTTACAATTTTTTATTAAAAGTGTTAATAGACTAGAATAACAAACATGATTCTATAATTGTTTACCATAATATAAAAAAAAAACTATTACTTTTAATTCTAAATTTTTATCTTTCTTATTTATCATAGATATTTTGCCATATTATACATATTAGAATATTACCTCAAATTTTATTAAATATACTTTATCTATTTTATTACAGTATTTCTTTTCTTATATTTTTAATTTATAAAATGATTTCTTATATATTCAAGTATTAATTTATTATTTTCGATATTGTTAATTATTTTAGAATAAATAAAAAATGTATTTTATTGTAATCAAAGTCTTTAAACATATATACCATTTTGCATTTTATTTATTCCCGAATTTATTCTAGATATTTATGTTTTAGTAAAAGGAATTTTACTGTTACTATCATCTTTTATACTATCTTAGTAATCTTTTAACTGTTGAATTTACCCAATTATATTGTTTACCAACTCTGAAATTTATTTTTTAATTTTATTAATTATGACTATATGTCCTTCCGAAAAAAGTTTACCAAATATATTATTGTGTAGTTATTTATCCTCTTCGTTTAAATCCTTTAATGAATACTCAGATAATTACAGTACTAATATTCTATAGTGTTTAAGAGAGTAACATCCAAATTTTTATTTTTTTTTAAGCTCTAAAAATAAATCGATAAGGTCAAAAGAACACTCATTAATATTATTTAATAAACAAGAAGTTTAATCTACATATTTTAGATAGGTTTTATTTTTCTGCTCAATTTAGTAATTAATTTTGTAATCCGAATAATTCTAAATAAGTTTATCAATTAAAAATCGGAAAAACCTTTTGTTTATGTTTTTAAATGATTAATCTTAAAAATCTTATTTCATGTCTTTTATATCTTTTAATGTATTTTTAATATATCCTAGTTAATTAATTTATGTTTTTTATGTCTAAACAAAGTTATTTTAAATTTCAGCTCCATTAGACTAATTTATAGAATAAAAGGCTGATGAAGAATATTATGAAGAATCACAATTTAGATCTATTTATTATGATTTGTTTTTAACTTATACAATATCATCATTTTATTTATCTATATTTTCAACAACAGTTTCATTTCCAATTTGAGCTATCACTTAAATTTATGAAAACAGTTATCCGTTCTTTTTATAGGTCGCTCTTTTTTTCATATTTTTTTTTTTTTTATTATTTTTTTTTTATTATTAATGATTTACTTTAATTAATTATAATTATAAGTAAGTACTTAATTTTATTTGTAATTACTTATATTGATTTATTTTATTCGCTTATACAATAAAAATGAAAATAAATATTGGCTATATTAAATTATTAATGAATTATGTGCATTATTATACCAATAATAATGATTTATACAAATTTTAAAAATCTAAAATATTATAAATGCTTAATTTAAATAATATTTAAAATTTGTTATAAATATATTTTTACTTTTTTTTATTTAAATTATCAGTAATATTTATTACTAAAATTCCTATTTAATTTATTTGTAGATATAATAAAAAAGAATAGCCATTATAATTAAAAATGTATAAGTATTTTTATTTAATTAAAACATTATTTATACATATTGCTAAATATTCTCATATTAAAATGATTTCATCTTTGTAAAAATAGATAATGACTGGAATTAAAGATAAATAAAACAAAAGACTTTATTTTAGTAAATACTTTTAGTTTTTCTTTTACGATATTATGAAAGTTTTAATATTATTTTTTAGAATTATAAATTAAGATAGAAGTAAATAAAAAAACCTAAAATAAACAACTTAAAGATTATTATTTTAGATATTATAGCTTTTAAAATTCAGATAAAACTTCCTTTTTAATTATAAATGATTTTAAATATATTTTTAATTCTTGTAATGAATACTTATTCCTATTGATAAACAAATACATAAATTGACATTATAATATTTACTAAAATATATCTATTATGTTTCTTGTCTTTAATAATTAAATCTTTTAACATTTTTTAGATCTATAATCAAAATATAATTAAAATATTATTATTATATAAATATTATATGCCAGAAAAAAGTATAATTTGCTATCATAAAAATATAATATTTTGAAAAATTTTCGCATTATAATTTATATAATATATATAATATTTAATTACTAAAAAACCACTCTCCGTATTAATCTTAATTGTAAGTCAAATGGTATTTAATATTGAATGAAATTTTTTAAATTTATAAAATGGAATTTTTTGTATTTTTTTTTTCATACTAAAAAATTAAAAATTATTTTATTAATTAATTTGTCTAAGTAATATTTATATTTAAAATTTATGAGAATACATTATATGTTTTTATATAAGTTATAAATAGTTCAATTAATTTCACCATATTTTTTTTTTCTATAATTATGGTTAGATAATTAAGATTATAAAAAATATTTATGATTTTTAATTCATGAATTTAAGAATATTAGGTATATTACTCGAAAATTATCAATTTAATTTATAATTTTTAAAAATAAATTTAACTGTTCAAATTCATTTTTTTCTTAAAAGTTTTTAATTGAAATATTATAAATGTGTAAAGCACAATGGAATGAAATATTAATAACTTATTTTTATTTTTAACAGTATTTAAATTTATTTTTATCCAGTAAGTATTTTTCTCATATAAAGGAAAATAGTCTTACTTAAAAATAGTTTATGTATCTCAATATGCCTAAGAAGAAAAAAGAGGAAAAATTTGCATTTAAATACATAAATATACTAATTTAATATTAATATCTTTAAACTCTGTATTTATGTTCTTTCTAAAATGCTTTTGGTTTTTTTTTAAAATTAAAAATAATAATAAATAATTTACTTTAAAAATTAAAAATATTTTAATATTTTTATTATAGATACATATTAAAAGAATTTAATTCTAAGATTTAAGATAAATTATATTGAGCAAATTATAAAATATTATTAATTTTATTAATTAGAATAAAATGCAAGAATCATTTAAAAAATGAAATTTATTATAAATAACAAATGTGTATAATATATGTTATATATGTATCCGAAAATTAAACCTTCTACATAGATTATTTACATATTAAAATTAATTTAAGACATTAGAATTACATATCCATACATTTTTTAATATTATAAAGAAAAATAGGTATATATAAGATATGGTATGAAATGAACTTAAAAATGAATTTTATCTTTTTAATAAATAAAAATTTTTAACTATTTTCCTATATTATCAATTTAGAAGCCAGTCCTGAAAGTGGAAATATAAGATTAATAAGGAAATAGATATAAAAAATTAATTAAATTACCATTATATAAAAAAAAAATATAAATAAGAAAAATGCTATAAATTTCAAAAAAGAATTTATTTGAATTTTTTTTTTATTTATGGTTATCTGCACCTTCTATATTATTTATTTTTCATGAATGTAATTACAAAAATGACGAAATTATTGTATACAGTATAACTAGACAAATAATTAATTTAAAAAAAACGAATATTTATATAAATAAAAATGTATCATTTTTCTCTAATTTCGTTATTAATTAATTCAAACATGTTTATATTTTTTAAATAAGCAGTATATAAAACAAAAATATTTTAGATTACAGATATTATAATTATCAAAATTGTATTTATTACGCTTTTTCGTATTTTTTGTAAATCAATTACTTAAATATAATATATAATAATCTTAAATAGTAATTTAATAAAAGATTTTGTTATTTTTCTATAAATTGATATAATTCATAAAATTATTGAAATCATAATTGTGTTTAATAATTTTTGGATATTGTTTAATTATTCTGGCAGTAGTTTAAAATTCATTATATAAAAGAAGAAACAAACAAGCTAAATTGTTAACTCTATAATATAAAATATATTTATTTATTAAATAAGAACTAGTAGTTAAAATTATACATTGATTTATATGCGTTTTTTTTATTTAAATTATCTAATTAATATTATAATTTTATAACGTAAATTAAAATCACATAAATTAGTTAGTTGAAAATTATTAACATATCACATAAATTTCTCAAAATAATTTATTTTTATTTATAGTTCTTGAATTACTTTATTAGAAAAATTTAAAATTAATCTCTATATTTTTTTTTATAAACCATTCACTAGTTCTACATATCCTATACATCTATTAAATAATTTATGAAAAAATTACTTTTTTTAATAAGGCGTTAGAGAAATTTTTTTTCTAAATTTTTTAAATTTCTAAATTATAAAATCTTTTTACTTAATTTTTTTATAAGGAGAAATAGTTAATTATTTATTTTATAATAACTTAGGTTTATATATTTAGATATATTTTTTATTTAAATTAACTTTACATACAGTTAGTTTTGTTTATTATAGTAGTAAATTAGTAAAAATGCGTTAAAACTTTGTTATTAATATAATTAAAATAAAAATTTTTAAAATTTTAGTGTTAAAAAAATTCGAAATATTTTTTATTTTATAATTCGATAAATTTAAAAAGATATTTCCCCCAATTTTCAGTTTAAGCGTACCTAATTAATGTAAAATAATCAAAAGGCTTATATAGTTATCCGATTTTCGGCTAGGTTAATCTTAATTAACCATATTCCTTTTTAGGGTAAAAAAGCGGATAAATAACAAAAAATGAAAAAATGAATAAAATTTATTTTTTAAATTTGTTTATTTTTATTAATTTAAAGCATAATTCAAAATATTTAATTTTCTGTAACTTTTTAAATATTTTCTAAATTAATTTCTATTGATATACTAATTAATTCATTCACTTAATACTTTTTAATTTAATCAGCATATATTTGAAATAAAACTTATCCAAAAACCGAATAATTTAATATTTAGAATATATATTAAATAAATTATACATACAAATAAGCAACTAAATTGTTAAATCTTGATATATTTTTATTAACATAATATAATTATATATATATATCATGTTAAATTATAAAAAATAATTTTTTTTTTAAAATCATTTTAGCCTATAAGTATTTAATTACAAAGCCGGCAGGCAAGGACTTTCTTGAATTAATAAATAAAAAATCTTATTTTAAATAATTATTTATTTTAGACATTTAATTTAAAATTTACTATAATAATTATATATAATTAAATTAAAATTTTTAATAAAATAATTAATAAAAATGTAAACCTTACTATATAATTGAAATGATAAATTAAAAATTCAAAGTAGAACTATTATTTTTTATTATATTTTATTTCAACAACAATAATTATAATCTATATGTACAATATTGTTATATTCCCATACCCCAGAAAATTTATCCATTTAGTTATTTACTAAAACGCCTTTACCATGCATTTTATCGTTTTTCCATTCGCCTTAATAAACGGATTTATCAGAAAAATAATATGTTCCTTAGCCATTTCTATAGTCATTTTGCCAGTGTCCCTAATATTTAAAAAAATTATAATTTGTTGTAAAATTAAAACATTATTAGTTATTACTTCATATTTTTCACCATTTGGAAATTATATTATACCAAAGCCATTTCTTTGGTCCTCAGAAAATTCTCCTTCATACATAGTTTCTTAGTCTTAAAATTTAAAAACCCCTTTTCCTTATTTTAGATTTTTCTTCCAATCTCCTTCATACTATGATCCATTTTTATAATAATAAATACCTTATCCATCCCTAAAACCTTCAATAAATTATCCTATATATTTATCTCCATTTTCATACTGACAACAACCTGTTCCACTCATTGTATCTTCATCCCACTATCCAGTATATATTAATTTTTTGCCATCTTTTAAATTATTTTATCAATGTATATAGATAAAAAAATAATTAAAAATATTTAATATACCAACACAAAGCATTCCGTACCCTTTTTTTTTACCATCTCTAAATTCACCTTCGTAAAAATCTCCATTTTAATATTTTAGAATACCTCTACCATTAGCTTTATCATTTTTCCAAAAACCATTAAATTGACTACCATCTTTGAAGTATAATTTACCATGTCCTAGTTTTTCTCCTTTAAAAAATCTTCCAACAAATTTATCTCCTGATTAAAAATAATATGTTCCTTCTCCAAATTTAGTATTTTTCTTCCAATTTCCTTCATAAACTTCATTATTATTGTAAATCATCAAACCAAAGCCTTATTTTACATTGCCTTAAAACTTTCCTTAGTAATAATTTCCATTATTATAAAAGTATTACCCATTACCTAAAATCAGAAAAAAAAAGCAAATTATTATAAATAAATTTCAATTTATAAAAAACAAGATTTTAAATAATAATGAATTTTTAAATAATATATAATGGATTATATACCATGCTTATATCCTTTTTTTAATTATCCTATATAAATATCACCATTTGGGAAAAAATATGTGCCTTATCCGTGAAATTAATCGTCTTTCCATTATCCAGCATATACTTCTTCGCTATTAAAATAAAATATACCTAGGCCTTCTCTTTGATTTTTAAATATCTACCCTTTATAAACACTTCCATCATCATACTTTATTATTTAAATCCCTTTTTTCAATTATTTTTATTTTTGATTTTTCTAATTTTATTAAAATAAAATTTCATTTTCACAGTCGATAAGTAATTTTTTTCTGTCAATTTCAGGCACTTTTCTTAAAAATTAATTATTATTTTCTACAACAGCTACTAAAATGGAATTTTAATTGTCAATTATAGATGATCTAGGCTTTAAAGGGTTAAATTTATCTTTTATATGATAATTTTATTAGCTTTTATTTGGTTATTATATGTCTATGCTAATCTAATGAATTTAATCTTTATCATGATTCCCTTAATTATTTTTAATATGTTAAATAATAAATAAAATAAATTAATTTTTTTAATTTTTTTTTTTTTTTACTTATTGTTTTGTCTGTTTCATTTAACATTTTATTATATCTACTGTAATTCACTGTCTTTTGTTTAGTTGTTTATTATATATCTTATTAATTATCAATACTATATTCTTGCTTTTCTGTTCTATCAGTAAAGTTTTACGATTAATCTTATGGATTATCATTTTTAAATTAGTATTTTTTATTTAAATTTTCCTAAACCTATATATCTTTCATAGATGTACATTATTTTAATTAATAATCTTTTTATTAAATTATTTAATTTTTTAATTTATATATGGACTTTTATTGATTTAATTTTTGAATTTTAGGGCTATTTGAATAACTTAAAGACAAATTGGAATCTTACTTATATTCTTGCCTATATTAATAATAATTTTCCTAATTAAGTAGAGAAATATTAGGTTTTGAAATTGTATTAATATTTTAATTCTGAAAAGGTAATTAACTAGTTTAATTTGGGTTTTTTTTACGATCATCATACTTATTTGCTTCTTCAGATTTTAATAATAAATTATTTATTTAATTTTTTGCAAATGAAGGATTATTAAAACTTCCATTTTTAACGACTCCTACTGTTGATTCAAAAGAATTATTTTAATTATTTAAAAATGAGTTATTTTTCTAAATGTTCGGATCTATTTAATGGTAAATATAAATTAAAATAATTATTAATAATATAATAATTTTAAATATTTTTACTTTTAAAGCTAGGGAAATAATAATTATCCTAATTAATTAAATTGATTGAAGTTTTTGGTATAGAATTACCGTTATAACTAATATTTGTTATTGATCTAATTTTTGTTTTTTCTACATTTTTACTTTTTTTATCCGTTTCCTTTGTTCTTTATGGAATCTTTATAGAAATATTTAAAACATGATTTTTATCTAAATTATCATTACTATTGTCTATATTTATAGATTTATTTTAATTATTTGCTCTTTATGTAGCATTATTTTAAAGGCCTCCTATATTATTAATATAAGTAGAATTTTTTAAAGATTCTTTTAAGATTATATCTTTATTTTAAGGCTTATAGCCGGAGTTTAATAAAGTGCATTAATTTTAAAATGATTAATAATTAGAATACTATGTATTTCTTTTATCTAATGTCAATAAACTGGTAGACTTATTAGTGTTATTTCTGAACTAATCCATTAATTTAAATCTGTTTATGTAAGGTGTTTTATATATGGGGCTTTAGCTTCTGGTTACACAATTTTATATCTAATTTTTCATACGATGAAAATAATTATTATTGTTATCTTATTTTTACTAAGGTTCAGTTTTTAAATGTTACTAAAAATAATTATATTATTTTATTGTTTTAATATTTTATTATGAGGGGCTTACTTATTATATTTAATTGTTATTATTTAATCCAATTTTTAAATTACTGCCGATTATCTTCGTTTTTTATTTAGGCGAATTAACATTATAATCATCTTTTTTAAGTAGAGAACTCCTTAAATTGTTATCATTAAAATTTTTAGATGAAGATACTTAAATTCCTGGTTTGAATCTTTTACTGGGAGAATTATTTTATTTATTTGGAGAAGAATTTAAAGAATTTGAAAATTATTATTATTAGTTTGTGTCGGGAATTATATTTTATTATCTTAATTCATTATTATTTATATTGTTAATTTATTAATCTTATTATTGCTATTAATTTGCTAATTATATTAAATCATTGGAAAGTTCTGAAGATTTTATATATTCAGAATTTTATTAATTTATATTCTATTATTTTATACTTTATTTTAAGTCTTTTTGTTAGCTGTAAAATGTATCATCTCTTTCTTCTATATCTTCCATTTTTTTATAGTATTCAAATGGTTAGTTACCCGTTAAGTCTTTCATTTATTTGGGACTACATGATCTAGAATAAAGAGAATGCTCTTAAGTTATTAAATTTTTAAACTAATTATTAAAATTGTCTAAATGCTATGGTTTGTGTAAGGATTATCTTTCAAAGCTTTCATTATCAGTTTAGCTAATTTTGTCTTATTTTTATATTAAACTAGTTTAAGATTGTTAATTTTTTTTATTTTTTTGGCTACTTTATAAAATATTTTTGAATTCTGGGGATAAAGTATAATTTTATGTAGAATTAATGGGTTATTCTTCTGTATTTTAATTTTTTACTGGATTAAATGACATTTTTGAGGCGCTACTATTATTAACCATTGTAATGTTTGAATTATATTATAAATTAAATGTATTGCCTTAGTTGGATTATTTAGTTGGTGACAAAAAAAATGGCTACTCCTAAGAAATTTTGTTATTATTATTATCTTTTGGGCTATTTTAATTTTAATTTTTATTACTTTCAGCAACTTAATTAAATATGTTTGTTTAAATTTAATTGTTTGAAGAAAAGTTTTTGGGTTTATTTTAATTTTAATCACAGTTAAATATATTTTATTTTATTTATGAATCATTTTAAGAGAAATTTATTGGTTTTTTTATTTCTTTATCTTTTTATAAATTTTTATCATCATTTTAATAAACATGCGAAATTTGGGCTGTTTAATCAGCGGAATGGGAACAAATTTCATTATTTTAATTATAATCAGAATTTCTTAATTAATTCTAGTAATTTGGGAACAATTATTTTTCATTGGGGTTTAATTTATTTTTAAAATTCGTTAATTATTTATTTTAAATTTCAAAATTTTAATTTTCCAAATTATTTTTTTGCTATGAAAATAAAATATTGTCAAAACTATTGCCGAAATTACTATTATTGTGTTAATTTTAAAATTAATTAGGTAATTTACTATCAGCATTGATATTTACTAAAACATTTTATAATTTTTCTGACTAGAAATTGTTAGAATTTTATTATTTTTACCCAACACTATATTAATTTTCTAATACACTTTTAAAATTTTATTATTTATTTGAATTAAAATCATAATTTTAATTTATAAAGCTTGGGTTTGTCATGAAACTATTAAAATTATTAGGATAGGATTTTATGGAAGCCTGACCTTAACCTTTTTAACTAGAATTGTTTGCCTAAGTTTAAGAATAATTATCTGTTTAGCTTTGATCGGTTGATTAAAAATTTTCCCTTTTTTATATTTTTATAATTTTTAATTTTAATAGGAAAATTTATTAAATTAAAATAATAAAATTTTTACAACTTTTTTAACTGACTTTTAAAATCGAAGTCAATTTCCAAATTATGTTTTTTTAATATATCTTTAAGGCTATTTCTTAATTAATTTTTTTCTTAATCTTCCTATTATTTTATATATTATTCCTCAGGATGTATAATACTGCCCTATTATTATTAAACTTCTGAATATATATATTTATTTTAGGTTTTTTCATTTTGCAAGCTATTTTCCTATTATTGAACTTAACTACCTGTATATTTTTCTAAACTATCATTTTCTCTTATAAAATTATTTTTAGGATTGAATGAAAATTATTTATTTTAACTTAGATTTATCGATTATATACTGTCTTTATTTTACTAATCTTAGTTTAATTGTGTTAAATCTTACTCTATATTAATATTTTATTAGACATTTTAGTTTTATTCTATAAATTTACTTTCATTTTAATAAAATTTCTCGGGTATGGTCAACCTTATTAATGCTATTGAGGGATTTGCAACAGGTTCTGAACATATTTTTAATTTTTCTAAATACATAATGGCATCATATATATCAAGTCTTTTTTAATGATCATATTTCAAAAATTCGGCAATTAAATACTAAATTTTTTTTGAGTAATTTTCCAAAATATAGTTAATTTTGTTGTCCAAAATATCTTCATTATATAATAATTCACCTCTACTATATATACTACTTGTAAATTTATTATTAAGGCATTCTACTAATAATAATCCGATGCTAAAAATCAAGGATTTTTAAGTATCATATGTATCAGGAATTATATTTTAATACTTTTATTAATTTAATATTTTTAACTATTCAGGTGAAAGGAAAAATTTAGTGATGGTATTATTATATTATTAAATGCATTCTATTTCAGATGCCATTAAAGGACTATAAAAAATATAAAATTACTAAAATTTTAAATCAGTGTAAAATATATTTCTGGATGAAATATTATTTAATTAGGGATATAAATTCTAAAATTGTTAAAGGTAGCTTGCCACACCTAAAATAGAGCCTGCCAATTTCCATGATAATTTTGTTAATTAAACAGGTTTCATCAGCTCTAATGTTTTTTATAAAAAATCTTCTATACAGTAATCAAAATATGCATATATGTAAAATATAGTAATTTCGTTTTTTTAACAGAAAAAAGAAAATTTTAGAAATGGAACAATACTTTCACATTGATTTAATTCTGCAAGCTTTAAAAATTTAGAAAAATAAATTTTTTAATAATGTTTAAATATAATTATAATATTTACACTTTATATAAGATTTATAATTTCATCTAACTGTTCTAAATTTTATATGCTAATAGTTTATTTAAATGAATTAATTAAATGCCCATTTTTTATATCTTTTCTGATATTAATTTGATAATTATCCATTCCTAAAATTTTTGATTTTCTAACAAATTTGAATTATTAGGTAAACTATGAAAATGTAAGGTAATAATCGCCAATTGGTGAATCTAATACTTTAGAATTAAATAAAATCAGCTCCTATTCTATTAATTGATCCATTATTATTTTTATATATAGTGTATTATTTTTTTTTGTTTTTAATTTAACTTTTGAGAATATTAGTAATTTCTAAATAATAATTTGATTTTGTTAAAATATATTAAGAAATTTTATTTTATTTCTTCCAAATAAAATTAATTATGTTAAAGTAAATAATTCGATTTTGCTTAAAAATATATTTTCATAATTAACATAAGGTTATTTTATTTATTACAAAAATTTATATTGTATAATAATATATTTTTTCTGATAAAACCCAAAATTCTCATTTTTAAAATATTTATAAACGATTTATATTTATTATTAACTAAGTATAATGAATATTAAAGAAATTATAATATTTTCTTAAAAATATCAGAAATATTTTAGATTCATTGAATTATAAAATATAATTTTGTAATCTCTAAATAGTTAATTTACCTATTATAAGCAAAATATTTCAATAATTATTATAATTATTATACTTTTATTAAAAAATTTGTAATAATAAAAATTTTTACTCTAATTTATTTAAATAAAAAACAATTAAAATAAGAGATAAAATATGAATGAAAAAAAGTCGCAGTCTAAACTAATTAGCTATTCTTAATATTTAAAAAAAGAAGAAATTAAACAAATTCATAAAGATAACAAAAGCTTGATATTAAATAAATAAAATAAAAATTATTAAAGGAATAGTAAAAGCTAAATCTTACCATAATTGAAACCATAATTTTAACAAATATAAAATTAAATAGGAAATTAAGTTAACTTTTTTCCTGAAAATAAATTATCTTGTAAATAATAGTATGAAACAAAGTAAGCTGCTAAATTTATTGTAAATAAAAGCTTTAAAGATTATAATAATAATAAAGACCATATTAAACTATCATAAAGCGAATTTTTAAATAATATGAGTAGTAAAAAAATAATTTTGGATGCGCCAGGGGAGGTTTTAAAGTCAGGAAATTCCCTTAAAATTCCTTAATTAAATATAAATAATAAAAGGTAAATATTTCTTTTTAAGAATAATTAAAGACTTTTATTATTTCATAAATTCTATTATTAACTTAAGTGGGAATTAAAGATTAATAAGTGGAGAAGGAAAAAGTTTTTAAAATATAAATTTTAATTAAAGACATGTAAAATAAAGCATAATGTAAACTACTACACATTTATAAGACACAAAAAAAATAGTACTATAATCCTAGCATTTACTACAACACCAATAATAGCTGAGTCATTTATTTATGCTAATTGAGTAAAAACAAAATGTTATTTAATTTAAAATTATAAAATTTTGGTATATTTAAAATTATAAAATTTTAGTATATTTAAAATTATATTTATTAGGTAGTAGCAAGCTTCCTTGCAAAAAAAATATTCATTATTACCAGATGCTGAATTTGATACTTTAAATAGAAATATGAATATTCAAAACTGTTTATATAAATTTATAAAAGATGTAGAAGATCATTTTAAAAAATAAAGTTAGCATATTGAAGATTTTAAAATATTGAAGCAAAGAAAAGAAATTGAAGTTAATCAAATGAAAGGTAAATTATTAAAAAATAAAATAGAAATTTTTTATGCCTAAAAATTGAAGTTAAAATTCTTACTTAATAATTTTAGAGGAAAATGGTATGATAATCGATTAATTAAATATAGCTATGAAAGGTATTGACTCATAAGACTCTTTTAGAAAAGAAAATTATAGTAAATAAAATGAACAAATGCAGAGATATATTAACTTAGGTAATAAGACACTTAAATAATTTTAATTTAATGAAGTCTAAAATTTATAAAAAAAAATATACTTAAGAGAACTAAAAGTTAAAATTATAACTTGGAGACCTATCTAAAAAAATAAAGGAAATGTAGACAGATGAAAGTGTTTCTGCATTAAAAGAAAAATTATAGAAAATTGAAAAATAAATGAGTATGGTAATTGAAGAATACGAGTAATAAATGAATTCAAAAGACTAACAATTGAAAACTATTACTTAAAAATTAATAATGACAAATGGTGAAGTATAAAAATAAAATATTACTTTAAGTAGGAATGAAAAAAAAATCTCAGAGTAAGCAGAAATTATAGAAAAATTATAGGAAAAAACTAGACAAATGTAACAGTTAAGGGAAATACTAATGATGCAAAGAGAGGATTTTATTTAGCTAGAGATAAAAAATGTTTAGAAACAACAAGTAAAATATATTTTATAAGAGGCTTTATTTATTTTATATTTAAAAAATCAAATTTATTTATAGAATGTTTTTTATTTTGTTTGATCCAATTTTTTTCAAACTTAAGGCACTATTTGAAGTAAATAAAAAATGCGGAAGATTGGAAGAAAGGTTAACAAAATTTGAAAAAAAATAGGAGGAGGGATTAGTTATTCCAGAGAATCCTAATTTCGGAGATTAAAAATATTTCTTCTAGGATCTAAATAAGACAATTTCGGAAAATGAAACTTTTTCTAAATACTTAAGGATTAATTTTCCGGATATTAATTACGACATTGTTGAAAAAAAATTAAATAGAATCTAAAATTGGATTGAAGATAATAAACAGTAAAAATAAATATTTATAAAGCAAATCATAATTTTTTGTACATAATATTATTTTTATTAAAAATTGTTTAATATAAGTTTATTAAATATCTTATAAGCGACAGGAAATAAGATGCCAATTCTGATAACCCTGGCCAAAAGAATTTTAACATAAATAAATTTACCGTTTATAGGCCAACTTTTTTCAGTTTCATAGAAAAATAATACAATTTGATTTAAAAATCGTAATTTTTATGCATAAATCTTTAAAATTTTTATAATATTGTAATATTTAAATTATAATTTAATAAATAAAATTTTAATTTTAAAATAGTTAACCTTAAATATTAAGACCCACTATAATTAAGCCTTAATTTTTGCAGTTAATGCGAAGCATCCTTGATGCTAAATATAATGAGTTTTTACAAGTTTAAAATTATTAGTGTTATTCGAAATTTGGAGATTTTGTATATAGTTTTTTAGGAAATTTTAAAATAGATCCTATTACTTTAAAAATTGTAATAAACAAAGAAATTTAAGGTAATTCCAAACTAGCTGATGATATCAGAGTCAACTTTTATATTGATCTTATGAGTCCTTTATTGGACTAAATTTGGGTAAAAAATAAAATAAACTATTTATCTTTAAAATTTACTATTTTACTTAATTTAATAATTTATTTATTATAATTTTATAAAAAGTATAATTTGAGCTTATAATATTGCTATATAAATTTGAATATTAAATTTTAACAAAATTTTAGGATGTTGTGATATTCAGAGAATTTTTAAACGAAGATTCTTCTAATGACGAATTATTTTTCTATTTACATGTTAGAAATTTAATTTTTAAAGGTCCTTAAATGAACCACAATTGTGCTTCATTTCATCCTGTCCATTTTATTAAGTGGGAGCATGCAGAATATTGTATTTAAAAGTGTTTAAATAGGTTTTAAAGTATTAATATAAAATATGTTATAGACTCACTTAAAAAAAAATTTATTGCGAAAATCAATGGTAATTAATATATAATTTGACTATTAAATGATAATGATAATAAAAAAGTTATATATTACTCATTATTTGTAATATTTTATACATTATTTATTAATGGTACTAATAAATAAATTATTTTAAATTCTGTTTGCTAAGAAATATAAAGAATAATAAAAATGAGAATTTTATATTAAATAAATATTATATTAAAAATTAAAATAGGACGTATTTATTTGATTGATTCAGCTTTAGTCATTAGAACACTTTTAGAATACTTTAGATCAGAAAGACATTAAAAATATAAAATAATAAGAGACTTATTTTTTAACCAATAAGGATAAACAATTGAGGGTAATAAAATATTTCAATAATAGACATTAAATATAAAATTTTAATTAACTTAAATAATTTTAATAATAAATAGGCAGATTTTCAATAAATTTTGAAGGATTTAGAAATTTATTTGAGAATGAAAATTTTTTAAATACCAATGAGCTTGAAAAGGCATATTTATACAGATAATGTTATAGTTTAGGTAGAGGGGTTGTTAGTCCCGAAGTTTTTTTCGCAGTCATAACTGATTCAAATTTTTTAACTAAACATTTAATTTTTAAATCAGATGAAGATTTACCAAAGTTTGATAATGTAATTATGTTTTCTAAATTTGAATATTAAAATGAATATTAGTATTAAACTGAAATTAATTTAATAGGAAAAATAAGAATTCTAGCCAAATGATAACTAGTACAAACAAATATTTTAAAATTTTTATAAAAAATTAGTAATTGAAGAATAAGATCTATTTAAAATACTTAACTAAATGCTGAATAAATCTCAGAACTAAGGCTTGGAAGATAATTATAAAAAATTAGAAGATTTAATTTATAAAGTAAGTCAAAATTTTGAAATAAAAGGTAAAATGATTTAAAAAATTAGCTTTTAATAAAAGTATTATAATTTAAGTATATAATTATTATTTTATTTAAAAGAAAACGATTTAAACGGATTATCTGTATTTTAATACTTTGCAAAGTTTGTTAATGAACTACAATAATTCATTGTTTAAGACTTAGAATTCAAAAGTTAAGAGTTATGTGAGCCTATGATTGAAATGAAAACATCTATACTTACCTCGAATTTAAATAAATCCATACAATAGTTATTAAGAACCAATAATGAAATATAAAGAATTTAGCATTAAAAAGAATTAGAATGTAAAAATAAACTTAAAAAATTTTAAAAACTGGCAAGATTTAAAATACTTAAATATTATTAGCTAGTTCAAGCTTTACTGAATACTAAATTAAATAATTAATAAAATTAAACAAAGTGATTACTTTTATATTAATAAATAAAATATATTTATTATATAATATATATTAAATTAATTTTTTATTTTCATATTATTAAAAAGATAATTCAAATAACAATATTTTAAAGTTATTTAAAGCCATTGACATTGACAAATAATCCTATTGATTAATATATTATAATTATTTTTACTGCCTAAAATTTTAGCTTAATTCAATTTTGTTTAAAATTCACAAATATAATTAAAAATATATGAAATAAATTCAATTTAATATTTCATATACTTTTACTTATAAATTTGTTTTATATTTTTATAATGAATTTCAATTTATAAATCATTAACCATCTATTTATAAACAAACAAGTTCAATTTGTTAGAGAACTGAATTATAAATATTTTTTGATCTAAATTATGATAAAAAGTCTGAAAAAATAATTTGTTATTAATAATACCAAATTTTAATTTACTTTTCAATTTTATGATGTATCTAAATAAAATAATTGATCATATTATTAAAAAATATATTAAATAGCATAAAGATGATCGTTATTTCTAGTAATAATTGATATTAATTTTAAGTTCTATTAAAATTTATAGTTTAAATTATTAAAATATAGTGGTATAGATAAATTTTATAATTTTAAAGATAATTTATAAATTTAATATAAAATTAATTTATTACCAAATTTTAGATTTTCATTAATTAATTTTAATTAACTTATTATAAATTTTTATACAATTACAATATAAATATAAATTTATGAGTATTAAATATTTTTATTTATAATAGATATTTTTAAAAATAAATATTTTTTATATACTCTATTTATAAAAGCATATGTTAAAATATATTTTTGATTATTTTAATTTTAAATTTTAAAATTTAATTTGTTTGTAAGAGAACTATCAAATAATTTAAAAATTAATAGAGGTAGCCAACTAAGGCTTTAATATTTCTTAGTTTATTTAAAAATAGAATAAAATTTGATGGCTCATTTATAACACTTTTTTATTTTTATAAGCATGTTTTACCATTATAGGAGAATAAAAAGAGAGTATATTTCTTTTTTATAAATCAAATATTTTGTTTAAAATATTTAATTATGTAATTAAGTATGTTGTAATTATATATTACGAAAAGAATATAAATTTACTTATATATTGAAATTATTTTATATAATATTTAAATTTAATGTCACTAGAATTTAATTTATTGATAATTACTTTGTTTTGATAAAGGCAGTGATGATAGTTTAGCAAAAAAAATAAATTAAGAATTTATATGAAGAGTAAATATTATAAAATTCATTTATGTTCTTTGCAATGGAACTTTTTTCTAACCATTTTTAAATATTTATAAAAAGAAAATAGTTTATAGAAAGATATTTAAGCTTATAAAATATAATAATGTTATTATTAAAGACAATTCTTACGCAAATATTTTGAATTTTAGGGTTAATTTGAGTCACTTATAGTGATGAGTTACTCTTAAATGATTCTTAATTGCAAATGTAATTTTTAATAATATTAATAAAAGGGTAAGCTTATAATAAAACTTCAGCAAAAATAATAATTATGTGTTTTATTTGATAATTATATTTTAACCAAATTTATTCAAAATAAAATGTTAAGGGCTTAATTAATTTTTTATATAGCTGAAAAATCAGAAAAAAAAAAAACAAACAAATAAACAAAAAACAAAACTAAAAAGAAAAATAATTTTTTATAAATTTTTCTCTACAATACGTTCCAAAACCAATTAAACAAAAATAAAATAATATTAATTCAATTAAATACTAATAACATTTCATAATTATTAATAATTATATGTCATAAATTTAAGTCTCATAATAGTAATCTTAATCCCCAACCTCAACCTTCGATTTTTATTTAAGAACAGGAGTATTAGGCGCATTAAGGGGATTCATGGGACTCCCTTTTGAACACCCTTTCGATGTTTTAAAAACAAGACTTTAAGCAGCTTCAGCAATTTCAAAAAAATATAGAAATAGACCCGAATTTTAAGAATTCACCAGCAGCTCTATGATCAAGGTAAAAATTAAAATTAATTTCTAATATAATGAACATTTTACTTTTCTTTGTATTATGGCTGTTAATGAAAAAATACTATATATAAAAAAAAAACTATAAAAAATTCGCACTATTATTAAAAAAATGTAGCTTAATGATAATTTATTGTTAAGTTTACACATTTTTGTTTTATATAAAATAAAATCTAGTTTTTAATTTTTTCCCCATTTTTTTGTTATTTACCAAACTAAGTATTTAATGTGTATATAAACAAATTAATTATTGATTCTTACGAATTATAAAATTTTTTTTAAATTCAATTTAATTATTTTCACCAAACTTGTAAAAAATGCATAATTTTTATATCTTAATATTAACTATAATAAATTTTTTTTTTTAAATTAGAATTGGGTTTAGATATACTAATAATAGGGACTTTTTAGAGGCATATATGCAGGCTACTTACCTAGTTTAATCAGAGTGATGACTAAATAATTTTATAGGTTTCCCATGATGATATATTTCCCCAGTTTTTTCAGAGATTTATATTCTGAAAATACTCTACAAAAGTATGATGGAATTCACAAGGTATTAAATATTAACATTTACTAAACAAAAATATGAAATTAATTTTTATCTTATAAAAAAAAAATTAATTTATAAAAATTGCAAATATAAATTTTATTAAAATAATTGTTATTTTTCAAAAATTTATTTATTTTTTAAAATATAGATTTCAGCAGGATTATCTATTGCATGTTTAGAAACTATAATTATTTGCCCCTTAGAAAGAATGAAAGTTTTTTTAATGACCAATAAACCCAAAGTTGATTAATCACATAGTAATTCATTTTTGAACAATGGAAAAAAATCAACTATCAGATCTTTGTATTAAGGATTAGATGCCTTATTCTATAGATAAATTACTTCATGGGTTAGTTTTTTGTACCTTGACTATAAAGTTAAAAAAGAATACAAAAATTTTAAAGGAATTGATTTAAACTAGTCATTAAATGATTGGGATTTGGTAACTTGCTCTGCTATTATCGGTATTTCCAACGTCATGATAGGTAAAAATAATAAACTATATATAAAATAATTCAAATCCATTTAATTTCTATTAAATTAATATATTAATTTTTTTTTTAATAAAAGTATAACCATTTGACAAATTAAAAACATTATTATAAATGAATGGCAATGATAAATATTAAAATTAATCTTTGTGGTAAGTATTTAAAAGAACTCTTAAAAAAGAAGGAGTCTCAGGAATTTATGCAGGATCTAGACCCAGAATGATTCATTATGTTATTAATTCCATATTTACATGTTCAATATTAGAAAAATTAGAAATAAATGTTATTAATAAAATAAATAACTGAATTGTATTTATAATAAAATAATTTGACCAACTATTCTTTTCCAGAATTTATGTCAACAAACAGTTATGTATAATATATAGTTTAAGTATACTAATAATAACAATCATTGAATAGCTCTACATTTAAATTGTTTAAATTTAGAACGATGTTGATGTATTAATATTCTATATATAAATATAATTTTATCAATTTAAAATTGAATTATAGACTAAAATTTATATAAATTATTATATATATTATTTAATTATTAATTATAAAAATTATTATATATTAAATTATAAAACGGTTGAAAAAATTATTTTTTCAACCAATTATAATTATTTGTAAAATAATATAAAAATTTGTAAAATAATAACTTAAAAAATTGTATTGGAATTCTCCTGAACTTATTCTTGTTATTCTTAATATACCAATAAGTAGCATAGATAATAAATCTAATAGCTAATTTTAAAATAAATAAAAATTATAGTATATAAATATATGGGTCAATCTTTTACAAAAAATTATACATCAGAATAAAGTATTTTAAAAATAATTACAGTTAATATTTATCTGAAATAAATTATAAAATTAACAAAAATTTAATTACTAGTTGAATAATAAGAAGAAAATTGCAATAATAAATATGATGATTTTATATTATGTTAAAGAGAATATGGATTTAATGATTTAAAATGTAGAAGTAAGTATGAATTAAATAATTTATACTCATATTATAATAAAGTTATTATATAATTAATTTAAAATTCAATAGACCAGTATTTGAAAAATTACTAAGAGTGCATTAAACTGTTGGTAATTAAATTATTAATTGATTTAAATATAAATTTTATTAAGTAATTGTATTTTTCAATAACTTTAAGGATAAAATGAAAGATAGTTATTTATCTGTAAATGGAGAGGAATATAAATCTAAGAATTGATGTTAAAATATATTTGTATAAAAAATGACTAACATAAAATTTGTTTTAATTTTCAATTAAATATATTATTTAAAATTTAGTTCAATAAAAAATATTTTTATATAATATAATTTTTAATTAGCGGAATTTTTTAAATTTATAAATTTATTAGAAATTATTCATCCACAATTATTAAAAACCTTTTAAAAACTAAAAAGAAAATTTAGCAAATAAATTAATTGATTAAAAATTGGATAAACTTTATAAATATAAGTTTATATTAAAATGCTAAAAGTTTTAAATGTGGCCGAAAAGCCAAGTGTTGCAAAAAAAATAAGCGAAAATTTATCAAACAGATCTTATTAAAATATACAAAGCGATTCTAAATATAACCCTGTTCATTAATTTTAATATAATGTGTTAGGTTAATAAAGTTTAATGATATTTACATCAGTAACAGGCCATATTATGGGTTTGGAATTTGAGTCAAAATATAAATAATGGCATAGTACTGATAATTCTTTGCTTTTTAAACAAAGCTAGGTTTTAAAAACTGTAAATAAAGATAAGAGTTTGGTAGCAAAAAATATACAAAGGTAAGTTTTTATCTCATGTTATATATAATATAATAAATTTTTATTTATAGGTTAGCAAGAGGTGCAGATATTTTAATACTATGGCTGGATTGTGATAGGGAAGGAGAAAATATAGCATTTGAAGTGGTTGATCTATGCACAGAAGCTAAATAAAATTTATAAATATACAGAGCTATATTTTCTTCTTTAGAAATGTATATATTTCAAAAAATAATACTTATACTAATCTTATATTTATGAAATTAAATTATAATAAAATATTCACATAAAAATTCTCTGACTAATTATTATTTTTACATATAATAAGTATGATCAGCTATTTAAAATAAATGGATATAAATAAAATATAATAAAAATTAAGTTATATTATACATTTAATTTTAAATAGATCTTAGCTTACCAGAGCTTTAAACAATTTAAAATAACCAAATAAAAATTGGTCAAATGCTGTAGATGCCCGTTAAGAAATAGACTTAAGAATTGGAGCAGCTTTTACGAGATATTAAACTTTAAGCTTATAAAAAAGATTTTAAGAAACACAAAATTTAATAAGGTAATATAATAATAATATATTATATTTAATTCCCATAATTTTTTAAATATAATTGAATATTGAATATACCATATAATTTTATGTAAAAAATATGTTATAATTTATTTGAAGTATATATATATATTTTTAAATATTTAGTTATGGGCCTTGTCAATTTCCAACACTTGGTTTTGTAGTGGAAAGACATATAGAAATTCAGAATTACAAGAAAGAAAAATTTTGGACAATAAATTGTTAATTGGAGTGGATAGATGAGTAAAATAACAAATAAATAACCAAATTTAATTGGTCTAGAAATAAAATTTTTAACAAAGAAATTGCTGCAGAATTATACATAGATAGTTGTATTAATCAATAAGGATAGGTATATTTTAAGAACTATTAATAATAGATATTTTATGCAAATTATTTATAATAATAAAAGCACATAATGAATTTTATAAATATATAAATTAATGTTTTATCTATGATTGTTTTTAATTTTAATTTCTTTACAAATTTTTAATTATTTTTATTAGATATGTTTATTTATATAAATTTAAATAGAATATAAAAATAATGACTGTAAAAAATAAATATTTATCATCTTAAGTATTAATTTATATAAAAGTGTGAACCTCGTGGTTAAGTAAGAAAAATGGATAATAAGCCAAAAGAAAAATGGAGACCATTGCCCTTAACAACTCCTTAGCTGTAATAATTAGGAGCATAAAAACTGAGAATGTCAGCGGCTTAAATTATGGATCACGCCGAAAAATTGTATTAAAAGGGTTTTGTATCTTATCCTAGAACAGAAACAAATAAATTTCCAAGCTCAATGAATGACGGAGTACTAAAAAATTTAATTTAACTATAATTTGGCAATTAGGAGTGGGGACAGTATGCATAAGAACTTATAAATAATAATAAGTATTAGCACCCGAGAAGTGGGACTTAAAATGATGAGGCACATCCCCCAATTCACCCTACTAAAGGAATTAGCAGATAAGAATGTGAATCAGATCAGTAATTTTCTGTTTACAGGTTTATTACCACACATTATTTAGGTAAATAATTATTTATGGGTTGGTTTTATAAAATAATATTTTATCAGTTTTTGTTACTTTTTTGTTTATAGGTTTAGGTGACTTTGGAATATAATTTATTATTATATAGTTATTTTTTGTTTTTGTTTTAATTCTGCTTGTAAAACTTTTTGGTATTGAAGATATATAATAATATTTTAATATTATTATAAATTTTATAAAAAAAAATCTTTAAGAAATTTTTAATGAGATTATGTATTAAATAATTCATAAAATAATATTTTTTGTATTATTAAAAATTTTTGATTTTTTTACAATGAAATTTATTTCATTTTTAAATAAGGTGAGGTTTTATAAAGCGATTTATAATTTAATATACTCTTTTTTAATAGTAAACAAATTGAAAATTTAATGAGAAATTTATTTTAATGAATAAAATCTCTTAATTATAAAAAGCTATTTTTTAAATATATCTATTTTTTATCACATATTATAAAAACAAAATGAGAAAACAAAATAAATAAATATTAACAATAAATAAATATAGCTTTCTATTAAGAGAATTAAGAGAATTTTAAATTTAATATTAAAAAAAGAGCGTTCCTTTATTATTTTTTTAATATGAACAACTATAAATTAAAATAATTTTTATTAAAAGAGTATCGTTAGGTCACTTTTTTAAATGTATTTAAAATAACTATTGGCATTAGAATGTTATTTTCATCAAATTAAATATTATATAAATAAAAAGTAAATTTTAATTAATCTATGCATATTTTTAATATAATTTAACTATATATATTAAGCTTGCTGTTCATAAAATGCAAAGGGCGATGAAACATCTTGTGAAATTATTTTCGGTGACGAAGTTTTTACTTGTTCTGGTATAAAAATTAGAGAATATAATTATTTATAAGTCTACCCATTTGATAAATGGAGCCAATCAAACGTCCCTAATATAGAGATAGGTTAAATCATAATTCCTTCTAGTTATAAATTGGAAGAAGGTAAATATTTAAATTATAAAGAATTAGAAACAAAGCAAATATAAAATATAGAAATTAATATAAGAAAAATTGATAAATTCCAATATTATTTATTAAAAATAATTTAGGATAGACACAACCACCTAATAAGTTGACTGAAACGGAGTTGTTAAAATTAATGGAAAAATATGGGATAGGAACAGATTCGACAACAGCAGAACATATAAAAACAATATAAGACAGAAATTACGCATATAAAGAAGGAATATATTTTAACCCTTCTACTTTAGGAGTGGCTTTAGTATAGGCCTATTAAAAAATGGACCACCCCCTAGGTTAACCTGATTTAAGAGCGTGGATGGAATAAAAAATAACTGGAATAGCTGATGGGTAAAATTATTATATTTATTATTTATAAATAATTGTTAATTTACTATAATTTTAAATTTTAATTCAAATAATTTATATATTAATAAAGTCGATTGAGTAAATAAGATGTTATATTAGAAGTAATGGATATTATGCACGAAATTTACAAAGATCTTAGTGAAAAAAAATCCCAATTTTTGGAAATTATGAGGGAAAACTTATCTCCAGTTTAGGGCAATTAAAACTTAAACGAGAGTTTTTCCAATTAACAGGAATTATAAAGAGATTAGCAATTAGGATATTGTGGTAAATGCAATAATCAAATGTTTTTATTTTAAGGAATAAATTAAAGAAAGATTATTTGCGAAAACTGTAATATAAACTTAATGATTCCAAAATAGGGTAAAATAAATAATACAAATAAAAGATGTCCTATTTGTAATTTTACTGTTATCATTATTACCACACAAAACAATTATTCATATAACATTTGTCTATATTGCTATACAAATAAACCTCCTGAATTCAATATTGAAGTAAACAAAATAATAATTTTTATTATTTTAAAAACAATAGATCTTATACAAACTTAATTTTCCCAAAATTTACCTATTATTTATATATTATTATATTATTAGAATAAAAACTTTATTGGAAATTTTTATTTTTATTGTAGCTTAGCTAATAATAAAGATTTTAATAAGGACAAATTAATAAAAAAATAATTTTAATGAACTTAATTAAAAAACATTAGAATTTATTCAAAATGATTAACAATTTTTACCATATATATATCGTCATACTATTAGATTAATAAAATATTATTATTTAACAAAATTTAAATTATAAAAATAATTATTTAGTTTTGTTTAATTAAATTAATATTTTAGCGACGTATTTGTAATTATATTTTTGAAATAAAATTACAAAAAAAAATCATTATCATTTGTGTCTATTGTAATTTTATTAAAATATTAAAATATATATTTTATAAAGGATGGATTAATGCCATGTTTCAAATGTTAAAAATAAGACTGTGAATTTTCAAGCGTTAGCAAAGATATAAAATTATTCAAATGTCCTAACTGTAACCAACTTGATATTATTTGTAAAAAAATACCATAAAAAAATAAAATTATTGCTTCTTGTACAGGGTATCCAAATTGTAAGTGGGGAGCTTTTTTACCTAACCTTGTTTAAGAAATTAGTCCTTAAATTAATTTCAATTAAGAATGCTAAGATTGTAAAAAAATTAACATTTCTTCAAAAATGGTTTGTGTTAAATTAGATTTAACTTAAAATCTCCCTTAATAAATGTAGATTAAACTAGCTTAAGAATAAAAAGATAGTATACTAATGTGTTTATATCCTGGGTGCGACAAAGAACTAGAGGAAATGGGATACAAAGTTTATTAAAGTAAAAATTTCAATGCTTCAAATAATAGTTAGTTAAATCAAAACAGTAATAATAGCTTTAACAGAATAATTAATAATAATACACAGAATTCTAACAATTCTATAAATTTCAGAAACAATAATTTTTCAAAATTGGCAAAGGGAGCAACCAATTTTTAAAAAAGAACATTTTCTAATGATTAAAATTTAATGGAATTTAACTCTATATATTAGCAAAGAAATTAAAGTGTTCAAAATTAAAGTCATAATTTTAATAATTAAAACGGAAACAAAACATAATGTTTTATATGTAAATAGGAAGGACACTGGTCAAGAGATTGTCCATAAAAAGGGTAAAATCCTGGATTAAACAATGGGTAGTAAATTAAAATAATATAAAAATTAAACATTAATTATTTATTGAATTTAAATAACTTTAAAATAAAAAATAATTTATATACTTATTAAGTTGTAAGTTATTGTATAAAAACCATATTAATTACTATATATTTTAGATAGGCAAAGGGAAAAAAAGAATTTAGATGTTTTAGTTGTGGTGATCCTGGTCATTAGCCTAAAGATTGCCCCAAAAAAGGGTAGCAAAATTTTTAAAAAAATTAATCTGCTACTCAAAATTTCAACAATAATAAAAAATAGAGGTAATAAAATAAATGTTAATTTTGTTAAAAAATTAAACATTCAAAAAATGATAATTGTCCTGGGAAGAAAAAAAAAAACTGATTCTTTTAAACTTGTGTATTTTTAACTATAGTATAATTATTAAAATTATTTATTTATTTATTTTTCTTTAATAAATTTATTTTAAATTTGGCATTATGATTTTATTTGTAAAAAATATAATAAATTGAAAAGTTATGCATAATACTTAGTTAATTAAATAATGTATATGTATAAATAATGACTTAATTAATTGTTTTCTTATTTTAATATTTTATACTTATGTTATAAATAAATTAAGAATTGAAGATAAATAAAACAAAATAAATTCTTAAAAATAATCTTAAAAAATATGAAATAATTATTTTTTACAAAAAATTTTTTAAGAAGGTATATGCAAATATATTTTCACTTCTCTACATTCTTTTTTAAATAAAAAATTTAAGTAAAAAGATAAAATACTTATTTTAAAAAGGACTTGATTAATAAAAAAACAATATTAATAAAAGGAAATAAAAATACTGATTGGTACTTTAAATAGATATTAGTATTAATAATTATTAATGAAATTATTATGTTCTTCAATAAATATAAATAATAATTGTGTTTTATTAATATTTGACTTGAAATATTTAAAATTAAATAAAAAGTCTTATTTGCTTAATAGATTTTTAGTTTATTGATCAAAAAAATATAATTAGTTTATCAAATTAAAATTTTAGTTAATAAATTAATTAATAATAAATAAAAAAAAAAAAAAGAAAAAAAAACAATAAAAAACCAAATAGTAAACAAATAAAAATCTTAACATGTCATAAATAGCTAGCTTTAGAATTGTAGATTCCGATTATTTTGCTAAAAAACTTGAAGTAGGGATTAAAATCATATCAAATCTTAGATCTGAAAGTGTTACTGACTTTATGTCTTAAGAAGAAACTTAAAGTGAATTATAGTAATTACAGTAATAATAGCACAACTTAGTAAAAAGTGAATTCTAATAAAAAAAATTTTAATAATAACTTTTTTATTAATAACAATAATAAAAAGAATAAAACGTTAAAATTTAAAATAACAATGAAAGCAAATAGTCTCAATTAAGTGGGTAAACATAAATTATTTCTAAAACCTGTAATGATGGAAGTAAGATGTAAAAAGGAATCTTTAATCAAATAAACCACCATATTTTCTAAATTATTTTGCAAAATTTTATCGACAACTCTTCTAATGAATTGTTTAAATAAAATGATAAAGAAATAGAAATGATAAATTTATATCTACCCCTGAAAAAATTTAGAAAGATTTCATTAAAGCATTATAGAGTTTTAAGCCTTAATTTAAATAATTTCAGCGTCAGTCAAATGGATAAGCAAGATACTGAAATTCATTAAGCTGTATTCAAGGAGTATTTTACTTAAAAAAATTACTAGTTAATTAACCAAATTAAAACTAATTTTACTGAAAAGATGTATGAATTTTTGGAAAGGCTTAAAAACGAAATTAATGGTATTAATAAAAATAATAAATCTCCAATACTATAAAGTTCAACTAGTTTATTAAAATAACACCTTAATTTAATACATATCGAAAGAATTATAAACGGAATTTCTAAATTAGAAAGAGGTTTATATGTTTAGAGATTCTGATATTTTTATTGCCTAAACAATAATAATTTAATAAACATAATTAAACTAAAAATTAATATAATCTAACTTTATTACTATTTTTGTATATAGTATATCAAAATTTTAATATATATTTCTATAAAAATGATCTATTTATATGATTTAAATTTGCTTATAAAATATTTAACTATAAATTTTCTAAATATTAATGTGTATAAAATATTTTTAATTGATAAATTAAAAATATTTTATTATCTAAAATAAATACTATGTTATTGAATTAAATTAATGCATTTTTCTATTTAATATTCATATTATTTTTACTAAACTTTCAATTATCTACAAAAAATTAATTAAAAGACATTCTTTGATTTATTTATCGATAAATCTACGATTTTGTAGTTTTTATGATAAAATAATAAAAAAATTTAATAATTTAACTATTTGATATTTTAATTTTAGCTAATTAAAACAAATAATCAATTTTTTTACCAGTATTCAAAATTACTCAATAAAACAAGCTATTTCAAAATTGGAATTGCAAATTAGTGGTTTTATAAATTGATATGAAAAAATTAGTTTTTTATTTTCATACTTAATTTGGGTCTACTATCATTTTAAGTAAAAAAAAACAGACCCTTTCTTCAATTATAGTTAATATTATTATTTTTATTTTTTATTTTTATTTTTTGTATGCTTACTATTTGGCTATTTACAAAATTTCTTAAGCTTATAGTTAATAAGTAAAATATATAAAATATATTTTATTAAGTATATCAAACAAATATTATAAATGAATTTTGAGATAATTACTGTAATAAAAAACGATGCCAAAAAATTAATTAAAATTTTTATAATAAAAAATTAGATTTCATAAATCAAGTTTTTTTTTTTTACATATTTTTCTATAATAATAGGATACAATTATACTTTTTTTAAAAAATAATCTCAATTAATATATTCATGAATAATTAATTATAAAAAACATAATAAAAATAAGGAAATTTATTAATAACACCTATCTTTGTTAATTACATAAATAGTTAAGATTAGTAATTTAAATATACACACATAAAAATATAAAAATTTAATTATTTCAAAAAATTCAATTTAAAACAATATAACTTATTTTATTTTTAAAAGAATATGGGTTAAATTACTAAATTTAAAAAAAAACTATTTAAATATATTTAAATATAATATAAAAATAATTATTTTAATTTTATATTTTTATAATTGTAAATAGATTTATAGTTATATAAATTTATTTTAAAAAATCAAAAAATTATTATATCTATTTTTTTTTTATCCTTAGTAAGCAAATATTATTAATTATAAATATTTGAGATTCAATTGTATTTACTGATATAAGTTTTTTAACCTAAAAAAAATAAAGTTAATTATGCCATATTTTAAAAATAGGTTATGTTCTCATGTGGCCCGTTTTATAAGATAAAAATTCCTATTACATCAACAATTTTTATTTAAATTAATAAAATGCTTTATTGTGACATAAAAATCTAATTTCCACTAATTATTATAAATATTCTTTTTTTCCAATTTTACAAATAATTAGTTACTAAGTAAATTAAGGTTATTTTTACTTAAAATATAATTTTATTACATATTTATTTAATAATAATAAGGACTATTGATATAATTCAACATACATATTATGTTAAAATAAATGAATTATATTTAAATTTTATATATCCTATTTTAAAAAATGAAGGCTATTTTTTTTTACTTATTTTATTTAGTAAGATTATTGAAATACTTTATTTTTGCTGCCAATTTTTTATAAATTAATTAAGTTCTTACTATTTTTCACTGATCAATTATAAAATATTATATTATTATTTAAAATGAATTTTGATAAATTAAAATCTAATTAGCCTATATAAATTGATATTTAGTAAAAATAATAAAGGTATTCAATTATTTAAAAACAAATAAAAAATATTAGGCTACAAACTTTTATTTACATATATCATTAATATTTTTACGAAATAAAAAAAAACTATCTTACGCCTAAAATTTTCTTATTTAAACGTAATTTAAATATGTAATTACTCATCTTTTATTTATTATTCGATTATTATAATACTTTTAAAAATAATTAAGTTATATATTTTTATTATATTTTATGTATTTATTTATATTAAATTATATTTTAAGATAAAATAATAATAAATGAAATTGTTTAAGAATATCATTATCCCTTTGATAATAGTCTAATAAAAATGTGACTAATATTTTTGAATAATAAAATATTTCATTATTTTTATTTAAAAATGGGCATATATAGTAAATTAAAAATTGTAAAATAAGTATTTTATATTAAAATCAACTTAATAAAATATTTAGCCAGTAGTGAAAAATTATTTATTATAATTATAAATTGAATATAATATTTTTTCTATGAAAAATATTACTAGTTTTTATGGTAAATTTTAATATATGCTTTTTTATTCAGAAATAGTATTTATTTGTTTAATATCAAACATTCATTGAATCCATGATGGAATTATTATGTATGTGAAATCAATATATACAAACTTTTGAATTTAATAAATATTATTTATTAATTAGAATTACAAAATTTAAGTTCATAAAATTTAGGAAGAATTTGTTTATCTTAAAAACCATTTAATTTTATCTGAAATTTTTAAATATAATGTAATAAAAAAGAGAATATTAGCATTTAAATTTCTAAATGAAATGCAAAAAAATAAAATATAAATTCATATAATTTAACAATTTAATAAACTGTAATAGACAATTTTTAATATATATTAATTTAAAAAGTTTATTTTTGTTAGTAGTTATTGATTAATATAAACTTACTTTAATTTATTCTGATTTATAGTTTTATATATTATTTTCTAAATATAAATTTATATTTTACATTATTAAAAATTATATGGTTAATGAAATGAAATTTTACAAATCTTTATATAAATATAATGCTAGAATTATATAAATTAGTTTTATAAAAAATTGTGATTTTTATTTCATATTAAAAGTTTAACATGACATTTGTATTAATGATATATTAATATTAAAAAATAAATAAACAATACTAATGTTATATATTAAATTAATATAAAAAGTTGGCATTTAAATAATGAAAAAATGGTAACTTGCAATTATTATTTAAAAATAATTTTTTAATAAATTCATAAGATCAGTAATAAATTTACAATATTCATAATAAATTTTATTGTTTTTAAAAGTAATTTCTAACATAAATTTACTTAATAAATATGCTTTAATAATTAATTAGAATAATAAGCATAGTATTTATGTGTATTTAATTTGGATTATAAAAAAATAAATAAAAATGATTTCATTTTATCAGTAAATTTCAACTAAATAAATAAGATAAAATATTAAAATACATATTATTTACTATACCTTAATAATTAAAATCAGTAATTTTTAATAAAATTAGTATTAGTTTTAAAAAATAAAATATAATTTATTTTTCTTTTCATCACTGAAAAAGAGTTTTAAATTTATATTAAATTTATTTTATCAACTTTTTAAGAGCACTTTATATTTATAATGTTATTAAAAATGCAAATATATATGACCTATATATGGTTTTAAATTATTATGTAATAAATACTATTCTAAAATAATTTATATTGTTTATAAAACTAGATATTTATTATATTATAACCATTTTTATTTGTAATATTTAATTACAAGTGATATTTAATATTAACAAATTTCATTATCTGTATTTAATATAAAATATTTTTATAAGTTCCGAATAAAGATTTATGGGAATAATATAAGTTTAAAATCATGAATTTTATTCGAAAAATTTTTATTAATATAAAGACGTTTACCAATAAAAAATATATTTTAGTAAGAACATTATAAGATATTAAAAAATTTATATTTAAAAGCTTTTTATTCTAACAATTTTGTATAAAAAATTTATTTAATACATAAATATATTTAAAAAAAGTATATAATTATTTAAAATAAACGTATTTATTATCGAAAATTTATAGAAAAGTTTAGTATACCATAGATTTAAGTGGGTAAATTAAGTTATTATAAATATATAAATCAAAGTACGTTGATTAGTTATATTTTTTGATTGAATAAATTTAAAACTAAACTTTTAAAAAATTCATTTTTAAGCCATATGTATAAGTATAATATATTTTTTTTGCTAATATTTCAATAATATAAATATTTAATATATAAAAATTTTATAAAACTTTAATATCTTGCACTTAAATTTAAAAACCAAACGATAATTTTTATGTACTTAACAATTTTAAATTTTGTTATAGTTGTCAACAAGAAAATAATTTGATTTTTATAAATTTAACATAGAATATTATTTATATTTAATATTTTTGCAGAAAAGAATTCAAAACCCTTATTTTTTTTTGTGTGAAAACATAAAAATCAAATTATTAAAACTATATTATATCTTACATTTGAGCTTCACTTTTTCGTAAAAAATGTCAACTATGAGTTTAGCTACCATTTTTTGAAGTATGAATATTTTGGTATTCTATCTTAATGATATATGATATATATTTAAAATGAATTTTTAAATGTCTGAGATAAACTATTAAGAATTGAATTTATTGAATGGGAAAGTAGGTTTTATAATGTTATTAAAATTTTAAGTATCAATTTATTTAATAAATTTTGTTATATTATATTAGATATAATAAATATTCAATAAAATAAAAAAAAATTTGTATAAAAAAAATTACATCACTATTCTACTTTTAATAAAATAAACTAATTAATTTTTATAATATAAAGTTCAAATTGTTATAATTATTAAAATAAATAATGAACTAGATTTATAATTATTTGATAAGAAAATCATTAGGCTTTAATAAGTTTCTATAATTTCTTATTTTAATCTTCCAAATCGTAATACTAAAATAAATATCTAATAAATCTTGAAATAGCCAATAAACTAATAAAATAAAATCCTGTTAAATACACATTTCTTTAATCTTTAAACAATACGAGTTTATTTTTCATCTCTATTTCGGTCAAATTACCTATTCTTTAATCTTCTTCTTATTCATTTAAGAGTTATAATTACCTACAATTTTTATAAAAAGTTGAATTAAAAAAAAATTTTTACTTTTTGTATAAATTTAAAAAATATTTAATAAAAAGTTAAGCAAATAAATTTAAAAAAAAAAATGATGAAAAAAATTAAAAAATTCATAATAAGCATCATATTTAAGTTTATTATGTTAATTATTTTTGGAGAAGTTTAACCTATCGGTATTATTATTGAAATAAAAATAATTATTTATAAGTTTAATAAGAAACCAAACTAAAAAACTTTATGTTTTTAATTTTTTATTATTTTACTTATCTATATTTTCCATATGCATAAGGGTATGAATTAAATATCCTAATACGATTATGATCCAAGTTTTAGACGACCAGCTTGCAAATAACTTCATTTTTTCATTTGAACAAGGAGAAAATATAAACTTAATTAAAGGTCTTGTATAAGGGATTGTCATTAATACGAACAAAATAACCTATGCACAAGTTGCGTAGTATACTATTTTTTCAAAACCGCCCATTTTTATTATATAATGTTTATTTTTCTGTTAAATATATATATTTATTTTTATTATAAATTTTTTTTATTTTTAATATTTTTTTTGTATTTACTTTGCTAATATTTATAAATAAAATTCACAAATAAATCATCTATCTTTTAAAAGTTTCCTTGACAATATTTAATAAAAATACTATCAATTTAAGATTCTGATGTTTATTATTATAAAAAATCATATATTCATATATATCTTTATGAATATTTAATATTTAGTTCTAAATTCTTTATAATAAAGTTCTAAATTTTTTATAATAAAGTTCTAAAAATATAATTTTACATTTTCCTTTATAATAAAATTCTTTTAATTTTTAAAACATTTTGGCTCTTAATTGCGAAAATTCTAATAAATAAATATTTCGTTTAAAAATTAATATAAATAAAACAAAATTTAATGTAAAATGACTTTGCCTAAAGCTACTTAAGTAGTATAAATTAATTATTTTTATCGAGTAATATTTCTGATACATATTTAAATTAAAACTAATAGAAGAAAAAAATACCAATTAAAAATTCAGGAATATGGAATAACTAGATTAAAAATTATCTTTTCAATGATTAGAATAATAAGTTATCGAAATTATATTAAGGAATTTAAACTAGAAACCTAAATTTTGATATTTAAAATAAAAAATTATAATAAGAATAGAACATTTAAGCTCTAAAAAAATATAATAATAGCTATGAATATAGAGAAATGTTGAATAATAAGAATTATTAGCAAATAAAGGCTTCAGAGAAAAAATTTCAAAAGCTTTTAAATTATAACGAAGATCTATAAAAAATTAAACTTAATAAAGATAAAAGAAACATTGAATTTAAAACGATAATATTTCATATTGATTATATTATAGGCTTAAAATAAAATTTTTCTTAATTCTAAATAAATTATTGCTTATTGGATAATTAAGGCAGAAATGTTTATAGTAGGGGAATTAAAAATAATATTTATTGCTAAAATAATAATTAAGGCCTTGAAAATATATAAATTTTTTAAGATTTAGACGGTATCCCTAAGGAAGATTTGTACCTGTATTTGGAATTTAATTTCTTAAATAAGTAAATATAAATAGCATATTATTTAAATTTTATTTCAAAAATTTATATTTTAATTTTGGATATTAATAAAACAATCTATTAGGTACAATACAGGTAAATGTAAAAATGTTTGTTGGACAATTCATAGACTATTTGACGATACATTTTTTTTAAAAGAAGGAAAATTTTTACTGCCATTTTATTCAATATAATTTGATCCAAAATTAGTCATAAATAAATAAGGAGTTCCATGGCTAAGCTAAATATTTTTTTTGCATATAAAACTTTCATTTAAAGATAATTAGCTATTTAATAACTTAAAACTTTACCAAAGCTTATAGTATAGGCTAGATTATAACTTTCATTTAATAAAATTTAATCAATATTTCGAAAAATAATATATAAAGTCATTGCAAAAACAATTAGAAATTTTTTATTACAAAAAAAAAATTAGTTATGTTGTTGATTTTGTCTTTATATTTGATTTACAAGAATTAAATAGTAAAATAACAAAATACTAACAGTTAGATATATCAGTTTTAAAATAATTTGGTAATACTAACTTGGTAGAAAAAAATTAAGATATAAATGATCATTTGTTTAAATAATAATAAATAGCAGACTACAAACATAGAAAATAATCATAAGGTAAAAATCAATTTTCATATAATTAATTTTAATGAAAGTAATTTTTAATTTATTAAAGAAGTGTTCACTGTCTAAGGCAGTAAAAGTTAAATAAGTCAAGGAAATAAAAGTTCCCTAAGCTATTCACAAATTTTAAATAAAAGTTTATTTAGCGATTCTAGTACTATTACAAAAGAAAATTTATATACAAAAGGAAATTATTATCAGCCAAAATTTGAAAATTAAACTTCTCAATTAAATTCAACGAACGTAGTTTAATTCTTAAATTTGTAGAATAAGGAAGATGAAACTAATAGTAATAATTCCAGGTCGTTTAATTAAAGTTAATCATTTATATAAAGTATTATTAAAAATGAAATAAATGACAATAATGCAAGATTTTAAAATTCATTAAAGTATAATGATAGTAATGCTATTGATAATGTTAAAAATTACAACACTATAAGCAATAATTCGAATTTGAGCTAATTATCAAAATCGTAAATTTTTAATAGTGAAAATAATAATATTATTATTAATTAAATATTTAATTTTTATATAGTTCTATATAAAGTAAAGATGATTAATAATAATGTTTGTTTGTAGAATTAAATAGCATCAAAAATATCAAAATATAAAAAAATTAAAAATTTTAATATATTTTGTCAATTAAGGAAGGTGAACAAATATTAAAAGATAAATTTAATAAATAATGTGTCAAATAGGTAATTAAATTATTATTCTTAAAATGATGATTAAATCTATTATTTTTAGAGCAATTTGAATTTTTATAATCTTTCAAATTAATATAATGAAATATATGGCTTAGAAAATTCAGAGTATTTTGATATTTTGAGGGGTACCTAATTTTTAATTGCGTATTTAATATTTATTTTTTTATATTTATAGATTCAATTGTGAATTAAAATACAGTTTTAGAAATTAGATTATAAAGATTTAATCATGGAAAACAATAATATGAAAAATGGGGTTTGCTTATTTTGAATTTATTTTAAAATATTAGAAAATATAACAATAGTGATGAAAAGTTATTTTTAAATTTGGGGGAAAAAGAACAATCTTTATACATTTTTGATGTATGTTCTACTTTATATTTTAACTTAAATAATACAATACTTATAACTATGTTTAATTAGGAAAACAAATACCATAAGTCCGATGTAAGATTCAATTTTTCCATTTTTAAATATTATAATCCAGAGAATATAGAAAATTTAAAGACATATTCATTATAAGTTAAAATTAATTCTTTAAAAAATTTAAAATCGTATTTATGCGAAGAAAATGTTCAAGTATACGTCAATATATATCTTAAGCAATAAGATAAAATTATTAAAGATAAAAATAATACAGACTTAATTATTTAAAATGAAAATAATGGTTAGGAATTAGAGGATTAAAAAGGAGATAATAATGAATTTAATTTGAATTTTTAAAATGAAAAATACAACTATAGTATGGACATAGATTTAGGCTATTTAAGATCTTAAAATAGAGGAAAGTTAAGACAATTTTATTTACTTTTTGAAGTTAATTTAATTGATAGAAATGGATAAAAACATGCTTATAGTTGGTTAAACCATTATTTGGTAAAATATTAAAACGTATTATTTAAATATAAATATTTTTTATAAAATAGTTTAAAAATAGAGATTTACTAAATACAGGAAAATTTTTGAATCCTCTTTGGCAATTACCTGTTTCTTAAGATGGTTAATTTAATAGTAATGTCATTGTTGAAATGTTTGGTTTATAAATATAATACGAAGTTTATCTTAAAAAGAGTAGCACATATTTATAAAATAAATTAAAAATAATTTAATTTATTTTATTTAAATATGATAAGATCATATAAATCCTTTAGATTAAAGATCTTCCATAGATGAATAGGATAGTTATTTATAAAGAAAGGATAATATATAATTATAATTTAGAAAGTAGCTAGAAAAGGTGTAAGTATTTAAAAATAACCCTTTCTAATAAAAGCTCATTTTAAACTTATAAGGGTTAAAAAATGTTAGTTACAAATATAATTAAATATGTTTATAATTTTTTATAATGAATAAAAATGGTATACTTAAAGGTAAAACAATAATAATGAAATAAAAAATTTTAATTTTATGTATTTATATAAATAAAAAATTTGTATATTATGAATTTAAAGATGGAAATGGTGATTATTTTATATACTAATAAGAAAATATAAAAATTGATTAGTAATAAAATGTCTTATTAAAATAAACTTATCCTTTACATTTATCTTATAAAGATGTAGATTTAATAAACTAAGAAGATACTTTATATTTTATTTTACATATTAAATTTTAAGATGACATTGTTATTTGGTTTATGGATAAAATATTTAATAATGCAAATTAAAATAAGTAATTTCTAATAAACCTACTTATAATCTCATAAAAATAACATTATTTTTTAATTTATTTAAAGTTTTAATAAAATTCACAAAGAAAAGTTGTTTATTCCACCTATTTAGAAAATTCAAGACTTTAATTAAGAAATAATCACAAGAAGTAGAAGTTATGTTTACTATGGCTTTTATCTAAAAAATAATTGACATAAAATAATTTATTATGTTTTGTATTTTAATTTTATAAATTTTTTATGCAATATATTTTTCTTATTATATAAAAATATTTTATAATAAATTTGGATTATTTTAAGGTTTAATTAAATCAATATCATAAATACCAAATTACTCCATAATTTCTTTTATATTAATAAGTGATAAATTTTAGATAAACTATGATAAAATATAATTATTTTTGTTTAAATAATTTTACTAAATATAAATTCCTGTCTAAAAAATTAAAATAATATTTATAAACAAAAAAAAGAAAATAAAATCACTTATTATAAATAAAAATATTAAATTTAAGTACAAAAACATATTAAAAAAATGAAAAATATTGCTTTAATTGATTACTATAGGTAAAAATTTTGCAAATTTATTATATAAAATATAAATTATACTTTAAAATAGAGTTTTGGTTGAAGAATTTTAAGATGCATAATTTTTCGAATTAGAAGAATTTTCATATACATTCTATATAATTAATACCTAAAACTAAGTTTTGGGTGTAAAAATAGACCCTAAAAATCCTAAATAAAAAAAAGTAAAAAATTAATTTCTATACTTTTAATTTTAAAATATTAGTAAAGTTATATAATTAATATAAATATTAAATTTTTTTATTAGATTACTTTTTAATATGATATATCAGACGAAGATTTAGAGTTAGACGACAAAGTTGTTGATATGAAATATATTTTAGAATTAGAATCATTAGTTATTGTTACTGATAAAGGAATGATTTTATAATTAAAAGTTAATGATTAAGAAATTGAACCTGTAGGAATGATCGACGGAGGAATTTTAGGAGCTTAATGGTCTCCTAATTAAGAATAGCTTATTATTGCTTCTAGATCTTCAAATTTAGTTTCTTTAAACACAAATTTCGACATATTAAATGAGGTTCCAATTGATGAAGAGAAGGAAAATGTCTAAGATTAACCAGTTTATATTAGTTGGAAAAATGATGCTAAAGTATTGAAATTAAAAAACGCGTTTATTTAATTTTTTTCGTACAATTTTAAAATAAAATTTTTATTTTTATAAATAGTTTTTTATGACCAATTATGCTTTAGAAGGAGGTAGAAAAGCATTAACTAGAGATACAGAATTAAATATGTTTAGAAGTGCAGCTAAATCTGATCCTCAAGGAGGAATTGTTGAAGTAAGAATATTAAGCAAATTAATAAATCATTTTCTTTAAATGAATATAAAATAAAATATTTATAAATATTTATTTAAAATTACATTTAATTATAATTAAGGCAGGATTTTTATTTTTTATTTTTGAATTTTAAAATTATTTAATTTTTTAGTCATTTGCCGAAAAAGCTGTGCATGAATTACAAGGTACTCATCATTGGTAGCCCAATTCCAATTTTATAGGAGGATGGGAGAGAAAATTATTAAAAGACGAGACTGATAAATATATGACTAGAATTTGTTTTTGGGAAAAAAACGGTTTAAGACATTTAGAATTTAATTTACCATCTTTTAATTCTAAACATTCTTTAGAGCATGAAACTGATTTAATAGTTAAAGGAGTTTAATGGAACAGAGATAGTGACATTTTATGCATTTTTTCGGAAGATGAAAATTAAAAGCAATATGTTTTATTATACCACAGATCTAATTACAGGTGGTATTTGAAAAAAGCTTTTTAAGGAATAGAAGGATAAAATATCAAATAAATTTATTGGTGTAATACTTCAGTTTGTAGATTATTCATTTTGTATTAAAACAATATTATCGAAGCACTTGATTTAAGTTTGTCTCATTCTTTGAACAACTAAGATACTGCATTAAAATCTAGTTTAGCACTTGGTTTATCAGTTGATAATTCTCATATTTTGACCACTTTATATAGTAAAAATATTTTACCTCCTCCTATGTCAAACTTCAATTTAAAGTTTTCTAGCCAAATTGAAGCATTTAGTTTCGGAAGCAATTATATATTTGTAGTAACAAATAATTCATTTGAATTATGCATTATGAACAAAAAGATGGAATTAAAAACCTATAAAGTTGAAAATACTCTTTTAAAAAACCAAGACAGAATAAGATCAGTATTTTATAATGCCAATGAACATGTACTATTTGGAGTTAAAAATGATAACACTATTTTTATTATTAAATTTGATTTTGACAAAGATAATAATAACTATACTTTAGTTTCTTAAAGTTTAGAGGAAATGGAATTTTAAGAATAAATTTACTCAGTTTGCGGTTCTGCTTAGTATTTCTTAAACTTCAAAAAAGAAAAGATTGATAATGTACAAGCTGAAAAAAAAGAAGAATCAAATAATTTTTTCAATAATAATATGGTACATTTTTCTAATATTCCTTAAGGAAATAATATGGAATTAAATGAAAATTAACCCACCAATAAAAAAGGTAAAGGATTTTGTTACTTTTCTACAGAGACTGGAAAAATCTATAAATTTTACTATTAAAGCAAAAAAACTGAATTAGCTAAGTAAATGCAGGTTCCTCCTACTAAAATTATTGTCTCCTCAGTTAATGGTAAATTTTCTATTTATTTTTTTATATTAAATTTATTTTATAAGTTGAAAATAAAAGTACACTATTTTAAATATTATATAAAATTTATTAATTATGAGATATTGATTAAAAAATAAAAAACTACTATTTAATGGGAATAAAATACTTTTATAATTTAACTTAATTAATTATTTTATAAATAAATTTTAGTTTAAAATTTACACAATAATTTTTTAATTTGCGGTCTATTAAATTATTATAAATTAGTTTGTTATTTTAAAAATATTTATAAAATTTAACCAATATTTAATTAATTAATTACATACAGGGGAAGAAAAATTTTTGGGAATATCTTCAAACTTGAGATTACAACACGATTAAAAAATTGTTTGTTCAGAATGTACTTCATTTATGGTTTTCAAAAACTTTTTGGCTTTCACTACAAAATCCTAGATGATGTATGAAGCTCTTTATATTTTAGACTTTAAAGATCCAAAATCTCCTTTATAAGAATTAGAATAAAATATTTATCATAAACTACCTAAATAACTTGATGGTGAAAACTTTATAGTTAGAAATATTGAAAGAGGCTGTAAAATCGTTTCCATTACTCCTAATTTAAAACTTGTATTTTAAGCTTCAAGAGGTACATAAAATATAAAAAATTTTATAAAAAATTTAATTAAAAAAAATTTATTTTATAAATTTTAAAAAATAATAAAGGTAATTTGGAGGGCATTTACCCAAGAATATTGTTATTAAAGAAAGTTAAAGAATTAATTTATGAATTTAAATACAAAAGAGCTTTTGAAATTTGTAGAACTCATAAATTAGATATTAATTTGATTTTTGACTGTCATCCTTAATAATTTATTGAAAAATCAACAGATTTATTAAAATAAATTTAACTTACCGATTATTACAATATTTTTGTTTAAAGTCTTTAGAATGAATTAAGTAGCGAATTATAATATGCAGTCACATAGCAAGAACTTAAAAATATAAGTGCATTTTTCACAGCTGAATTAGCAAGACAAGGAAAAAGTAAAATTAACTTGATTTGCGATTTAGTAATCAGAGACTTAAAGGATCAAAATAAGTAATCTAGATTTTATTTATTTATATAAATGCATTTATTAAAAATTATTTTATTAAATTAAAGCGAGTAATTATTATACACCATTATGACAACTCATATAAAAAAAGAACCAAGTGAATTGGAATCTGTATTAAATCAAATTAAATAGCTAAAAGATTCAGAGAAAGATTAAGATGAAGAAGAAGTTATTCCTCCCCACTTAAATTAAGAAAGTAATATAAAATAGTTTAATTTATATGTTTTTAAATAATTATTCATTTATATTTTTTTTTAATACATTTATGTTGTTGTGTATATAAATAATTTAATTTAAATTAAATTACTTTTAAAAATTTATCATTTATTTAACTAAATAATTTTATAATTTAGCTGGAGAAAAGTTCAAGCCTAGCAAATAAGTCACAGCTAAAAAATTATTAGAGTTTGTTTGTTGGTTAGCTGAGGCCAATAGAATGTATGAAGTTGCACTTTTAACCTATGATTTAGATTTAGTAGCCATGGTAATTAAAATATAAATATAAAATTTAATATTTTATATCATATTAAAAATAAAATTACTCATATATTTTAACTTATTTTTATTTTTTTTTTAAAAATAAAGGTTGCCGAATTTACTTCCAAAGATCCCAGAGAATACTTACCCTATTTTGAAAAAATAAAAGCTATTGAAGATTAGGTCGAAAAAAGATATTAAATTTGTATTGATTTGAATAAATATGCTCAGGCTGTTATCGAACTTTCTCATGGAAATGAAGAGCAAATTTAAAAATCTATCGAGTTAATTAAATAACATAACATCTATAACACTGGAATCTAAACTTATTAAAACAATCCTAAAATTTTGAGAACTATCAAAAATTATTTGGGTAAACTTTATAAAATATTTCTTTTGTATATATTTTTTATTTTTAACATTTTTTTTATTTTATAAAAAGGTGACTACTTATCAGCTTAGAAAGAATACAGTTAGTCAATTTTGGCTTACGAATCAGCTTAAAACTACGAAAAAGCTTTAGAATAAGCCGAAAGTTCTTACGATTTCTAAAAAGTTTATCACTTTTTGAAGTTATTGAAAAATAATAAAGAAGAAAGAGTTAAATATTTATAATAGTAAATATAGGTAGGAAAAGATAACAATTAATATAATTATATAGCCTAAATTTATAAAAAATTGAAAGACTATAAATTGGCTATAGAATATTTCGTTAAATGTGAAGACTGGAAAGAAGTTGTTTAATCTTTAAATTTAATTTAAAGTAATTTAAACTAGATAATTTATTAAATGAAATTATTTAATATCATGTTTTATAATATAAATAATTTTTTTTTAAAGGTTTAGATGACTAAGATAAAATAGTAAAAGATTTAATTAGACCAGCTATTAAATTGTAAGCCAATATTAAAGGAAATCAAATTAAAAAATTCATTTTAGATTTCAATTAAAAACACTCAAGATTAAAAGTGTTACAAAATGAAAAAAGAAATACTCCCTCTTTAATGTCCTAAATGAAAGCTTTAGGAGGAGGGTAATTAGGTACCGGTTAACCTGATTTTGAAACTGAGTCTGATATTTCTGCTCACACTTAAACTACATAGTCATCTAGAACTTCTTACACTTAGTAAACTTGAATTTTAATTTTCACTTATAATGATATATAAATTTATTTACAAAATTTTGTTAAATTATATTTATATGAAAATTAAATAATTAATATATAATTAAAGCTCTTAGACCACTGGTACAAAAAAGAAAAGAGAAAAAAATAGAAAATCTTTAATTCACAGAAAAGTTGCTGAAGGGTCTCCTTTGGAAGAAGAATATTTAGTGGCTTGTTTAAAACATATTTAAACTTAAACACAGATTTATAGTACATAATTTACATATTTATTAAATTAAAATTTAAATGTTTAGAATTACTCAGTTTATTTATGTTTATATTTAATAAATAGGCGAGACTAAAAATTTAATACAATATTTGATATACTTTGCAGAATTAGAAGAAGGTGAAGAATTGAATAAATTAATGAAAAAATTGTAAAGTGAAAGTAACCATAAAGTAAAAACTGTCTAATAAGAGGTATTCGAAGAATAACACCCCGAATTAAGAATGGTTTATCCTAATAATGAAGAATTTAAAATCGATGATAACAAAATTGTTGATGTTTCCTTAAGTAACTTTGATTTTATATATGAGGAAATTATTCACAATTAAAAAAAAACTAAAGGAAAACCTTAAAAAAAAAATTGATTGACCATAAAAATGATTTATTATTTTTAAGCTCTAAAAGTGTTTAAAATTTTATTATTTTAAATATAATTTAAAATCAAGTAATTCATGTTGAATATTAAAAATAATTTATTTTTATTCTTTTACTTTACAAAATTTAAGCTTTCTAAATATTCTGGGTATATTTATACCTATAAATTAATATTTAGAATTAGAATTATAATAATTTAATTACGAATAAAAAGTATTTTAAAATAAGTAAAACTAAAAATGTAGGTCTTAAATAAACTTTCTTTATCAAAGCAGTTAAAATTCATTAAAAATTATAAAAGTTAATAGAACAAAAATATTCAATATAGTTTGCTGTAAAATAAACATGTCTCCTTGAATAAAATATTTGTTTATAATTTTGCGACGCATAGTTTTGATTTAAAGCCACCTTAATGTTATTATAAGGTTTTAAATGTTTCATCAAGTGCAAGGCCCAACGAAATTAAAAAGGCATTTTTACAATTGGCAAAAAAATATCATCCTGATACCAATCCTGATAAATAAGAATCGGTAAAATTAAAATAAAAATAATATAATAATATATTTACTGACATATTTGTATTTTATATCTATAATGTAAAATTTATTTTTTATTATTTGAGGAAAAATTCAAAGAAGTTTCTTAGGCTTACAAAGTTTTATCAGATAAAGAAAAACGAAAAATTTATGATGAACATTAAGGTATTTTATAAAGAAATATAAATATTATAGTAAAATACACATATTTTTTTTGCAATTTTAATTTTAATTAATTTTTAAAATTTTTTTATTTTTTTTAAGGATTAAATTCATTTTGGAGTCATGATAATGTGAATGAAAATTTTGGTGAAAATCAAGAAAATTATGATGAATTTTTAAATAGAAAAAGAACTTATAATGATGCAGACTTTGAGGAAATGAATATCAAAAATGCAAAAGATTTAGATGAAGAAGTAAATAAATACTTTTAAAATAAATATTTCAAAAACCCAGAAATGAATAAAAAAACTCCAGATGGCATAGAAAATCCTTTCGAACTTACAGCAAAATTATATAGGTAATTTAAAATAAAATAATTATTATTTCTTAGCTTTATTTTTATAATTTCAAATAGGTAACATAGAGATAATATAGAAAAAAGAAAATAAGAGTATGATACATTTTTCCCTGGAAGTGAAAAAATGTATTACGAAAAAAAAGAGGATGAGTAAAAATTAAAATAAAAAGGAATGGCTATGAATTTATTTAATGCATTTAAAATTCCTATAGGGTTATTTTTTGTGTTTATTACAGGAAGTGGTACATTAAAATTTTTTAAAATATTTAACAATAAATTTTTTTGCTATTTCTATCAAGCCAATTTATATTTTATTATAATAAAGCTATCATAAAAGGATTTTCAGAGTCAAATTAATAAAAAAAAGAATTAGAAAAAATGTAAATGGTAACCGAAGGAAAAGGATATAGAACAAAGTTTTTACCTATTAATGCAGTTTGATATTATAATATAAATAAAATATATATATAAAAAAATTTATTTGTACATTATAATTAAATAATTTAATGTTTATTACATCAAAATGTAATCAGAATTAATAAATTTTATTATTTATTATAAAATCTAAACCGGGTTTATTGCTTAGCAATTAACTAGATTATTCTTAATAAAAAAAAGAAATAAGAAAATCAAATAAAAATAAACTAAATAAATCTTTTTTAAATAAAAATAAAAAAAAATATGAAGTTTAAATTCAATTTATATTTAATATAAATTTTATTTTTGATTATCTGTGTCTCTAAAATTTAGAGTGAAAAACTTGATTTGATTTTAATTAGTCAAGAAGAATACCCTGATACGGCCTGTTTAGATGGATCACCAACCGGATTGTATTTTTAAAAAGGTTGGGGAGATGGAAAAACTAAATTTGTGCTCTTTTTTGAAGTAAAAAAAAAACAAAAAAATCGAATATTTTATTCATTTCTATATAAAAATATTTCTCAAATTAAAAATTTAAATTATAAAGTACTAAAATTACTAATGTTCAAAAAAATTGGAAAATTTTTTACCTTTTTACAATATTTATAAGAATTCTAATTTGTAGTTTAGATTTATAAAATTAGTATAAAATTTATTTAGTCATAAAAAAATTAAAATTTTTAAAAAAGGGAGGAGCTGCTTGTTTATCTAAAACTAGAAATGGAATGCTAAATTAGTGTGCTCTTAGAGCCAAAACTTTTTTCGGTTCTTCTAAATTTTTTACCAAATAAAGATTAGGAAGAGCTATTTTAGAAGACAGCGAAGAAAATAATCCCAGATTTTACAATTGGAATAAAAGTAAAAAATTATTTAATTTTATTTTTAAAATCAATATAATTATTATTCACTTAAGATTATTTTTGAAAACTTAAAAAAAATAAATAGTTTATATTCCTTATTGCGATGGAACTTTACACCAAGGATACGTTGAAAAAACTATTAAACATTTATTGTTTAAACTGCATTTTAGAGGGCTACCTAATACCATGGCAACTTTTGATTATGCTATAAAAAATTTAGGCTTAGGTGATTATGAAACTGCAACTGATGTATTATTGACAGGTAATTTATTTAATAAACTAAATAAATTTTATATATAATATTTTATTAAGCTTACTTTTTAATTCGTAAATTTTATTATATAAAAATTATATACAGGTTCTTCTGCTGGAGGAATAGCGGCTTAAACTTTTGCTGATATTTTAGCAGAAAAATTAGATAAGAGAACCAAATACTGGGTAGCTTCTGACAGGTTATATATTTTTTAATTTAATTTTTAAAGAATTATTAATTAGCATTAAATTCTTGAATATTAAATTATATAAAATAATATTTTAATTTTATTTAATTTAGTGGATTTTTCATTGATTATTATGAAACTGGATAAGATTTTATAGCATAATCTATGAATGTTTTGATGAATGTTTTAGATAAAGACTAAATTTTACCTAAAGGATGCCCATTAATGGGTACTGATGAACAATATAAATGTGTTTTACCTTAAAATACTGTTCCTTTAATAAAGTCTGACTTATATTTAATTATGTCAGAATATGATGCATTTTCGACAAGATTCTTAGTCGGAGGTTTGAGTTGTATTCATAATAGATCTTTTACAAATTGTGATTCTGAATAAATGGAAACACTAAATAATTTCAGAAATAAAATGATCGATGATGTCAGATAAGTTTTGTATTAAAAATCGAATGCAAATGCCTGGTTAATAGCTTGTAATTTTTTTATATATAATTCGCTATAATTTATGTATATAAAAATTAATTTAGGTTCATAACACACATTCTTCACATTCAGCTCAGGATATGATTAAAAAATATTTTAAGTTCCTTAGCATTCGGGTAATACTCCATAAGAATCATTGTATCAATGGATGTACTCAGATAAGAGCGAAAGAGTTGATCATATAGATTCAGTTAAATGGCCATTAAATTAACCATGTAATGGTATGGATAAAGATTAATTAGAAGATTAAACACTTATATTAGAGTGAATATAAGATATTCTATTAATTTTATATAAATATTACTTTTTACAAATTTGTTTATACATTTGTCAAAAAAAATTAGTGAAAAATTATTTTATATAGAATTTGAAAATTTTGAATACTCAAATATCAAACTACTTCTTCATTCATTTTATTTTCGTTAAATATACTACTATTTTCTAAATTATCATTTTCATTTTCTTTTTATTATTATTATATTGCTTCTTATTCTTCAAAATATTATTTTGTAAAGTAACTTTAGGGATCAAGTTCAAAGTCATTTCCCATTTCTTTATAATATATTCTTGATATATTGAGCGCTAAATCTATGGAAATATCTTGATAACTATCTTTCATTTATCTTTTTATCCATTTAGGCAATTTAGATTTAACTCTAGATCTTGCAAACCTATATAATATATATATATAAACATTTATTTATGAGTTAATGTTTTTTAATAATCATGTACCTTTTTTCAGCCATAACCATCAATCCGTAATCTTTTTTACCTCTGATAACTCTCCCTAAACATTACGCTGCTTATCTCATTGCATCAAATTCTATATAATCATTTTTGGAAATCTTATGATTTTCTGTCAAAAATTTACATCTTTCCTATTAAATAAATAAACAATGATTTTAATTTTATATTTTTATTACCTAATTTTATATTTTTACCAATAAAATAGGGTCGTTTGAATTTTAAACTGGAAAACCCAGCATTAATACACACCTTCCATAATGGTGGTTAAAATCTATACCTTCTGCAATTTTCCCCCTAGCAATTGAGAAAAATACGGCACCTCTTCCACTGTCACAGGCTCTTCTATAATGTTAAAGACTCTTATTTAATATTTAAATATTAGTTATTAAATTATTTTTTTAAAATATTTTTTTTATTTAGTTTTTACTGTTGAACATTACTAAACATCTTTGCTTTCAAAGTATAATAATTTATGTTTTTGTAGCTATTCTAATATTTTTTCTTCATTCCATTCTTATATAACTTTTTCCATATACCTTTTTATAAAAAATACTATTAATAGAAAAGCTAAAATTAACATAATATTTTATGTAATTTACATATAACTTGGAAAAAAAACAACTATTCCATCGGGAACCAATTAGCATAACTCTAGCAATAAAAGGGCGTAACTTCTAGTGATTTCTATATTATTCCTTGCTTAATATTCTGAACTTAATTCGCTAAAATCTATCCCTTTCGTAATAATTAAGGGCTAAATTGTGTTTGTGGTTAACTCAATATTTATACTTTAACATACTACCTTAAATATAATTTTATATATAAAATTTTACTATATTTTTTAATTTAAAAATATTGTTTTTAACAATAAATATATATAGGTAATATATATAATACAGGCTTAAAATCTAAAATTTTAGGCAACATTTCTAAAGGTGACATGGTTCCTGAAGTTAAAATTACTGATTTAAATGCTTCAAAAACTGGTTTAATTGCTAAACTTGAATCTAAACATGCAAAATTTAAAAATGGATCATTCAAAGCTCCGTCTCTTTAAAATTATTGATTAGATATTAAAAAACATAGTTTATTTAAAATTTTTTAATATATTTAATATAATTTTATGCATATTAAAATTATATACGATATATTTATACCTTGGGTTTGGCTGAAATATTATTTTAAATCCAAATGCATACTATGATAACAAAGATGAAAATCTTGCTATTTATGAAATTGCTTTATATTCATCTGTTTCTGCAATTTCTAAGGTGTTCATAAGAATACTCAATCTTTCTTCTGTAAATCTTTTAGTAAAAAATTTAATGAAAAAATTAATATTTTTTTTTTATTCTTACTTTAATGTTTTTGTGTCGGTTTTATTAGTTATTTAAACTTCTTTTAAAAATTAAGGAGGATCTATGATAGCATCACTTTTTTCTTTCAATTTATTTTTCAAAAATATAACTAGTTTTTTTAGGTGATTAATAAAAGGCCTTGCCTTTCTGATTGAAAAAGGAATCTAAAAATAATTATTTTTATAATTTAAAATAATAAAAAATAGTTTAGATTTCTAATTACTGCTTCTTATTTCATTTCCTCGGGTAGGTCCTTACTTTCCTAAACTTTTTATTAAGTAATTTTTCCTCTTTCCTAAAGTCCTTTCAAAAGTGTTTAATACTCTTATTCCATTTTCTATTTATTAGTATTTTCAACGTTATCTAGTTTAGCCTAAATCCTATCTACATTTTAAGAAGCATTATTTAAAAGAGCTCTTTAAATTAATTATATTTATAATTAAAAAATTAAATTTTATTTATTTTTTAACTTACTTATTTATTTTAACACTGAAAGCTTCAAGGCAAATATTATCAATATTATGCGCCTCATCAAATACTACTATACAATCTTTTCTTATTTCTTCAGGGATTAAATTATCCAATTATGGATCAAGCATATATAAATAATTATATACGATTACATTTGATTATGCTGTATATTTAAAAAAGGGAATTATTATTATTTAAATAAAATATAAATTTTTAAATTACCAACGATTTTTTTAGCTAAAAAATAGGGACATATATTATTTTTTTTTCCATAGCCTTTGATATCATCCAAGTTATAAACACCATCATCAAATTTTAATTCATCTTTTTGTTCTTCAAAAGTTTCAAAGTAGGGGCAGAACATTTTATTTTAATCGTCATCATTTAATTTCATCTTTTTAAACAAAATAATAAATTGATATATAAATATTGATTTTCTTATTTAGTTATTAAATTTGTATTTTTTTACATTTTTAAGTCTAACCCAGTGTGAAGTTCTTTTTCTACATTCGGCATCTACCTTATCCCCATTATTTAATTATCTAACATCTTTATTAATGCATAAATTTTTCCTAGCCCTATAATTTTTAAGATTTTATATTATTAAATTATTGGTAAAATAATATAATTTATAATTTACGTTAAACCAGAACACACAAATTTGTACTACTCTTCTGGAAATTCCTATTTTCTTGTTTTTATAACCTCTCTTACTTCTTCTAAAGTTTTTTCCATTTCCACCACTGTACGCGTACAATAAATTACCTAGAAATATTAATGTTTAACATTTTTAATTTAATAAGAATATAAATTTTTTAATATTTTATAATCTTATATTATATAAAAATAACATCATTTAATTAATTATAATTATAATGTTTTATTATTTTTTATTTTTTTAACAATTTTAAAAATTAATGTCCAATCAATAACTTAAATATTTTATTTAACAAGCATATTTAAAATTTAATAATAATTCCGCATCAATAATTTTAAATAAAATATAATTAAATTAGGTAATGATATTAGTGTTTTTTATTTATACACAACTTTTATTATTTTTATTGTTCATTAAATTTTATTTAATTCGATGATATAATTTATTTTCTTTAAAAAACTAACCTTTTTGTATTTGTCAGGATGAGTTGCAAGATATGACAATATGCATGCTAACAAACTTACAGTCTTTCCAGTACCAGTAGGCATTTCCAATATTCCATGCCCCTAAATAAAAATAGCAATTAAAATAAATAATTTTATAAAATTATTATTTGCATTATTATTAATTACTTCATTTTCAAAAGCATGCCTTAATGCTTTCATATATTCATACTATTCTTTGAAAATGGTATTCTAAAAATATAAATATATATTCAATTACTATCTCATAAAAATATTTATTATTTACAAATGGAAAATATATGTTTAAATTATCTAATGTAAATCTCATTATTTTATTAATTTTGTTTTTTTTTTAATAAAATTTAATAGTTTGAATTATTTTTAATTATTAAATAATACTATTACTATGTTAGATTTAATTATACAAGTTTATAGACTAGTCAATAAATTGTGGGAATTTTATTTAAATAAATTATTAATACGTGATTTTTGATGTAATCACAAATAAATTTAAGTATAGATTTATTATTTATAAAACTGTATAAATACTATATTAATATTTATATATTTTTTAATAATTTCAATATTAATAGTGTAAATCATATTTATACTTATTAATTTTTAAGTAGAGAAAATTTTATATTTAATATAATTTTAAATATCAAATTTTTAATTATTTTATTCCTACATGCTTTTAATATATTTAATATAGTAAATAATATTATTTTTTAACAAAATATATTTATTATTTAAAAAAGAATTTGTGTATCAAATTATATATTATAATTTTTTATATAAATGAAAAAACTTATTAATTATTTTATATGTTTATAATTTCAAGTTAAATGTAATTCATGATTTTATATTATAACAACTATTTTTACTATTATTAAATTCTGATTTCATTAATTGAAGAAATAAAATTAAAATTATTGATATATAAAAACATGATAAACAGTCCAAAATCTAGTTAATCTTCTGATTCGACATTTTCTAACCTTAAGCTAGAAAACTACGTACCAAATAAAAATCGAAGAATAATTGACCATGAATTAAAATAAAATAAATAAGATTTATATTAGGTATGTTTAAAAATTTACTATAATTTATGTCGATTTTTATTAAACAACAAACATTTTTCCTTAAAATAAATATTTTGGCAAAAACTCTATATAAAATATTATGAAAAATTTTTTTTTTCCTTAAGGAAGTTATTAAGTTTTTGATAGATAAGCCTCCAAAAACTAGAAGAAAAAATGAGATTATATTGATAGAAAAATATTTAAGTACTTTAGAATTTTTTTAGGAATTAGAAATTAGGTCTAAATCTAAAGCATCCCATTATTTAGCTTAAAATATGAAGTAAATTATTTTTATAACAATATATAAGGGTAATATAATGCATATTATAAATATACTAATTAATTAGGTATAAATAAATTGATGCCGATACTATTATTTATAATTCAGGAGATTAGAGAAAAATATTTTACATTATTTTAAAAGGCAAATGTGGATTATTTTAAAATTCTTGTCAAACAACGGTAGATCAAATAACAGGAAATTAGATTGAAGAAGTACTACTTAAATATTAAATTTTTAATAATTTTATTAACATATTAATAACTTTTTGAAATAAAATATAGGAATTTTAGGAAGAATTAATCGAATTTGATTAAGGAGATAAGTTTGGAGACATTGGAGTTTTAAAAAAAAGAGGATTATAATATTCTATAATTAAAACAAAAGAGAATTGTTAATTTGGGACTTTGGAAAAATAATAATTTCACCATTTTTTGTAATTAAATGAAACATAAAATTTATAAGAAAAGTTAAAGTTCATAAAACAATTAGCTTTATTTGAAAAAGTTGATAAATAAATATCGATTGAGTACGCTTTATATAATTTTAAGAAGATAAAAATTTTAAAAAATGAGTATTTATTTAAAGAAAATCTTGATGACGCCGAATATGTCTATACTATTTATGATGGAAGTTTTAAAATTTTTAAGAATTTTAATATTCCAAGAGTTCAAAAAATTGATTAATTTAGCAATCATAAAGAGCATATCAAAGAGTTAAAACAATAAAATATTATAAAAAAATTCTGTGTAATTATTTTAAATATAAAAATTAATTATTTTTAATTTTATATATTTGAAAACTAAGATTAGCATAGTTGGAAAATCTGAAATTCTAGGAATTGTAGATTGTTTGTGTAAAGATAAATATTAATTTACAATTTAGTGTAATTCTGAAGAAGCAGTTTTGTTTAAAATATCTAAATAAGTAAAATAATTAATTTTCCATAATTTATAAACATAACATTTTTAATTTTTAGCATATTTTAAGACTGATATAAAAACAAAGAAATGATAATGGCTTACAAAAATAAGTTGATGAATATTTAAAAAATAAAATACATCATTATAATGAAATGTGCAATAAAATATAAAAATTGATTTTAAAAAATTACAACTTCTTAACAGGAATTTATCCAAATAAGAGTTTTATTAATATTAAAGGTTTTTCAAATAATAATTAATAAAAAATTGAATTAAACGATTAAAATTCTTAAAATTATAGTTAGAATAATTTAAATTTGTAACAAAAACGGAGCTAAAGTAATGGTTATTACAATAAAAACAACAGCATGTCAAATAATCTAAAAGACATATAAAAAACATAATTATGGGCTAACTTCTAATATATAGGATAAGAAAAAAACAATTAAAAAATAATTTAATTTTACAAAAATTATCTGAAAAAAGACTAATATTTTTCATTAAAAAATAGAGTATTATTAATTAATATTTAAATAATTAAAAACTAAAAATTTAAGTATAATGTTAATTTTTACAATTTGTTTAATAAAAGGGAAAATATGATTATGAAAATGATATAAATGAAGATTAAAATTTCAGTTAATTTATTAACGAATAGTCATTATATTCTTTATAAAAGCAAAAAGAAAGGATTGATTATAATTAGTAAATTAAAGAATTTATGAAGTAAAATGAAAATTTTATAACTTAAAGTCAAGAAGATTAGCGACTTGCATAATATGTAAATAAAGTCATGAAAAAACTCCCTAAAGATGTAAAAATTAAATATAATTTGAAGAATTTTAAAAGATCAATTTCGCCAAATGAGTGGAGAATTGAGAAAAGTGTTTTTAATTAGCTAAGTAAAACTCAGTAATCTTAAAATCTAGATAATTAAAGTATAGATTATAGAAATACTAGAAATGAGGTTATTTTTTAATATAAGTCTTTATTTTGACTAAAAAATATAAATATTCATACTTTTATTTGATTTATTACTTCATTAAATGACGTTTAAAATTAAAAACTATATTTTTTATTAAATTTTTAGCTGATATAAGATGTAAAGAATTAGGTGAATAACTTCAAAATGAAATCAAATACTTAAATTGCAAAAGAGATGAATAAAGACTTATCATTAAGAAGTAAAACTGTGGATTTAAGACATATACGTGAAAATAGTCTACTTACTGACAAAAATGATAATGATTAAATATAAAAATTAGAAAGTAAATAAATGAATTCAATAAGTAGCAGTCTATAAAAAAATAGAAGGTCATTTTAAAAATAGGATAAAAATAATCTATCTTAAATATTTATCACATAAAGATCTCAAACACCTTAATATTATACTACTCCTAAAAAACCTTCACAGGAGTCATAAATATCGTAGATGTTGAAAACTTTTTCAAAATAAAATATGAGCTTATCGCCAAATTTAACAAATAAAAGTAGATTTTTGACACCATAAAAATAAAGACCTCAAACACCTTTATAAAATATAAAATTATAGCATAATAAAGTGATAAACTTTTAAAAAGTGTAAGATTAATTATAGTTTATAAATTTTCTTACTTCTAAATAGGAAAATGTAAAAAAATCATATTAATAATAAACAGAATAAGAAGCTGAGAGAATAAAACAAAAGATATATGATTTTCATTCGAAATCATAGTTAATAAATATGGATAAAATGGACTAAAATATAAACGTTTATAAAAAAATAAGGGTGTAAAAAAGAGAATATAATAATGAAATCTATAAATCAGAAGCTTAGATAAACAATTTAAATTTAATGAAGCCTAAAATTTTAAAAAATAGGATGAATTTAAAATGGAAGAAAAATTAAAAAATTGAAAAGTTAGATAATCCTGAATTTTTATTATTTCCTTCACCTAGGGCAATAAAAAATTAAACTAATAAAATAGTTCATTAAAAATTAAATAAACTTAGTTCTAAATATTGACAAAATCATTTTTTTATTTATAAATCATACAAAATTATAATTTAACAAATTAAAGTTTGTATACAATATAATTTATAGTGAAAATTAGAATAATATAACATAATCATATATATTTGTATAAATTTATGTAAAAATTTTTTTATAACTAAACGATTTATATAAAATATATAAAAGGTAAAAAATATAAATTTTAACTTCATTTCAATTAATTGACCAATTCTTATTTTCTTACACCTGCATCAATATATTTTTGTTAGTTTCCTAGTCTATTTTTGGCATTTGTAACATATTTTTTACCAGTTTTAGATTAACTAACATCGAATTCGATAAGCCTCATTAAGGAACTAAAGAGGACAACTACCAAACTACTGCCTGACATAGCAGCAGAGGCGATAGTAGGAGAAATTGTGACGTCCAAAGAGTAAAAAACTCCGGCGGAAATGGGCAGCATAATAATGTTATAAATCGAAGCCCAAAAAAGGTTCATAAGGATAAATTATTTGCTGGTTTTCATTAACTTGAAAATGGAAACTATTTTCCACAAATTTTCGTTTAGGGCAACTACGTCGGAAGCCAGTAAATTTAACTCAGATTTGGCGTTGATAGTCACGCCTATTCCAGCTTCTTAAATAGATAAAATATCGTTTAAGCCATCTCCTATCATCATAACTTCTTTTCCAGTTTTTTCTTTTAGAGTTTAAATTAATTTCTTTTTACTTTCAGCGTCGGTTTCTCCTATCAAATTTTCGTCAGGAATATTCAAATGTTAGCCCACTTTTTAAACTGTTTCTTTAGCGTCTCCTGACAAAATATAAACATCTTTTTTTAACTCTTTTTGTAAATACTCAATAACTGCAGGAGCTTCTTCTCTAAGGTTTGCAGTATTGTCTAAAGAAATTTAGAAAACTAATTTTTCATTCAAAGCTAATAATAAGCAGGTATTTCCACTTTTACCTTAGCTTTCTAAGTATTGCAAAGCTTATTCGTCTATTTTTATGTTGTTTTCTTACATTAGGCCTTTATTTCCAATAAGGAATTTAATAGGTTAATTTCCTTTTTATTTCTGTTATAATGTTGCCTTTAAACCTTTTTTGTTAAATTCTATGTCTCCGTCGAGAACAAAACTTAAATTAAGGGAATTTTTAATGTGATTTAAAGATTCTTTATAAAGGAGTTCAGCGATAGGATGCCTGGACTATTTCTCAATCAAACAAATAGTTTCCCAAATTTCTTCCAAATTAAATTCAGAATCATCAACTATTTTGTAATCTGTAATTTTATCTACTTTTGTAAAAAGAGTTCCAGTTTTATCAAAAATAACAGACTTAACTTGGGAAATTTTTTCAAATATAGAGTTTTTTTTCAATAAAATACTGTGTTTCATTGCAAGGTTCAAGGTAATTGTTATTACACTAGGGATGGCAAGTCCTAAGGCGCATGGACAACTGGCGACTAAAACAGATATAGAGTTCATAAAAGGCTGACAATAAACACAATACTCATCAATTTCTACTGCATCAGTTGCTATCAAAATTATCCACACCACAAGAACGATGAAAGCAGCAATTAGAACAATTTTAACGAAATAGTCACTCAAAAGCTTAAATAAGCCTTGAATTCCATCTTCCTAACTTTCTTGGTCATTTTGGGAAACATTTAATTAGTTGGAAATTTTAAAAAGCATACTATTTTCCACAGTTCCTATGAATATAAAATTATTAAATTATTAATTTAAATACATTAAATACATATATATTAATATATTATATAAATATATATAATATTTTACCCTCTATTTGTAGGATTCCTGTTCCTTGGGCTATGGAGGCCCCTGATTTCAGTCTGTCGCCTTTATTGACTGTGAACGGTTCATCCCAACCATAGCAAACAGAATCTATAGCTTTAAGGTCATTTTCTATTTTTAAAACAACTCCGTCAACTAAAAGTTTTTGACCGGGCTCAATTTTAATTAAGTCTCCTTTTTCTACAAGAGAAACTTCTACCTCTTTTTCATTTTCGATTATGAAGTTTCTATTTTTTGGTTCAAGGTATCTAATATATAATTAAATTAATTAATATTTTAAAAAAGGGATGAATCCTAAAATACAAAAATACAAAACTATTTATTTTATTACTTAACCATTTTATTTCCTATTAATTAGTCTTCTGGAAACATGTTTTAAGTCATTTTAACAATAGTTTATTTAGCCAGTCCTTCCAAAAATTTTCCCAAAATTACAATTAGTAAAATAAGACTTGCAGATTCAAACATATGTACTATCATTTCAATCTAATGCATTCTATTTTCATTTTTTGAGTCACTCCCATGTCCGTGGTCATCTTCATTATTTTCAATATTTTCTACTAAATACATGATAGCTAAAAATACTCCCATGATATATGCAGCAACACTTCCGATTGTAATTAATGTTTCCATATTTAAAATTTTATAACGGAAATAGTTAACATAAGTAGAAGTAAAAGTTTTAATTCCATATTTATACATGACGAAATTTGTTACTGCAAAAACACAAATCATGTATATACTAAATACATTCCAGTTGCTAGGATATATATAAGGATCTTCAAAGAACTCAAACTAGGGAATTATTAATACCATTATAATAAAAAGTGCTATCAAAACTAAGGCCAATATTAGGTCAAATAATTCATGAGCTGGTTTGTACTAAGATTTTCTTTTAAAGGCATCTAAGTAAACATCTTTAACTTCGACATCTAATTGCGTATATTTTTCCAAAAATTCAGATATCTAGGTTCCTTTTATAATTTTAGGGGAATACTCAATCTATTTTAAAATATTGAATAAATACAAAAAAACAAAGGTATTTATATAAAATTCTGTATTTATATTTTAATATATGAATGTAATAAAATATTGTATAATTAAAAAATCATATAATACTTAATATTTACCTTAAACTGCTATTTGGTTTCATTTTGAATGTCTTTGTTGACAACTACTTATTAAATTCCATATTATTCAAGCAATTTTTCTTTTATAGAATCAATCCAGTTATTTTCTTCCAATTGTCTAGTCTACTTTTCTTCGTCTTAGAATTTTTGAGTTTACTATTAAAGTGAAATTAAAAAATAAATGTTTCTTTTATTTTCAGAATTTTGATCGGCCATATTGATTTCAGTAGGGGTCTATAATATTTAAAAATTCAACTTTTTTAATTCTTCTTAGATTTTTTCTATGGAAATTGTTTCTGGTTCAAATACGACCTGTACTTTTTCGGCCAATACATTTACTGTTATCTTAATAATCCCATCAAGTTTGTCAATATTTCCCGTTATTTTTTTAGCACAATTTGTACATTTTATACCACCAACTTGTATTTCGTAAAGAACTACTTATTAAGTAGTTTATTGATATAATTTGTTTTTATCTTTCATTATTTTTCTTGATTAGTTTATTTTTTTAGTCTTTGTTTTTTTTTTTTTTTTTTTTTTTTTTTTTTTTTTTTTTTATCATTAGTTCTCCTTTAATCCAATGAAAACATGCTCATGACTTTGATAATAAGACTCATGATTTGTTTATTAGACTCATGATTATTTTTAATTAGACTCATGATTTTGGTCTTTATTTATATTTAACCTTAATATTTAATAATTCAAATAAAGATTATTTTTCATTTTTTATACAAATTAATAAAACATCATTTTTGTAAAGATTTTCAGCAAATAAATTTCTTATATAATATAACTACGTGTAAATATAGTTGAAATTTGATTTAAAGTTAACGATGATATTATTTTTTATAAAACTCATTGTTAATTATATTTTCATATCTAAATCAATTAACTTTAATTTTACTGTTATTATGTTTATAAGCATAATCATTTTTTTTGTAATTAGCATTAGGACCCCATGAGCAAATTCTTAATCTGTTTTTAACAAATTCAATTTTTTCATCTCTATTTTTGAAAAATCCTTCATCTCCAACTATTTTATCAGCTAACCAACCGTATTATCTTAATAAATATATAAAATTTTATAAAAAATTATTGTTAATGGTATTTTAAATTTCAATTATAGTATAAAATATATAAATTCAATTCAATTATATTATATACCTCAAAACTATAAGCGCAAAAACGGAAAATTAGTGCAAATCTTTAATCATAAATGATTTTCTATTTTTGTATTAGTCAATATGTTTTTAATAGAGTTTGGGATAATTAGTCCTATTTTAATTTTTTTGAATTAAAAAAGTAAATGAGAACTCTATAGTTATAAATTTAAATTTCAATTTATTAATATACCAATGAGCTCCAGGATACTAATGGTGAACAACATGATAGTCTTCATTAAGAACATTGTAAGCCCCATCGTGAATTGTAATTGAGTTTCCAAATATTTCATCAGGGTCATCCTTTTTTAAAAATTTCCATATAATTAAATTTCATAAAATAATTTTAAATTCAAAATAAATAATTTATACCTCATGTAAAAATGCATGCCAGGTCCAGTTTGTAGTGCTTAAAAATAAGTTTTATTCGAGTAAAGGATACAAAACATAGAATATGGCGAACTAAGGATTTAAAAAGAATATTAAGGCAAAAAATACGAAATAGTATAAACTTGCTAAAACCAAATGAAGTGCTATTTTTTTTTCACCTTCTTTATAAAACTAAATAGTCGTAGAAATATTTAAACTGTATAAAGTAAATCTAGGTACAAATTTAACAAAATTAAAAATATTATCTCTAGCTCTATCTCCAGTGGTAACTAAATCACCTTCATTATTGTTATATTTATGATGATTTTTACTGTGCCCGTGTAAGAAAGTAGCAGGTAAAACGCCATAAAATAAACCTATCCAGTAATTGAAAATTCCATTCAAAAATTTAAAATTGGGTTTGTACAAATCAGTTCCTTAGTGTCCTTCTTTGTGGCACATGGTATAAATGTAAGCAAAGTTTATAAAATAAGGACCTTAAAGATATATATTATTAATAAAATTTAATTTTTATTTATTTTCTAATTAATTTTTTTATAGTTTACTAGAATTTTTAGTTGTAAAAAATTATTAATTCTAATATCAAGAAAATTAAAAATTTAAATAATATAAATTAATATATTTTTAGATTTTTGGTAAATCAATTTAATATATTTAGAAAAACTAAAAAGCTTACCTATTCTAATAACATTATAGGCTAGACATAATTCCCATGAAAACCCATATGAATTAGTATACTTTAAAGCACTAAAGAAAAATACTGGGATGAAAATGGCGTAAAATAGATAATAAGTAATAAAAAATACATCTTCTTTAAAGGCAACTACTTTTAAACTGAAAGGTTCTAAAAATTTAGTGAGTTTAGATCCTAAAATTGAAGTTAATCCGGTAACTGGCTTTTGGAATGGTCTACCTACAATTAATCTATCTATAAAGTCCCAAGTAACAGATAAAATGGCGATAACTATAACCATTGGACTAGATATCATTATGATAAGTATACCTATTATAAAATTCAAGGTTTCTTTTGTCAAATGATTCATAATATTTATTTATTAGTAAGAAAATTTTATTTTTTTATATAAATATTTTTTTATATAAATATTTTTTTTTTTTATTTTCTAATTTATATATTTTTAAGTATAATTTGCTTGCATTAATAGCCCTTAATTTTCAGAGTGACGCAAGTTATCGTTTAATTTTAATAATTTTTTTATAAAATAATAAAAATATATTTATTTTGCCTATATTAGTTGTTAATTTAGGTTATAGGAGCAATCATAAATTTATTAATTGGTATTAGCAAATATTTTTATTTACTAATACTTTTAAATAATATGCATTATCTAAATATCTTTCGTTTATCATTTTTTATATAAAATTTTTTTTTATCTTTACTTCTAATAATATCTTTTTAAAACTAAATAAAATAAATAAAATAACGCAAAATATTTCAGTAGAGACACTAAGACAGTTTTAAATTAAATATTTTAATATATATTTATTTAATAAATTATTTAAAAATATTATTTTTGTATAATTTTTAAGCCTTTTAAAAATTGATTTGAATTAAATATTCTAAAAAATTATTTATATTTTGAACCACTTATAATTAATTATCTATACTTTTTTTTAACCATATTTTTTGCTTGAAAAATTCAAAACTTTTTTGGTACTTTTTTCAACTGTTATTGTAAAATTAAAATGGAATTGCAACTTAATAATGTATTATATCTTTATAGTTTTAGCATAATTATTTTTCAAATTTCATATTTTTCGTTGATATCCAAAAAAAAATTAATTTAAAATAAATTATTATAGAAAAAAATCATTATTTTTTATACTTTTGTGCATTTAATTCTAACAAATTTATATGGTTTTAAAGATAATACATAGATAAAATCCATTTAAAAATACAAATAAATTTATTAAGTTGTACGAATCAGTGATCTATTTAATTATAACAGTTTTAAAATTCATAGAGAAAATTATATATAATTTATTACAAATCAGCATTTTAATTATTAGAATTTTGGTTATGTAAATATTTAAATAATTAAGTATTTGTTATTATTTAAATGTAAATGTTCTATTTTATATAATATTCAAAGGAGTTTCACTATACCGAATTTCTTATGTTTATACTTTTGTAACCCCAATGATATATGAAAAGTAATTATTTTTTAAATTTTATAATTTCAACGAATTTGTAAAAAAGTTACTTAATAAAATTAACTAGAATTATTACGGTAATTCTGAATATATTAATTTTTTAATTGTAAAAAAAAACACCAAAATACAATAAATCAAAAAAATCAACATTTTTATAACAAAATGAATGCTATTAATTTAAAATTTAAAAATAACCAAATAGAAAAACAATTTTGTCTTTAATATATGGAAGAATATAAAATAAGAATTACTGTATTATATATAATTTATTTGTTACTTACTATAGTTATACTAATAGATATATTTTTTGGAAATATGTAAGATTCGTATGAGCAGAAATTTAATGAAGATGAATAAAATAAAAATGTAGAGTTTGATCAAATTTATGTGGTTTTGCCAAATATTTTATTGATATTTTTAATATTTGTTTTAATGGTTTTACAAAAAATAGCTAAAAAATAGTATTTTTTGTTTCATCAAATAATTTTTACTATAATTCTGATACATTTTTAGTTTTAAAAAAAGTACTTATAGGTTTACATGGGAAGTCATAGCCTTTAATTCTTGTATAATATTTATATTTTAAATTTTGTGTAATTAAATTATATTAATTTGAAATTTAGAATAGGACTTTTCTTTTCAAAGTTAATTAGTGGTAATAACTTTTGGTTTTTAATGATTTAAATTGTAGGTTTATTTATAACAGATATAGTAGTAGATATAAACAACGAACAAAATGCAAAAAATATTTTGTTTTATTTAATTGTTATACTGTACTTTATTTTTTATCATTATAATGATCTAGGATAAAAAAAAATTTAATATATGCAAAATACTAGAATAAATGTTGAAAATAAATTTAATTCTTAAATCTTTAAATAAATAAATTAAAGTATATTGATCTTAGAATATAGAAAAAATTAATTCAATGTATAATTTCAATCAAACTTCTTTATTCATAATTATTTTAGTTAGTAATAGGAAATGAATAATTTCTTATAAAATATTAAATATGTAGGTTCTAAAATAAGCCATTTATATTAAAAAAATGAAAATCAAAGTTAATTAAAACCTAAAGAAAATAGTTAAATTAAAAAATTAAAGTAAGATCATATGTAATAAAACTCAAGTAATGATCAAGACAATATTACTATAGATAAATAAAAGGATAGCAATTATTAATCTGAAGCGTTATAAAATATTGATTTGATATAATTTATGGTAAACTTAGAATAATAATTATTAAATTAATAAAGTTCATAAGATATTTCAAGATAAAAAATATTAGCTAAGGAAAAATAAGTTTTCGTATATTAAAATTTAAAAAATTAATCATCGTAAAAAGTTATTCTTGATATATATCTATATTAAGATCCATTTAATTACGCAGTGAAATATTTTATTATTTTTAATGAAAAGTCGAGCCTAGTAAAATAATTATAAAACTGTTTATTTTAAATAAAAAAATAATTTTTTTTTTATTAATTAGGAAAAGATATAAAATTGTCTAAAAATTTAAAATAATTAGAAATAAATTATAAAATTATATCTTAGCAAATCATTAAATACATATTATAGATATCAAAACCAACAGTTAGGAAGATGTGTAGACAAATTACCATTGTTGGTTGACACCTTTTTAAATATATATCATTATCAATTTTTAGTAGGAAATAAAGTTCAAGGGACCCTTACAGATATTAATTTATTTAAGGTTATATAGAATTTATAAAACACTAAATTTAATAATAGAATATTAAAAAAATAAGCAACCTTAAATTTAATAGCAGAAAATAGCGAAATATTTTTAAAATCTGATAATAAGTAAATAGAATTATTAATGAGCAATATAATTTGGTTTTTAACAAGGAATGTATAGGCTAAAAGTGAGGTTACAATAAAAATTGAATTGAAGAATAATGATACCGAAATAAAATAACCGTAAAATCTATACACTATTTTGATTTTTAATATAGTATAAAATTTAATTATTTTTCATTATATTAGGTAAGAAGTAAAAATTGAATTAACTAAATAATCAATAAATATATTTAATGAGCCGGATTATTTTATAAATGATATTGATTATACAGAAATTTAGAACACACATCCACTAAAAAAGTAGAAAAAAAAAATAAAAGAATAAATTATAATTTCTAATATTAAAGATCTTGTTCAAAAACTAGGTATATCCATTTAGATTTATAAAAATACTATCCATTTTAATTATTAAAAATTTTTTGAACTTAATAGGTCCAAATGGAAACATTGAAGTTATTAAAAATTTAAAAGAGCAAACAGTTACATATAGATTTTCAATTTATTAAAACTTATATGTTATATAGTATATACCTGGTAAAAATAAAACCAATTTTTCTTTAGGTCTTATACCTAATGTTTCCCCATTCAAGAAAAACTTAAAAAATTATAATTAGGACGATTATTCTATGATGTCATCTTATTAAACACAGAAACATGTGTATTTTTAATATTATAAATTTATTAACTAATAAAATAAAAATTTTATATACAAATAATTATTTAAAGCACAAGAAATCATGGAAAGAGTTTTTAAATAGATATAAATTAAATATAAAACAAATAAATTAAGAAATCAATGGATTTATAAAATTATATGATGAAGTCTTGTATAAGCAATACGCATAAGAACATGAATTTTTCAAATTAATTTAATAGAAACATAATTAAAAAGAAGAAATAAAATTATAACTATGGTAAAACAGTGAGTTCTTAAAATATTGAAGAAAGTTAAGGTGATAAAAGAAATTTTAAGACTAATTTATCTAGTCATAAAAACTCTCCATTATTTCATAATCCTACGCTAAGTCCTCAATTAAAGTATATTTATAAAAATTTAAACAAGCAAAATAAATCATAAAGCCAATTTAAAAATTAATTCGATTCAAAAAAAATTTCCCTTGATGTATCTGTAGAAATGATGAAAAGTTAAAGTTAAATATGGTATACTTATTACTTTAAAATAATTAATTATTACTATAAAATATAATATATCCAATTAAATAAAATAACTTTTTTATCAAATTTATAAGCATTAATAACAGTAAATCAAATATGACACTATCTAGTTTTGATGGTGGTATAAATAATAAATATATATAAGATGATCCATTGTCAAAGAAGTGCTAAAATTATAAAAGATAAAATTCATAAAGCTTAGACAATTTACTTATAAATAAACATACAAGTTAAGATGTAGACTTCTATATTCATGAAAATTTGTAAAAAAAATAAAATAATAAAAGTGAAGCGAGTTAATTAGAAACTTTAATGTATGATGTGCAAACTAATATCGAAAATATAAATAGTATATAAAAATATTAATTTGGAGAAAATGTTACTTTAAACTAAGAAACTTAGGATAAATGTCTTTAAAATATGCATTAAAATTAATTCTAGCAAATAACATAAGAAATTAATTCAAATTAACATTTTGACACTTCTTCAACAAATTTTGCGCATAATTTGGATGAAAAATCTTCTTAAAATTATATATTATAATAAAGTAATAAACCTAAATCAATAAATATAATTGATATATCAAAATAGTTTTAAAAAAATAAATTTTGATTATTAAAATAAAATTTATAAATAAAAATAACATAAAAATATTGTAGATATTTATTAAATTGACTTAAATAATAATATATATGATATTCAGTCTCTAATCTGTACAGTACATTAATAGTATAGTTTTTTACATTTTATTTTATTAATTATTAATAAAACAAAAGTCATTATAAAATCTATTAGATATTATCTTTTGTTTTAAGATTATTAAATAAAATTCTTTTAAATACATATAAAAAATTAATATTTTACAATTGAAATCACTAAAAAAGAAAAAAAATTTAAAAATAAAAATAAAATATATCCAAAATAATCATTTTAAAGCATTTTATTTAAATAAAAAACTAGTCATAATGAAATCATTATATAATATTTTAGTTTTAACATTTATTTTTGCGGAGGCCCTTTTATTTTTACTGATGACCTTACCTTTTTTAGATAAATTAAGTCATAAATGCGTCAAGTTCTTTATAAAGGCTAGATCATTGGAAGTTTTGAGAATAGCATATAGATTGATTGCGTTCTCTATTTTAATTGCCTTTTTCTATTCCATATATGCTGGATTAACTTATAAAGAGTAAACAAAAACTATTAAATAAAGAGATTTTGGAGCTAATACTACTGACAACGATGCAAATGCAATCAAAATGTTTAGAGCATAAAGAGATATTTATATGTAATTAAAAAAATTAATTTTTAAATTAAAAATATTAATTTTTTATTACAATCAACAATAAAATTTTATTACTTTGATCAGATACGGGATATTCGTTTTCCTTTATTACGCTAATTTAAGTATGACAAAATTAATTATAAAAGTTTAGGATATTTAAACTAAAATTTCAAAAGCCGAAATTTAATTAAACCAATCATAATAATAAGAAGCAGAAAAGGAAACCAAGTTACCTAAAGATGGATAAAAAGAATTAGCTAAAGAAATTTAAACTAAATAAAAAGAAGTTGAATCTAAAAAAGACAGATGATTTTAAATTAATATTTAAATTTTAAATATATTAATAAAATAATATTTCCTACAATATATGTGTTTTATTTATTAATTGAAAGTAATTATTATTTGGACAAAATTTAGAATAAAATATTTTGTTTTAATTATAAAGTAAAGGTAAAAAATGGCAAAAATTTGGATTTTAATAAATCATAACTATATAAATAATATATTAATATTAAATACAATATATATATATTTCATCTAAATTTGTGTTTATTATTAGAATGATTTTTATATATAATTACATCATCTATTATTTCTTAGTTTAATTATTCATAATCTTTAAATATATAAAAATATGGTTTCAAAAAAAAGTTTATCCAAAAAAAATCGATATTTTATTAGGAATTATTTGCAGTTATATAATCATTTTGAAATATGTCATCGTAATGATTAATTATTTGTATATTATTTTTTTATTTATCTTATTTGTTATGATTAGCCTCATTTTGTTATTAATTTAGGTCAATAATTGGTAAAGCTGGTTATTAATTTTATTTAAATTATTATAGATTCCTTTATAGCGTGATTAGTATGGATTTCTTTTTTTAGTTTTTATTATGTATTTTCCAATCTTGATATTCCTTTTCTAAAAGTGGATTTACCAATTAAATTTGGTAAATTTTCTTTCTTTAAAAATTAAAAAAAATATAAATGATTTAAGATATATTAAAATTTTTAAACCTACTCTGTATAAAGAAAATCAAATTTTTGGATGTATTCAATTTTTTGAAATTAATTTTATATCTTTAAATAAGACGATTCTATAAGTTTATCATACTTTGAAATTTAATTTTTATTTATCAACATCTATAGAAATATAAACAGAATTTTTTAATTTTTATTCTTGATATTTCTCATTTTGACTGAATATTATTTTTGGCCTTATATATAAATTTTTTTCTATTAACTCCAAAATTTTTTACAAAATTTGCTCCAATGGCTATTTGGGGTTTCAATAAAATTTTAATTTTTGAGATCCTAATCAATGTTTATGTTTTTGTTTTTTTCACAAACTATCTAACTTTTGACAACCTAAAACACCTTTCTTTATATCCACTTATTATTATAGTAATATTATTCATCTTAAGCTAACTGATTTATGCATTTCAAATAGTAATTCTATAATCTTAAAAAATATCATATTTTTAATGATTTTATAAATAATAAACTGAGTTTTTTTACTTATGCATCAATTTCTTTTTAAGCTAGAAAAATGCTCTAACTTTTCTTTAAAAATAAACAATTTTTTCATGGTATGATAAGCATATAGTTTATAAGTGAAAAATCCTTAATTATTTATTAAATAAAACCATAATTTGATTTTCACACATTTGTTGAACCTTAAACTATTTCATTTTTGCCACCAAAGTTACTGATTCCAAAGTATGTGTAAGAGCCCTTTAATTAGGAGTTTCTCCTCTAGTTTTTGTTAAAAATTTTATCTTTTAAGCCTTTCTTTATAAGGATCTTTATAGCCCTTATTATTTTTTTATCTATGTCTTAGCTTAAATAAGCTTTTTCATTAAAAAATTTTAGAAAATGTTTTTAAATTTAAAATAATATATAATTTTTTTATTTACCTTTGAATTTATATATGATATTAATAGAGAAAAAGATAATATTTTGTTCCAGTGAAACTAAAATTATTTATGTAAAATTAAAATTTCTGATTAAATTCTTTAAGTATTTGAATTTTCCAAATTTTTCTCTTCTTTTAATTATATGTTTATAAGATATTATTATCTATTACTTTATTCAAAAAGCTTTTTTCTAAATATTGTTTTAATAGTTTTTGTACTTATATCTTCTTTTTCCTAATTAAATATTGCCCCCTTTTTTAACAAAGTTGTATTTCTTTTAATAAAATTAACTTTATTATTTTAAGATTTTTTAGGAGACATGTTATTGCATGGATTTATTTTAATCTATTTTTTATCAAGAGTTTACTCTTTATTTACTAGTATATCATTTAAATATATTGATGTTTGCATTTACTATTATTTTATAACTTCATTTTATTTAATCGAGTTTTAACTCTAAAATTATTATTTTTAATATAAAGAAAAAATGAAAAACATTAGATGTTTAATTACTCTACTTGAATAGGATTATGGAATGGGTTATATAAATTTATTTTTTCTAATAAATTTAGCATGAATAGTAATCGAACTAATTTCTTGTTGAGCAAATAGGCTCATGTGTAAGAATTATTATGTTTATATATCATCATTTTATTAATAATTTTTTATTAATATAGGTAATCTAAAATCACTGAAATAAAAATCATATTAATCTCCAGCAGGATGCTGTTATTATTTATCAACAAAAAGCTCTAATTCTATTTTTTTAATACTACACTTTTATTTATAAAATCTTTTCAACTGATGTATTAATAAAATAAATTGTTAATTTAAAAATTTATTAATATTACAAATTTTTTAATTATTTATTTACAGGTGATTCATAAAATATTTCCAAGTAAATTGTAGAGTTATTGTTTTTGACTGGTATATCAAAAAAAATAAATGAAAACTTGTTTAATTTAAAATTTATCTTTAAATTGTCTTTTAATATTATAGAGGGTTTAAATTTCTTACATATTTTTAATTAATTTTATAAAAAATTTTTATCAAATATAATATTTCTTTAATTTAATAATTTTAATTATGAATCTTTTAGCAAATTATTATTGAACTCTTGATTTAAACATTCATTTATATATATTTTTTTAATTTAATGTTATATATTGTATCTTAATTATTAATATTATTCTATCTTATTTTATTACCATTAAATTTAACTTCCTTTTTATTCATCATTTATATTTTTATTATTTGAATCATTCATTATAAATTTATTTATCGAAACCTCATTTTACTATTTCATATTTTCCTTAATGTTTTTTGTCAATAATTTATTTTTGAATACCTTTTCTTACTGATTTATACTATATTCAAAGCTTTCTTATCTTGATTTATTATTTTTTATTTAAATAAAGTAAAATAAAATATCTAATAAAAATATAGCATTTATTTTTTACTCTTTTAAACTTTCTATTTCAAATTCTTATTCGTGACTTAATAATTTTTTGGCTACACTTTATTTAAATTGGTATTATTATCTAGGTTAGTTTATTTATATATTTTCAATATTTGTATTCTTTAATTAATTACAATCTCTTTTTTGAGCAGAGGCTATTTTAATTCTACCTAGATTTTAACTTTTTTTAATTCTAAAATAAAGCATAAATAGTTTTTCTAAATATTCTCATAAAATATTTAATTTATAAAATAATTTTACAGTTAAGGAGAATGAAATCTATTAGAATTATGGTTTTTATTATTAAGATAAAAAGTATCAAGTTAGTTAAAAAAAATATTTTTTTAAACTACATAATTATTAGAAATATTTTATTTAAATTAATTTTTTTCACTATCTTAATAATTGGTGGCCTTGTGGTGGAATAATTATTAAATTTTATCATTTTATTAATACTATTTTGATTTATTTATTTATTAATATTTATTATTTTCAATCTAAATAGGTAGATATTATATTTTTTTAACTAAAAATGAACCATTTTCATTTTAAGGTGTATTATTATTGTGTTTGTTTAATATTTAATTTGATAACTTTTAATGTGAATTTTATCCTTCGACTATGCTTGACTATTATCGGCTTTATATAATCATGTTAGTTAATAATTTAAATTTTATTTTTATTTTTTATTTTTTAGGTTTTAATAATAGCTAACATGTTTTTTATTAGAAAAAAACTTTTAAATAAACTGAATACTTTCTAATTAAGAATATGTATTCTTTAAATATATTAAATAATAAACATGAATTTTTAGGCTAAAAAATAATACTTATAGATATAATTTGAGTATATACTTTTTTTACAATAAAATTATAAACATTATTTTAATTTTATGTATTTCAGTCTATTTTATGGATTAAATAACATTCATTACATCTAGAAAATTAACATTTGTCACATTAATAAGTCCCATATTCAATAGGGTAAGCAGCGCTTCGGCAAACACTACATGGTTAAGCTTTATTTTTATCAGCGTATATAATTGTTTCACTAGACCAATATCGTAGTTGTTTTTTTTTAGTACTGTTTTCTGATTGTTTTTAAGGTGATTGGTCGTCGTTAATATTATATTAATTTTGATTTATGTTTGATTCATTCTCGATAATTTCAAAACAATTATTACAAAAATCTCTTTACTCTAATTTGTTTTTGGCACAGTTTAAACATTTTGTGATTTCACATAGATCACAGTGGTAAAAATAAGAATCTAAGATGTGTACATTGCAAATGAAACATTAAATTTTATTAAAATCTTCTTATTGGGTTTCGATTTTCTATAATTAATGATCTTCTAAACAGCGAACCATCTTTTCTTATTCTTTTTAATCTTCCTATTTCTGTTAATTTTCCCAATTCATAATATCATTTATTTCTTATAAGTTAATTTCCTATTAATTTTGCTAAAATATATTGGTCTAATTTTCTTTATTTTTCTGTAATTTTTTAATCAAATAAGATATGTAATTTGCTAATTATTCATTCGTAATGCATTAGTCTTTCAAATATTAGGGTAAATTTTCCGCTTCTTTGTCATTAAATAAATTTTAAATATCTTATACAATACATATACTTTCCCAAAATGATATTTCCATACCAAAATCTTCCATTTTTAATATGAGATCTCTAGGATATATCAAATAAACTTGAGTAGAATTAATTTCGAATCCTTATTACAATTGGCTAATATTTTCATTATATTCTCTTAAAGTTTACTCAACGAATTCCTAGTATTAATTTATATTAATGTCAATATTTTCCAATAAAGTCTTCTGCATAATTTGAATATAATGTCTTTATGAAGGAACAATATGGGACATCCCTTCATATATTTCAGCATTTTTAAGATATTCAGATATTTGAGTTGCCAAAATTAATCCTTCGTCGACTGGATCCAAAATATCTACTAGTTAATCTATCAACTATTCGTTTTCTCCATCTTTTAAAAATTATATATATTTATTTAAAAGATAAATTTTTATAATTATTTTACCTTAAGATATAATTTATTTTATCAGTTCTATAAATTTATGTTTTTGAATAAAACCAAATTCGGAAAATCTCAGTAAATGTCTTTCTAAATCATTGATTGTATACTTATGTTTTTTTAATTCTTACGAGGTTTTTAATATTATATCATTATATTATTACCTGACTATCTCTTCGTAGAACACATAGCTACTATAACTTTTAGAAAATTCACTTACTTAAACCTCTCCTTAAAAAATAATTAAATAATTATTTGCATAGTATATATATATAACTTAGGTATTATACCTGAATTAGTGTAATCTAAAGCTATAGTTAATTTTTAAATAATTTATTCTTTAAAAGGATCTGAAAAAGATAAATCTTTTAAAAATCGGTAAAATTCTTATAGAGTAACTTTATTTCCCAATTTTTGAGCTTTTTGAACAAAATTTTTTAATTGCATACTGACCTTTCGTCTATTTTTTCTTATACCCTCTAAAACAGTTATAAAAGCTCTATTTAATTGGACTTCATCTAAATCATAGTGATCTCCACCAAAAATTTTTTCATTTTCAAAATTTTCCACAGTTTCTTTAAAATTTGTGTATTACAAACCTTCTTTGTTTTTCATAATAATAGACTAAATTCTATGATGAATATTACTATTTTAATTAAATTATTCGCGATTTTTTTAACTTTTTTACTAAGATACATTTATTTTAGAATCTTATGCTAAAGGAGACACAATTCTTTCGTTAAAATCATCATCACTTCCTTATTTAAATTTTTAATTAATAAAAATAAAAATTAAAGCCTTTATATTAAATTTATAAAAATTTTACTATGGGTTTGGATATTGATATTCTATTATTAATACTACTGCTATTATTATTTAGATTTTTCATTAAACTTTTATATTTGATTCACTGTACCAATTGATAATGTAAGACTTATATAGCCTTCAATATTTTGATTTCTCAAATTTTAAATTTCATATTCTTAATTCTCACAAATTATTAATGGATAAACGTTATTTTAAAGAAGCTAAAGTTAAATTATTCTTTTATCACCACTTTGTATAGATAGAGAATTGTATATTGATTAAAGATTAATTTTACAAATTCCTATTAATTTTTCTTCTTTTTTTAAAGTTTAAAATTGATTGCCAGTTTATTATTTTTATTATAATCCCCATAATTCTATCATGAAAGGAATTTTATTCATTTTTAATACATTTTCGGTGTAAACTGGGAAAATTGTCTAATAATTGTTAAAAAACTCAATTTTATGTATTATATAAAATATTATAAATAAATATTTAATTGTATTACTTAATGAAAATCCATATCAATAATATCTTAAAAGTTATTTTTGTAAATTTATGTTTCTATTTTATCTGTTTTACCATATAACTTATATCTTAAAAATACCTCTTAGTACTAATTATTTAACTATTTTAAATTTTAAATTTGTAATAACATCTGACAGCCGATATCTTCAACTTTTTATATAGCGGTCTTAGATGCCATTTACTCCATTTCTTATATATTTCTTTAATTTTTAACTTAGTCTTTTAAACCTTTATCTAAAGATAGGAATATATTTATAATACCTATAAGAGAATCTTTATTTTGTTTTCTATAAACAAGTGGCAAATATTAATATATATTATAATATAAAAAAAAAAACTATAAAAGATATTTACTTAGGATTAAGTTAGGCATCTGGGGAAAATACTTCAACTTATAAATTAGAGAAATATTTGTCTTATACAATTAAAGATTCCAAAGTTATTTTACCAGACCCTATTATATTTTTATCCCCTAAATGATTTTCTAACACTATGTTTAGGATTATAGGGCTTGCTATAAATGTTGCCATATTAAATTCATTAAATTATAAGTTTTATGGATACTCTTAATTATACAAATATTCGAGGTTTTTTTCCGCTTTCTATGAGACAAATATCTTGTTATATACTATTTATTTTTAGTTCTATGAGAGTCCAGGTATGTCACATTCTATATAGCATTTTTTACCCTTGAAATGAAAAATGTATATATATTTTATATTTATAAAATAATGTAAAATTACCATAAATCTTTATTTATAAAGCTAATTTGAGACTTTAAAAGTCTAAACTTTTAAAACCATTCTTTTGATTTCTTAGATTTTCATTTTTCTTGATTTTATTTATTCAGATAATTCTTAAATATCTTAATCTTCATCAGAAAAATCCTCAAACTCCCCAACTTTTCCAAATAATTCAGCTTAATCCATCTTTAATTATAGAAGGTCAATTTCAGTCTATTTGTTTGCCTTTTAAAGTAATTTTAATTTTATATTTTTATTTTTTATTGAAGATATTATATATAAATACCTTAAATATATCTTAAATTCTACTGTATGCTTCGTTTTTTTGAGCTTCTTCTAAATCCATTTATTTTTTCAAATTTTCTAGATATTTTTATTTTTTTATCTACTCTAATTTTAGCATTTCCTTTTTCATTTCTAAATCTTGTAACTATTTTTAATCTAAATATTATATTTCCTTTTATTTTTTTTCAATTTCCTTTTATTTTAAATCATATTCATAATTATTTTATTATTATTATTTTAAGAATTCATCATTTTAACTACGTTAATTGTTTTAATGATCAAAAGTTCCAGTTGATTAGGTTTTATCTGGATTTTTCTCATTATTATTCAAATTTTATGCATTTTATTATTATTCTATATTTTACGAACTTAATTTATTTTAAAATGGAATTCTTTATTTACCTTATAAAGTGCTTTATTATTCTGAAATTTTCCTTTAAAATGTTTATTCTTCTTATTATTTTATAACTGCTTATTCCTAAAAGTAATTTTCTTATTAAGCTGGGTTTTATTATTAATTTTGATTGTTAATATATTAGTTTATATCTTTGTATACACCTTACTGCTATTTAATTTTTTAAGTAAAAACACTAGATAAAGATATTTCAATTTCCCCTATTTTTTAATTTATATCTGCTTTACTACATTATTATTGTGGCCTAATAATAGGAAAAACAGCATTTAAATCTTCAAAAGGCTAAGTATCTTATTCAGCAATTTTTTTTTTTAGAAATAAAAGTGTATTTACTATAACATTTCCAACTACTTTGTTATTCCTCATATCTAAAACATCTATTTTAATTCTAACCATATCTGACAGGTATTTATGAAAAAGCATAATTGGACACCTTACTTCATATTATCTTTCTTTAGGAAAGGAAATTAGCTCCTTTAAATTATTTGAATACATATTTAATTTATAAAATACAAAGTTATTTATTCATCCATTTAAATTTAATATTACCTCATTACAATTTTCGGCAACATAAATAAGTCCATCTTGTTGACCCCAAAATTTAACTTTTAGTTTGGTATTTTCAATCGGAAAAGTAGTTTTTAAGTTTAATAATGATCCAAATTTAATCAAAAAATATCCATAAATATTTTTATTGTTTTCTGTTCCTGGAGGTAAAATTATTTATTTTTGACTAGCTTCAATATTGTAAGCATCCACTTAAAGCATAAATATATAAATTAATTTGATTTTAAGAAATTAACATAAAAAATAGTATTTTATTCTTTACCTTAAAAACTTTACTTATTTTACATGTTATTAAATTATTTTAAAAATAAAGAAATAAATTTAATTTTTATTAGAATTAATTAATTGTTTTTTATTATTTGAATTTAATTTATTTTATTTTGAAAAAAAAAATATTTGCTCGTTGTTTATTAAATAATTTCAATTACTATAATAAAAGAAAATATTTTATTGTAGTATTAATTATTTTATTAGTATTTAATTGCAAAATTTTGTTGTTGGTATTTATTATTATCAATATTACGTTATATTTTAATTCTTTTAAAATTTTTATCAATTTCGTTAAACTAAATTAGATATATATTCTTTTAATTTATAGCATGAATATTATATAAGAATTTTTTTTATTAAATTACAAACTAAACTATAAAAGAAGTAATATTTACATTTAATCAATATTGAAATAAAAATATTATTAATGTAGCAATTCTAAACTGAATTTTATTTAAAAAGAAATAAAAATTTGAACACTAAAAAAAAACTTATTATGAATGAAAGCAATAACTCACCATAAATGGTAAGCAGTTTTCTCCAGATAATACCTGAACATGAAGAAGACATAATTTTAAAAAAAAACCAATTATTTAAAGGGTTTAATTCTGATGAAAAAAAAGTTAGTGAAAATAATAGTTATTCTGATAAAAAAAATAAAAATTATAATTATCTCACAAATTCTTTTGAAACTTAATCTTTTAAAGAATAAAATGTTCCTGAGGTAAATTATAATATTAACTTTACTAGGGATTATAATTTTCCGAAAACTGCATAATAAATATCTGTTGTGTAAAAGCTAGTTTAAACTGATGCTAATATAAATAACGAAAAGTCTTATATGCCAAATATGGGAAATAAAATTTTTTCCAATAAGTAAAATAAATAGACCCTTTCTTTTAATAGGTGATTATATTTAGATTTATAATATATATTATTATATACAGAAAAATTTAATGTTATAAATATATTTATCATTGAAATATTTTATTAAATATAAGTATATAAAACTTGTAAATTTAAGAATAATAAAACAATGAAAGTTAACTTCAACAATAAAATGGTAAAAGTTTTAGATTAAAATTATATTCTTGCAGTGATGGAAAACAAATTGATCAATTTTAATCAAATTACTAACATTTAGATGTGCAGAATTAGAACAAAAACGATATAAACTATTAATATTAACTGGAACAATATAATGATGAAGATAAATAAAATTCTATCTACTCCTAGGAATAAAATTAATACTATGATAATTAATTATAAGACTATTTATAGAATGAAGAAAATACTTAAATTATTGAGGGTGATTAGAAAAATAAAATTTATTCATAGTAAGAAAATTAACAATAATCTGATAAGTACCAAAATTAAAAAAGCTTACCTTCTAGAACCCTTTAAAGCATATTAAATAGTTTGAAATAAAAAGAAATTGAATAAAAAATGCAAGATGAAATGATTTAGGATGAATAATATGACAAACTATTGTAGTAAAATTAATATGATTATTAAAAACAATTAAATTAATATTCAAAACAAAATATAAAAAAGTTAAAAAAGAAAAAAAATTAAAAATTTCCAACTTAGAATAATCAAGAAAAAAAAATAATTTATAAAAATATTGGTATATAGAAAAATAATTAATAAAATTCAATGTAAAATAGTAATTATAATTTTGTCTAGAAACTAAGACCGAAATGTAAAACAGGAAATAATTAGTATGATAAATAATATGATCATTAAAATTCTATAGATAAAAAACAAAATAGTCAATTCATAAATATTCCGACTTTGGATTTTTATTAATTAAAAAAGTAAAATTAATAAGTAGCTCAATAAAATTTTATGCAAGATAGCTAAGAATAAATTTAAGATAATAATTTAGAAAATAAAAATAAATACTAAAATTAAAATTAAAATATATTACATTTTGAGAATAATTAATATATTATTGATAAATAAAAGTTATAAAATTAAAGTATTCCATAATAATAAAATAGAATTTAATTCTAATAGTCATAATATAAAACTAATCATATAAGCTAAAATACGAATATTAATTGTTCAAATTAAAATTTATACTCAAATTAATCCTAAAATTATAAAAAAAGAAGTTCTTTTGATTATAATAATCGTTTGTAAAGTCGTCGAGAAAATTAATTTCAAAAAAGTTTTTATCTAGAAAAGTAATAAAAATAAAATAAAATTAGAAAATACAACTTGAGTATGGATAATATAGAGTAAAAATATGTTGAATTAGAAAGTACTAAAAATAATTTTAATGAATAAAATAAAATTAACATTTAAAACAGAAGTTTATATAAAAAATAACCCTTAAAAAATCCCTAATTTAGAAATAGCCAGTTGTTTATGAAGTTATAATAAGATCATAAATAAATTTATGAATTTAATTAAATATCAAATTTATAAAAATAAGATAATTTTAATCAAAGTAGATAATAATAGCAGAATATTCCTTCTTTTAAAAATAACGGTATAAAAAATTTTTTAAATGAGTAAATTATTCAAGATGATAATTTAAAATGCAGAGAAAAAATGCAACATAATTAACTTTAGAATATTGAAAATTTACCATAATAAATAAAAAATAAACCTATCAGTTTTAACAAAGATTGTTAATAATAAGAAAGAAGGAAAAAATTAAACAGTACGTGTATGGAAAAATTTAAAAAATGTGTGTAAAAAGATTTTGAAAGAGATGACTTAAAAAAAGTATACATTTCTAATAATAATTAAAAATAATTAGAAAAAAAAATATTTGGTAAGTTTTAAAGTAAAAAATTGACAGATATAAATTTTAATTAATTAAGTGACAATAAGATTTAAAAAAATTAAACAGATAAGAAAGTGATATAATAAACCAAGTGTAGTACTAACAGTGATTTAAAATAAGACAACAAAATTAAAAGACCATAAACTTAAAACTAATAATATGAATAGTACAGATTGGAAAATTACAATTAACATAATATATTCTAAAAAAATTAATAAAAATAAGGGATAAAATGCATTTTAAAAAACTCAGGAAGTGGGTTTTATATTTTTACAAATAATTAATAAAAAAATAGAAGGTTAAGGGTCAGTTCAGCAGAATTTTTGTACCAAGATTCCCCATAAAATTTATGTGTAGAAAATAGTATTCCATATAGTAAAGTTAATTTAACAAATTTATAAGGGTAAATTTGGAATGGAGAAAACGATTAATTTTATAAAAATAAAGACCTAAATTTAAATATGCATAACTAATGTTTTAGATATAATCAATAGAATCAATAATTATCATAATCATTAATTTTTAATAAATGAATTTCCAATTTTTGAATTATAATAATAACATTTACATTAATATAACTTTATACATAATTATATTATATATAATATAAATTCACCATTTTTTTTTTAATATTGATAATTTATTAAAACAGTTTTAAAATAATATTTATTATATTTTTTGAGCTATTCGTTAGAATTAGAATATATTGGTTTTTATTTGATAACTTTAAATATTTTTTATAAAGCGGTTTAAATCAAGAATGTCAAGAATGTAATTGATAGACACAATTATTAAAAAATTCAAACTTAAATTGTTTTAATATTAAGTTATTTTAATTTAAATAGATTTTATTAGTAGCTTTACATTTAATATCCTTTAATTAAAATATATTTCATATCTAGTATAAACAATTTTAATAAAAAATAAAAAAAAAAATTAAAATAAAATAAAAAGAAGACAATGCAAAAAAGTTAAAATCCCTAATATTAATATTATAACAAACAAATGGATTCTGGGAGTGCTAAAATAACAAGTATTTAATGAAATATAAAAATAAAATTATAAATAAATTTTTATAATTTAACAAAAAAATTTTCGAAGAAAATAAAAGTAATGATATCAATAATATGAAAGTTGTAAATGTTAGAAAGGCTGAGTTATAAAAAATTGGTTATTAAAATATAGATCAATGGTTAGCGGACGAAAATAATATTTATGTTGGGAGGAAAAACAGATTTTTACCATAACTTTAAGAATCAAAATTTCATAATCCTTTTCCTATAAATAAGAGTGTAATATTTCTTATTTTATAGTACTATTATTTATTAATGTTTATAATTTTTTATTATAGAATACTAGAGAATAGGTTATATAAAAATATCGAGAGTATCTAAGTTAAAATTAAGAATTATTAGAATCTTTAGATGAATTGAAAGGTAAAAATTTAGGATGTTGGTGTCATCCAGAAAATTGCCATGCTGATGTTTTAATAGAATTTATTAAGAAGATGGAAAAACAATAAAATATTTAAAAACAAGAAAAATGAATTATAATAAATAAATTAATGTTTATTTATAATATTAAAATTTTAGTAAATTTTTAATTAACTTTATATGTTGATAGCTAAATATATAATATATTTCTAAAACCTTCAATAATTTATTATAATTTAATTTATTAAATTATATTAATTTGGACTTAATTATATCAAAAAATAAAAAATTCTAATAATAAATACAAAAAATTAATAAAAATTAAGAATCAATAAAGGATGCCAAAAAAACTTCATAACGTTTCTAAAGCCAATTTGGCAGAAAAATATAAGGTGAAATTTATAAATGATATAATTTTTATAAATTTTAATTAATAGAAAAAATAAATTTTATATTAGGAATAAGGGAATGATAAAATGAAATTAGAAAAATTTGTACAAGCCATAAAATTATATAGTTAAGCAATTAGCGAAAATGATAAAATTCCTGCTTATTACAATAATAGATCGCTCGCTTATTTTAAAAATTATTAATTTTCTGAGTCTTTGTAAGATGCTGAATAAGCCATTAAATTAGATATATAATACGTTAAGCCTTATTTAAGAAAAGCATATGCATTAAGATAATTAGATTAATTAAAGGTTTGAATATTTATATATATCATATTTTTAAACCATATAAGATATAAAATAGATTATACAAAATTACCAAATTTAATTGAATTTATAATTTAAAGGAATCTGTAGAATTTTTAGAAAAAAGTAAAAATTTATTTAAAAATGAGGAAGAAAATAAATTAATTTTGGAGCTCTATGACTAACATTAAAAAGAATTAAATGAAGTATTTAAAATATATTTTATTTATATAAATTTTACTTAAAATTTTATTTTAAGTAGATTTTAATCTTAATTTTTTTTGAAATTTTATTATTTTTAAACTTGATATATTTAAATTGGTAGTTAATTTATTTTTAATTAGATTTATACTAATATAAATACCAATAAAGATAGTTACTAAAAATTTACAAACTTAAAAAATTCCTTTAAGAGTAATGTTTTAGCTGAAGTTAGTAAAGTAGATTTATATTTTTAATAAGATATTGAAAGAGGTATTTAAATGACTTAGGATGTTAAAGTAAACTCAATTATATAAACAAAAGAGTTTTTTATTTTACATTTTTAATCTTTATAAAAAAGAAAGGTGAAGAAATATTGTTTATTCCTTTAAAAGAAATGATGAATATTAATTATGCGCTTGAATACTGTGAAATTTTGCATAAATTGGAGAAAAAGAATAAAAATTGGTAAAAAGAAATAGGAAATTAAATTATTTTACCCTTATTTTTGTTATAAGAAAAATAAAAATAAGATTCATATTGGAAATATTATATATCAATTCTTCCTGAACACTATGACACAAACCCTTTATATTATAAAGAAGAAGAATTTAAATTTTTACAAAATACACCATTTATAAGTAAAAAATATATTTTAAGAATTTATCTCAAAATAATAGAATTTAAACACTATTTTATATTTTAAGACTATATTAAAGAGAAATAATAGGATATATAAAGTGACTATTAATAGCTTAAAGATTTATTGTAAGAAGATTTAAACATTAACTTTGATGATTTTAAATGGGCATATGTCACTTGTAATAGTAGATAATTTGGAATTTCAAATGATAATAGAAAAAATAATGCATTGGTTTAATTAGCAGGTAAATCACTATTATTATATATAATATTTATTGGGTGTTTATATAATATATATTTTATAAAAGATATGATAAATCATTCAGGAAATCCTAACTGTGAGTGGGTATTTAATGAATAGAAAAATGGTTTGTAGATTAAAGCTCTAAAAGAAATAGAAAGAGGAGATAAAGTAATTAAAATATATATATTTTCGACTTTATAGAATTAAATATTTAATTAATACAGATCACATATAGTTATGGAAATAAATCTAATGCGAGATACTTATTAAACTATGGATTTGTAGTAGACTAAAACTACGATGATGAAACACTTATTCCACTGTAATTTGATAAATAAGATGTTTTATATGCAAAAAAGTTAGAATTTGCAGGGCTAAAAAATGAATTGAAAATAATGAAACTCTAGTAGGTTTATGATAAATTTGAAAATAATAAAACATATGGATTTTTAAGGTATATTTTAATTGATGATGAAAATGTATTGTTAAAATTGTAAGATATTCACAAGAAAAAAATGGAAAAAGAAGGGTCGGATTTACCATATAATCCTATAAACACTCCGTAATATTATTGTTAATAGCATATTTAATCAAATTATTAACCTTAAATTTATTAAAAACAATTAGTCCTATCAACTTGAAAATTGAATAGAAAATGTGGGCAACTTTAAATTTAATATGCTTTTAATAACTGTAATAATATCCATAAACTTTGGAGGTATACATATAAATCATTTATTTATATATATATATTCATTTTTTTTTTTTTTATAATTTTTATAATTATTATAGGAAGATTATTAACAATTAAAAAATACAAACTTATCTTCGAATTAAAGAAATTGCTTGACTATAGTAACTGGAGAAAAAGAAGTAATATAATATTTAGTTATAATTTTATTTACATTAAAGTATTTTAAATTTATTCACAACCAAGATATTGTTCTCTATGTTATCAACCTCGTAACTAATGATAGATCTTATGTCTAAGGAAAATAAGGTAGAAAATAATAAGAAGATTTATAAAAATAATTAATATTAAATTTTATTTATTTTTTAAGGAGCTATTATAATCCCTTAAAGATCCTAAGTACATGCCATATGCTAATTATCTTTTGAAAATCGTACTTGGCTTATTAAAAAAATGAAATAATTTTTACTCAGTTTTTTAGTGTCAATAGAAAAATTTATATTTACAATTATATGGATAAAATTAATTTTATAGTATGATATAAAAATATTTAATATACAAAAATATACTTATATGGTGAAATTTATGATTAATATAAATATACAATAAATTAATGATTATAATAAAGTTACGAAAATTGTTTTATCATAAAAAAATTTAACAATGTTTAACTTGGTCTTAAGGTTTTTAATAATTGTTTAAATTTATTGTTTCATTGCTTCTCTTTAAACCTTCGTTTTATGTATTTTATTTAGTATAATTTATAAATTCTTTATTCTTTTTGCTTTAATTAGATTTATATTCTTCATTTAGCTATTATAAACTTTTGGAAAAATAAACTATTTAATTTTCCTGTTCTAGCAAATAAATTTAATTATTTTTTTATTTTGCAGACATATTTTATTAATTTATTTATGAGCTGTTTGAAATAAATTTTTAATTGTTTTATTTACTATAAGTTATATTTTCACTTTAGTCAGAAATTATGTTGTTACTTTCTTATTTGCTATGTTCGGCAAAATTATTTGGTTTAATTTTATAATATTATTCAGTTTCGGTATCATAATAAAAATATAAATTTTGTTTACTAATTTATTTTAACAAAAAGCAAAAATGTTGACAACAGTCTAAATGATCAAACAAATCGTTTTAATTAATTTTTGTAACGTATTCAATAATAGTTGGCTGTTAATAAACTTGATTAGAAGGTTTATTTTTATGAATGCTAATTGGAATACTATTTTTATTCTAAATTCTTTCTTAATTCTAAGGAGAAAATACTTTATAAAAATTTTAATTAAAATTTGGCTATTTGTTGCAATTTTTTTAAGAGTCATTTTTATATACTTAATTTTATTTATCTTCCTTAATTTAATCCTCATCATTTATTCTTTTTTCTAAGGTAGTGGCAAATCCTAAATCTTCGATTTTTTTATAAGAATTTTAGTTTATATAATTGGGATTCGCATTGGCTAACCATGGCCTATCATACTTTCTATCTTTATAATAATTTTAATTATTACAACTACTATTATTTAAGTTAGCACTATTTTGCGTTTAATTCTGAGAAAATATTTTTTGATTTTCATTTATGTTAAATTATTAATTATTTTAATTATTTTTTTAGTTCAAATCATAATTGTTTAAAATTGTATTTAGATAATTTGTATTTTCTTAAGATCCAAACTAATTTTTTATTTCAATATCCTTTTAGGACTATTTTCTGCTTCTCGGACTTATATTTTTATTAGAAACATCGTTTGATTTTTGACTATTAATTTTTTTATCACCAAAGTTTATATTTTTATCGAAATTTTCATTTTCATTTTGATTTAAGTTTTATATTTAGTTATTTTAAGCACTATTCAAGTTTAAACTATCAGGAAATTATTATTAGGCCAAATATTTTACTTTTTCATTGTATAGTCTTTCTGATTTATATTATTAAGATTTAAATTATTATTTAAGCTATTAAAGTATTTGGTTGTTCATTTAAGGAGATTGAAAATTCATATTTAAATTCCTGTTCATTTGGTTGATACCATAATTATTAATAGTATTTTAATCAATAGAACTTTTTTTCGAAACTTATTTGGAGGTGTAAGAAGAAAATGGATTTTTTTATTTAAAACTAGCATACTGACTATTTTACTTTTATTCTCTGTTTTTAGAATTTTACCTTATATTAGTTAAAGATACAGGCTATTTATATTTATCTATAGAGGTATTTATTTTTTATTATTCGTTTGCTGTAACATAATTTTCAGCTAATGATTACATCTAAGGTTGTGCATTTCTCTAAGCCAAACTAGGGGTTTTACTTTACGATAATTGTTTTATTTCCAAATTTACTTGTAAATTTTGATTTAGATTTTCCAATGATGGCCTTAAATTTTATTATAATCTGTTCTGAGTTTTCTAAGAATTTTTTGTAGTTTAAATTGGTTCTGCATCTATTTACGTATATGATGTAACTTTATCAATGTTATTTTATTTTTTCAATTATTTATTTTAATCAGTTAAAATAATATCATGCTGACTCTGTGTATCAATTTTTTATGGCAAATCAAATTTTGTATGCTCACTCAGCTAAGAATTGTATAATTATTTATTTTAATATTCATTTTATTAAATTTATTAAATATTTTCTTAAGAATATTTCGACTGGATGCTGGCTTGTGTCAGATATTTGTTATCACATTATTTTTAAACGGATTATTTAATATTACTAATTTTTTAATTTTTTTTGGGAGAATTAGGTTAACTTGAAATGATATTGGACGATCTTGTGTTAATATTTTGGTTTTAATTTTAATGGTGAATTTATATTTGTTGTTTACTTTTACTAAAATTTTATTTATTATTTTATTACTATTATTGTTTTATATTTAATTAAGAATTTCTTTTACTACCTTTCTACCTTGACAGGTTATTGGTCTAATTATGAAAAGAACTTTAATTTGATTTGTTTTGTATATTTTGCTAGCTTCCTCCTAAAATATTTATTAATCTGTGTTTGCTTTTTTCTTTTTGCTAGTTCTACTAATTTTTTTATTTTTATTATGGGTTTATGTTTTTTAAGGCATTTTCTGTTCTTTCTATAAAATATTTAGATGTTTTACTTAGTACATTTATTTTTTCTTATTCGGTTTTTACTTATTATTCCTAGACATATGAATTACTTCGATGATTATTCATAACTTATTAATTATAATTATGGAAACTTGATTTTTATTTTTATTAATTTTAATTTTAATTGAATAGAGTTTCTTAATCGAAATACTTATCCAAATTTAATTAAGAATTTACTTGTTTTTTTATATTTTTATTATTAATCGATAATCTTGAAGAGTCCTATTATTTTTAATTAGTCAAAAACATCTTTTAATCGAATGTTTCGCATTTCTAAAGTTTAATTAAATTATTTTTAGAATAATCTTACGAATTATTAATTTACATATTCTGATCAAGATAATTAGAATCTTTCGTGTTATAATAACTTTAATTTTACGTATAAAATATTGACTCATTAATTACAATAGAATTTTACGATGTTTAAAATATATTTTACATATCTTTTTATTATATTTATTTTTCCTTTTCGGGATTTATATCAATATTCGGGGAGTATAGTTAGGTTAAATTTTTTTAACATTATTGATTTTAAGTATTTTAAGAAGAATTTTATAAATTTGTTTTGGCTCCTCTAAAAGATCTTTAGTACATTTGTCTATTATTTTAGTTTTATTCTTATAGTTTTACTACTTCTTATTTTTAAAATTGGGGAATATTTAAATTAATATTATCTTATTCCTTTTTTAAATTACTTTAATTACCATACTACTAACCTAAAATTTGACTAAAATTTTATATTTATTCATATTATTGTGTATTTTGCATATTTTTATTTGAATCAGATTTAAATTCAAATTCATCTTTACTTTTTTTCAGCGAATTTTATATTTTTTGCTCCGAATTAAAGTTATTTTAATAAAATTGACTATTAATTTTATTTAGATCAGCAAAAGCAGAGAAACTATTTTTTTAATTAAGATTATCTTATAAATTATAATGAGACTTTTAGTTTTTAAAATAATTAATGGGTGTTTATTCTACTGAATTTTCCTCGGTAATTAAAAATATTTTGCAATTTTTTTAAGATTTTTCTTTTGCATGAATTGATTGATCTTCTTATTGTAATATTCTATTATTTTAATATTTTTAATCACTTTGACATTAAATTTACGTTTATGAAAAATATTTATCATAAGTTTAGTTAAGTAGTGGGCTTATAATAGATTGAGAACTTGATTTTAAAGAAATCTATTAACTTTAATATCTATTTTATTCTTGATTATTACTATTTTATTTTATTTTTTAATTTTATTAGTTTTGATGTTCTGAATGAATGCTAACTATCATTTTCTAATTTTCATATGGATATATTTTTTTGCCTTTGTTTTCTTAATCTTGCACTAATACTTACGATTTGTAGATTTTTTTTAAATAAGGATTTTATCTTGGTCTGCTATAGTTTTTATTTTCATATTGATCTTTTTATTATAAGTGTTCTTTAGAACTTCCATTATTTTATTTTGTATTTAAATAACTGTTGTTTGGTTATTTAAAATAAAGTTAACTCATTGCTTTATAAAAACTATTTGATTGAGTATTATTAAATCTGCAATTTTCTGTATTTTTTGCCTGAATATAAAATTATTCGTTTTTTTTTTTTTTTATAGAAATAATTTTATTTTAAAATAATATATGCAAATTTATTTAATTCATTATATATTTTGGTAATAAAATATTATATATTAAATATAAGTTAATTATATTTTCTAATAATAAATATAATGTTTAATAAATGTTTAAAGTTTAAATTGTAAAAATTTATAAGAAATATTATAATTATAATATGAAGGAAACTATCACTAATAAAATTTAAAAAGAAATTATAAATAAATATCCTGATAAAGCTATATTAATCAAAGAATACCACTTTTTTTATAATATTTTTTAAAATCAATAAACCTTATTTCTAGCTTATAATTTATTTCCTTAAGAATGAATTAATTTTAATAATTTAATATTATCATTAATTTATTCACTTGATTAATTAGTATTTACTCCTATTTGGCCACTACTATTCCTATACTAAAAACTGTTTTCTAGGTGTGAAAAAGATGAAACTGAAGATGTTTCATCACTGTTAAGTGTATTTATATTTTAAAAGATTTTTTAATACCTTTAGCTCTGAGTATTGTTTTAATTACTTAAAAATTGGTCTTAAAATTAATCTTACAATTATTAAAACTACTTTTACTGACTATTGTCTAAAGTATTACTATTGCTTTGGTCGTTTATACTACTCAACAAATTATTAGTTTTCTAACTTAATAATTACTGTTGCTATTATTTTTATTCTTCATTTTCTTATTAATTTATATAATTGATGTCTTTATTTTCCTACTTTTTAGATTAAGATTTATCTTAAAATTATAAATTAACTTAATAATTTTATTTGTTTAAGTTGATTTTTTCTTATTGTAAAATTTGATTTTTTAGCTCTCTTTTTGTCGGGGATTGTACAAGAGATATATCTTTAGAAAAATCTTTTGTAAAATCTTTCGATTAGTACATATTATTACTTTATGGGGGTTTTGCGTTTATGTTATTTTATTTATTTTGAAAAGAGCTTTAAGATTAGACGGATGTAAGTTGCTAAGTAGGTTATTATTTTTATTAAAAATAAGAAACTTAATTTCCCTATTTAGATAAACTCACATTTTTTCTTTCTTTGTTATTCTGAATTATATTTTAGATATTTTTCGCAGCTGTAATGTTAGAGTCGAGTCGTTAAACATTGTTTTATTATTTTCTAACAGGACTTTTACTCTTATTTACATTTTATTATATGTTATAATAATTATAAATATTAACAGCTGGAACATTTTGACTTGTCTTCTCCTAAAAAGACTACTGCTCATTTTGCTATTTCGCTTTGACTTTTTTTAATTCCTCTCTACTTTCTTTGATGAATTATTAATTATTTTAAAGGTTATTGTGAGATTTTTCTTTTTGAAATTAAAAAAATGAATTTTTCCCATGTAAATTTTTTAATGAAACTGACCCCTTTTATTAATTTTACCCTCTTGGAGTATAACTTTCTGTATTCATTTATTATTATTACATACTCGTATTGTCATTATTTTATTACAAATTATAATCTATGCTATTTATTGATTATTACTATTATTATTGTTGTTAACCAATTAAATTCATACTTTTTTAAGATTAATGTTATTTCATATAAGTACTTTTATCATTTTAATATTAGTGTATTATAGAGGTTTTAGTTTTTTCTCTATTATAGTTTTATTATTTTTATCGATGGTTTGGTGATTAATATGATATTTATTTTATCTTTTTCTCTTTTTATCCGTCTTTTCCATTACCATTTTTAAAAAACTGATTAAAATTAGACTCAGAGTTATTTTTGTATTTTAATAATATTTTTTGACTGGATGAATCTTTAGCTAAATCAATTTAATTGTGATTGCCATTAACTATTTATGTGTCCTTAGAGTAATAAAAATTGTGAGTTGTAGATTTTTATTTATTTAACTTTTTTTAATAATTAGGTTTTTCATTTGATTGCTTAGATAAGTTGATTTTATTTTGAGACTAAAAATAATTGTTAAATTCTATATTTTAAGAGGAGTTTTTTGCGCTTTAAGCGTAAAACTTTTGAGAACTTGGCAAGTTTTATTATAAATTTGAATAATAAGGCGATTAATAAGGTAAATTATTCTACACTTTATGGTTAGTTAGATCGTTATTATTAATTTGGCCTTAAAAGTTAGAATTATTATAATGATCCTATTATCTGTAATTATTAGCCGGAGAACATGTGGAATTAGTATTATTTAGATTAATTTAATAAGTATATTTTGAATAGCCTTTTACATCAGGACTGGACTATTAATTTACTTTCGAAGGACAAATATTTTTATTAACTTTTATAGGTTAGATTTCCGATCCCTCTTATTAATCTGATTATGTTTCCAATGTTTAGGTTGAGGGAATTATATATTCTTTTTAGGATTAATTTTAAATTTCAGTTGTTTGTTTTTATAAATTAATTTTATTATTTCCCATTTTTTTATTTTAAATGGTAGATATGTTATTAGATATAGGTAAGTTTTGTTAATTTTGATTTTAAATTAATTCTAGCGATTGTACTAAATTTTATATTTAATTATTTGCATATTTTTGTGTCCCATTAATAATTTATTTTGAAGTGGGAGTTTTTTCAGAAATTTTAGGCTTTAAATCAAATTACTAATTGAAATTATTCTAATATTTAGCGTTTTAACCATTTTTGCAGCTTTAAGTTTATTACAAATCATTTAGAAATAAATTTTCCGAAAGACCTTAAATATTTATAGAAACTCCTTTTATATTTTTACCATTTAAATTAATTTATTTATTGTTTTATTATTAATTTATTTTAGAGTATACCTTCTCATTTTTGGTTAATTTTTGAACTTAAGTTTTGTTTTAATTTTTTATGAATTCTGAATTTTTAATTTTCAACTAGCTAAGGTCCAAGTACTTTTTGCTTGAAACTTTTTTTAACGGAGAATTGGAGTGGTTTTTTTCTGAACTTTAATAATTTTAACAGTTTAAAAATCCAGACCTAGTATTAACTTCATTGGCATAAAATTTATCTCTTTTGCAAGGTCTTTTCAAATGAGGCGCGGATTACTTACTTTCATGAATTACATCATCAACAATTTTGGAAAAAATGAAATTAGTATGTTTATATGGATTTTATTATTAAGCCGATTGATTGTTGTCATTTACTGTGATTGTGCTTTCTCTTTTATGATTGTAAATTCCATGTTGATTTTGCTAAAAATTTTGCATTTGAGAATTGAAATCAAAATTATTTTTTGAATTTTGGCAAGTTTAAGGGTAGATTTTATATTTCTGATGTTCATTCTAAATACTATTTTATGGAGTTTATTATATATAGTTTTAATGGTTGTAAGGATCTCTTATTTTTTTATCCTGTGTTTTAGGAGAGTCTATTTAAACTTCCAATTTTTTTTTTAATTTTTATTAATATCCCATAAGTTATTCTTACTTTTTTTTGTTTTTTTTTTGTTTTTTTATAATTTAATTTAATTTTTGCTAATACTTTTAAGTGATGCGACTTATTATTACTTGCTAAATAATTTAATATTTTATTTTAAGGAATAATTTATTTTATCATAATTAATTTCAAATTAATTTTTTAATTAGAAAAATATGAATTTATCAAAATTAGAATATCTCAGATATATAATTCGTTTATTTATGAATAAAAAATACCAATGTTCATTAATCAAAAAAATGATAAAAATGTATCGTTTAATTTTATATATTTTTATAATTCTAATGAACTGTTTTATTGTTTTATTAATTAAATATAAATATATTATAAATAATTATATGTATATTATTTTTATGAAACAGGTCTAATATAAATAATAAAAATATAGAACTTATTTAATATTTTTTTAATTTTAAATTTATATTATTTTACTAAAAAAGTCTACAAAAATTTAGTTATATTTAATTATAAAATAAATTTATTTATTAAATGGAATTAATTTTTGTAATATGAATATTAAATATTTAAAAGGTAATTTTTTCTAATTCTTTTTTAAATCTTAGAAATATTTTTTGTTTAATATCTTTTTAATAGTATAATCCAAATTAAAAAATAAAATTTAATTAATAAATTAAAAAAAATAAAAAAAATAGAAATCTTTGTTGAAAAAATGAATAGTAAAATACTATTAGAAGAAAAAAAAATATCTCATTAAAGGCCTAAATCTGCTTACACATCTAAATTATAGTAATTTATATTATCATTATTTTACATTATATTATTAAGGTCGAAAAAAAAATTAAAGTGCAACATTTTTAAAATATGAAGAAAAAGTTAATTTACAGATTTAGATTAAAAAAATAATTACTTTATTATTTTATATAATCATATAAATTATATAAATAAGTTTTGGTTTTTTTAATAATACCTCAAAATTTAATGATTCAAAAGTATTTTGAAAACTTTGACTTTAACTTTTAAAATATTTAATAGATTAACAATTTATTTATATTCATATAAAAAAATAATGTTATAATTAAGTGAGTTATAAATAATTGATTTTTAAATTTTATTAGAAATTTTATGAAAATCCAAATTTATCCTTATGTCTAATATATAATAATTTAAATAAAATTAAAAAAGGTCTTATAAGTAATTGGATTCTAAAAAGATATATAAAATAAAATAAACATAATCGGTGAAAACATTTTATTTAAATTATTAAAATTAGTAAAGTTAGAAAAATATAACTAACAAATGTTTAAATTAAGCAAGATAAGTTAATGAAAATGATACGAAAATATCATGTATTTAATTAGACCCTAATATTCTTACAGATAATTAAAAAACATTAAAATAAAAATTTTAAAAAAATTAAAGCTTATACGTGAATTAAAAAAGCTTAAATTCATAAAATGTAAATAATAATTAATAAAAAATTATAAAAAATGAACTTAAAGAAAAAATATACAGTTTTAACTAATATTTTCTAGAGTAAAAATTTATATTAATATTACTTTTGCTTTACATAAATTATATATCATAAAATCCTATATTTCAAGAAAAGAACAATCAAAGGCGTAACAAGATGGAAATTAATAGAGAAAAAATAATATTAAATTAAATAAAATTAATATATTATAAAAGTATCTTTAAGAATAGAGTAAAAATCACTAGTAAATTGAAAATGATAGAAAAATATTAAACAAGGGATATAATAAAAATAAATTTAGAAGTATTAGCTAAAATAATTATTTTCAAGATAAATCATGCTGTATAGATAATTCATGGAATTAAAATTAATTATTTGTGAATTAAGATAGGCATATAGCTAATAATAAGAAAAATATAACTAATAGTTAAATTTTAAATACAAATATAAATAAAATCTAAAACCCAAACTCTAAATATCTAAATGTGAATGATTTAGTATACTAATATAATTATTAAAAATTAAATTATAATTAAAATTATCAAATCTTTAGCGCATAATAAAATATTAGAAAAAGAAATTACGCTTATCAAAACACTTAAAACAGTTTTTAAAACCAAAAAGAATAATAAAATTAAAATTTATAAATTGAAAGCCTTATTAAAACCAATTTATCTCCCACTGTAACTAATTTATAATTAGATTTGTTACCTTATTTATATTTAATATATTTTGAATATAACTTAAAAATTTTAAAAGTATAAAGATAGAATACTAAATATTGGCAAAAATTAAATGCAGTTAAAAACATTTCAAAACGTTTCAGAGAATGATTTCAATTAAAATTAGTAGTATAATACAGGGTTATGTAAAGAATTATAAGATTACTAAATAGATACAAAATTTTATAGTAATGAACAATAATATAAAAGTAATCTTAATAAAAAAGAATAATTTGAATAATTTTTTGATAAGAAAATTAAAAGGTAAATTATATATACAAGCAATTCCAAAAATAATAAATAAAATATTGTTAATGGCATCTCCTATTATATTTAGCCTAATAAAATAAATTATAATAAGGAGTAAAATTTTGATAATATTTCGTAAAATCAAAACCAAAAATTATAAAATAAATTATGTAAATCTTATTTAAATATATAAAGTAAAAATTAAAACAACTAATATATATAATCTGACATCATTTTTAATGATGAGTCAAGTGATGACGAAACTCAAATATTAATTTCAAAATAAACAAATTTTTTATCTAGTAAAAAGATATGACTTAAATTTAATAATACTTAATTATAATAATATATTTTTAATATATTTGTATATATAAATTTTATATATATATATTTAAATTTCTATATAATTTTAACTTTAGAATTTGTATAAAAAATGAATATGTGGAAAAACATATAAGTTAGTAATTTTTAATAACTTTTCAACCTTATTAATTTGGTATGAAATTATTGTTAATAGGTGGTGATAAATTAAATTATTTTTTGTACTATTATTACTATTTATTATATTTTCTTTGAATTCTATCATTTTTTTAAGATTAATATTATTTATTATTTAATTAATTATTAATATTGGGTTCCTCTATAATATTTTCCCTTCCAGTAGGTTACTTTTTTATTATTTTATTTTTACAAAAAACCAAATTTTAAACCATTTAGTCTTACTAAAGCATTTTATTTTCCATATAATTACTACTGTTAATATCGTTTGAAAAAATATTTTCTATTTTTTCTATATTTTATTAATTTCCAAATTATTTTTAAATATTTTTTTCCTCAATAATAGAAAAAAATGAAGAATTATCTAATATTTCTTCCCAAGTTCGATTGGATATTTTAGTTTAGCTGTTTTACTTTATATTTTTATCTTTACTTATTTTATTTTCGCTGTCGTCATTTTTTTTTTAAGTTTAATTACTTTATACTTATTATTATAAATATTATTTTTATTGCTTAATTTATTCGTTTTAAGATGTATTTTATTATTGTTTATTAGGTTTGTCTTTATTATTTTCTACTTATTAGTCAATTTTATCAATTTTTCGTCTTTCTGTAGGGAGTTTAAATGACTTTAATTATGTTATTTATTTTATAACTTCTTATTTTTGAGTAGTATTATCATATTTTTATCTTAATTAAGATTATTAAACTTATTTAATATTAGTTTACTCTTCCTGAATTTGTTTTGAATTTATTTAATTTTGAATTTATTAATCATTTTGCTTTATTTTTTTTGTATCTTAATATATTTCTTTTTACTGTTTATTCTATGACTTTTATGTTTATATTTCATTACTGTTATTTAGAATAATATGTTATCTTTTGTTATTATTCCTTACAGATTCATTTATATAATCAGGTTCTTAATGAAGGTTAATGTTATTTAAATTCAAAGTTTATATGCTATTAATATTCTAAATTTTTTAAGAATCCACTGAATTATCTGTTTTAATTTCCAAATTTTTTCCATATCTATTTTTTTTTGCTCTAAATTTTCTATGTGGTGAATTATATGAATTATTATTAGACAATGATTAATAGTTATTATTTTGATTTTAAGAATTAGTTCTTTAATTACTTTATACATTATTCTCTTAACTTTGTGAAACGTATCCGCTATAACTATCTAATACCTTTTATTATTGTTCTAAAGTAGAATTTTAATTTTAACTAGATTTTTGAAAAGAAGAATTATTCTATAAGTCAACTTAGGATTGATTATTTGTTTGACTGTCGTGTCCTTTGCTTAAATCATAAACTTCTGAATTTTATATGTATTTATTAGTTATATTGTATCTTTTTTTCCTCAAGCTTACCGATTTATTTGTGTTTGAATTAATTGAATTTTTCATTGAATTTTATGCTGTATGGTGTAATTTATCTTAATTTTTAAGTGTTTGTATTAGCTCAGAAGTAGCGAAATTTTCTATTTATTTCATATTTTCATTGAACTGGTTTAAGTTAAATTTTTAGGCAAAAATATTTTTTTAATTATTTTTAGAAATTGTGGAGTTTTTAGAGGATGTGGATATATCATCATTAAATTTTTATTAACCCTATTATTTGAAATTATTGGAAGTTTCATATGGGTTTATTACTTTAGAAAAATTATTATGATGCTAGGAATTGGTTGAATGAGGTTAAATTTTTTCTTAATCTAACTAACTTTTTAAGTTAGTATTTTCAGAGTTAAAGTCTAAACTATAAACCCTTTCATTTCTTTTATAATAAGCTTTCTTATATTTACTATTATTATTCTATTGCTGATACAAATTTTATTATTAGTTAATACATTAAGTTTTATTAGTAGTACTAGTTTAATTAGTCGTATTATTATAGCTTACTTATTCATTTGAATAAATGCTATTTTACTATGAAGAATTATTAACAATATTATGTTATTATAATTATAATTATTACTGTTATTAGCTTGAAGAGTCCACTGTTTGATTATTAGAATTTTAATTATTACTGCTGTTAGGATTACTGTTGTTTATTATTCTTGACGATTTTTTATTATTAATAGATCTTTTACTATTTCTTAAAAGTATTTTCTTTTAAATTTTTTCCATATTTTCTTATATTTTAGGCTTCTAATTTTAACTGACTTGAGAAAGTTAAGCCTAGTTTTAAGAATTCTAATATTCTTTTTAATTAAAATTAATTTAGTATTTTTCTTAATTATTCTTTCTTCGGTAAGATTTTATATTAGAGTATAAAATTTTATTTTTTGAATCAGAAGTAGATGATCTTGGGTTCTATGGGGACTTCAATCTTTCAGATTTTTGGATATTTAATTTTTGATAAAATTAACTCCCAGTCATATTTTTGAAATTATTTTAAATAGTTTAATTTTATTGAGGAGTCATTATTCCTCCTATTTATTTTATACTTTATTATGGTTGTTGTTCGCTTAGTATTCTGGTGCTTCTAGGAACGAAATTAGCTCTTTTTGGCTGGATTATATTATAATTCTTAAATTATTCCTATACTTTTCCATTTAAATTGTTTGAACTCAAATTTCTATCTGATTTTTATTTAAAATTTTTACTTTTTTTATCTATTTATTTATGATCCGTACTTTATATACTTTTTGCATTACTTTAAATGTTTTAGTAAAATTAAAATTTGGGAGAAATTTAAATTTAGCCATCTTCGTTAGTTTTATAATTTTATAGGTTTAACTTATTCGTTTATTATAGAAATTTATTTGATACTTATTAATTAATTTTTTGATTAAAATTATTTTGAATTGGTGTACAAAAATTACTGTTATATTATTAATTATTGTTATTAGATATGCTTTCCTAGATTCCCTGAATAAAATTAGAATTTGCTTTTGTTTTTGTACCTTTTAAGTTGATATTTGATTTTTAATCATAGAAATTATTTTTCTAAGTTATTTCTTATTATAAATTAGGTAATCCTATTTAATAACTTTTAAAAAATGATTAATTTTTTGAAAATTATTTAATTATTGTATTAGAAAAAAATTATAATGATTATTTCAATTATTATTAAAAGTTATCACTATTTCTATATATAAATTAATTCTTAAATATCACTGATTTAATTTTTAAATTAATAAATGAAAAACATGTATATTTTTTATATAAAATTAAAATAACATATATAATATATTACTTCATGTCTCTAGGTGATTTTTTCAATAGCTATGTTTAAAAATTTCCTTAGTTTTTGTTAGGAGTATGTGATTACTTTTATTTATATTTATTAGAATATGCTGTTTAATTATTTTCTTTTGATATATTTTCCTAATTAAAAGTATTTAAATTTATCTGGCTTTACTAAATGGAATTTGAATATAATCTCTATTCCGCTAAGGCTTATTAAAATTTATATTTAGGTTTAGAGCTCGTTAATTATCTTTATGATTATTATTATACACTATTTGGCACTATATAAGGTGAAGAAGATTTAAGGTTATTTTCTGCATTTTTGTATCGCGTGCTGTCATATTTATATTTATGTTTTATTGATATATTTTATCTCGGTGATTTAGTGCTATGTATTGTCATCGGCTAATTACTATGTAATTTTGTTTAACTAGTATTTCTCGTGGTTTTGCTTTAATGCAGCATTTTTCAGGCTTGTTTTTTAAATTATATTATCTGTTTATTAAATTTATAATGTGAATGTTGTTAAGTTGCTTGATTTATCTTAAATTATTTCGAATTAATTTATTTTGTTTTTATTATTTATTTGTTTAGAATAATAAAATTTAATAATTACGTATATTAAATTTTTAAGAAAATGATATAAAAAAACTAACATATTGTTTATTTACTATCAATTTCTCTATACTTACCTTAATATATTTAAATATACAGTGAAAACAAAATAATTACTCATACATAATCAATTATTTATAAAACTAAAATTATTTTTATTTTATTTTTTATTAAACTAAATTTAAAACCTAAACTATTTTTATTGATAGATTTATTTATATATTGTTAATATATATTATTAAATAAATACTCCTTGAAATTGGAATTAATTTTCTAATAAACAATTGGAAATAATTTATAATACATATATAATAATTAAGATTTAACTAAATTTAATTCTAAAGTTTAAAAATTATAAAATTAGTTATCATTTTAAATTTCCTTAAAAATAAGGAACATATTATCTAAATATCCTCATCATTAGTTTTTTAAACTTACTTTCTTTTTTAATTACAATCCAATTTATAAATATAAGTGTGCACATTGTCTTTAAAACTTGAACCATAAATATATCTAATAATACTGAAAAAGTATAGTCCACAGCCCATTAGTTAGAATCCTTCAATTCCATAGAAGCAGCTTATAATAATAAAATTAATAACTTTATATTAATATTATTTAAATAAATTTAAATTAGTATAACATATTTATCCCTTTTAATAATTATATATGCTTATGTTTACCATTGACCAAGCAGATGTAAAGGATTACTATACCAAAAAGTAAATATAGAACTAATCCTATAACATTTCGAATAAATCCTTATTTTTTTTTTAAAAAGAACTGTACAATAAACAAAGGAATATCGGTGAACATTGATATAGTTAGTGTAAACAATATTGTTTAAATTTGCGTCATGGTTGAAACTGCCATAGCTGTAAATGCCATAGGAGCTATAGCTTTTAAGTAATACAGTAAAAGTCTAGCAGAACTGCTAATTTTAATATGTTCTCTGTAAAATATTCCTACTAATGGGTGAAAGAACTACATAAAATTAAAATTATAAAAATATATAAATATTTTTATAAATTAGTTTTAAAAAAAATAATATTAATGGTTTAATTTTTAAATATATTACAATGAGGCCCCTCATTATGTCTTTTGGAAGTAGCTCTTGATTTTAATTTTAATCAGCTTCTTTTCCTTTAATAAGCTCTTTTTTAATATTTTTTAGATCTTATGCATTATATTCTTTTTCTATTTTTTAAATCGTTAATTATTTGGAAGATTTTTAACTGAAAAATCCCTAAGTACTTTTTAGCGAAGAAATGTCTCTTTCAGGAGAAATTTATTAAGTTATTACCGTGTCACCATTTAATTTAATATCATTATCTTCTATAATTTTTTAGGATTTATCTTAAATTGATTTTTCTGAAATTTTTTATAGCATTTTAAGGGGTTTGGAATGGTTTTCATCTGTATTTTTATTAAATTTAGACAAAACTGTCTTACGGTATCTAGGTTATTCTTTAATTATAATGCTATTATTATGAGAAATGTTATTTTAATTAATTTCAAAAGAGTTTTAAAAAGAGCTAAGTTTGGAACTTGAAGGCGAATTATCCAGGGATTTTTTTTTTATTTAATAAGGCTAATGTTGCTGTTGATTTTATACTTGAAAAGATTGGTTAATAGTTGCATCCTATATGTCGCTAAAACTGTGAAATTAATTTCCATTTTGTAGAAAGATGTCCTTTTATTATCCTTTAGAATAAATACTAAAGCTGTCGAGGTCATATAGTTAGTTTTATGAGGATTACTAAGCATTTTATAATTATTTGTTAGGAGATATGTCTATTGATAATTTATCAATCCTTTATTCGTGTTAAACTTTGTCTGGACTAATTTCCTCTAATTATTAAGCTTCTTAAATTAATTAAACTCCAAGCGAAAATTTTTGGCTCAACCTATTTTTAAGCTATCCCTAGTTCATCATATTTTGGTATTTGGCTTTAAAATTATAAGTTTTTTTTCCATTTTATTTTAATAAATCTATTTAATTATTTTTAGCTTAATTTATATTTGTTGTTAGATTTTTGTTACTATTTCTAGGTTTTTTTTAAGATCTTTGTTTACTTAAACTCATTGTTTATTATTATTAATTTTCTATTGTTAAGTAATTCATTTTGGAGTTATTTGATAGAGTATCTGAATCTATCTATGATATATTAGTCTTCAAATAATTTTAATTAGGGTCCAAATTAAATGAATTTAAAATAGAATTTCTCTTCATTGTGACGAATGACTTTTTTTTTAGACTTGAAAATTAATCATTTTATTATTACGAATTTATAGATTTACATGCCATTTCATCTTGTAAGTTTTAATTTATTGCTAAAGACATATTTGTTTCATTATTAGTTTCATTATGATTTTCTCTCAAGGAAAATTCTTAATTTAGCTCTATTTATTGTTTTTTATTTTATTTATTAGTTAAATCAAATTATCTATAGGATGGAACTATTGAACTTTAATTATTAGTATCATAACTTTGATTCTTATCTTTTTTATCTTCTTACGAATCTTTATGTTATGAATTATTTTTCTATTAATTTGTTTTTGAATTTGTATCATCATCCATTAAATCTTAATTTTCTAACGCAAGTGTAGTATTTGACCCAAATATTCTTTTAAATGATAAATTATTATATATAATATTATTTAATAACATTAATAAATTTAAAGGAAAAATTACTTTTATTCAGCAAAATTATAAGTATTATTTAGTTTTATTGTTGGCATTTTATTTTAGGGGCTGCACAATGTGTTTAATCTATTATGGGCGGTTGTGAATTAATCATCTTAGTAAAAGGTCGAAGGACCAGCCTTATTTTTTTTTAAAATGTTAATAAATAACTAAATATAAGTATATGTTTTAATTTACGGCATTCTTATTGTTTTCTTTATCTTTTTCTTAAGATGTTTAAGTCTCATTTCCAGAAGATGAGTTTTTACCTTTTGATGAATGGCCCAACTTTGCCATCATTAGATTTTATTTTTATAATAATTTAGTTTTTTTTTTCAGCTTTCTTTCTACCTTCTTTATGGTATCCAAATCTAATTTTATCATAATATAATTAAAATAATTCTTTTGAATTAAAATTGAATAATTTAGTACTTCTGACTACTTAAAAATAATTTCTAGCTTTGTCAATTTTGTACGTATACTTCAAACCTACTATAAGCAAAAATAGCTCCAATACAAAAATATAAAATACTGAAGCTTCGTAAAATTAAAAGTTGAACAGATCCCTAAAATTAAAAGGTCTTTATTATTAATTCATATTAATTTTTTTATTTTTTTTACGATACTGCAGATTTAGTAAAAGCATTCACAACGGTGCTTGAAGTAAAAATATTTTTTATATCAGTCACTATAGTAGTAAAACTAATGTTATCGCACTAACAAGTTTTATATTACGAGCCATCAGTATTGTAACTAGTAATAGTTTCACAATTTGCAGCCGACCAATCTATAAACATAATATGAAATTTATTAAATAATGAAAAATTTGTATTCTATATCTAAAAAAACTTATTAATTAGATTAAAAAGGTTAAATTAATTTAATAATAAAACGATTATAATTAGAAAAGAAAGTTGTCTTTAAAGGAAAAAGAATTTTAGAATTTACTAAAATTTAATTAAAAATATAAATTTGTTTTTTGATTATCAACTTTAAATTAAATTAATTAATTCAACGATTTTTTTGAAATCGCCCGCATTATTTTTTATATATATCAATTAGATCTAATTAATTACTTTCTTCAATTTTTTAAATGCAAACATCCTTTTCTTTATTGTCTTCATCTTCATCTTCATTATCATCAAAATTGAATTAATTTTTTTTAGAAAGGGTAATTTATTCGACACTTATATCATTTTGACTTTAATTTTCATTTTAAATAATTATTTACTGACCCTATTATTATTAGTCTTAATATGGGAAACTATCATGTACCATATAAGGGTTATTTTAATAAGATAAGTAAGAAGCTCTGTATATTTTAGATTCGGCATTAGAACTTTAATCAAAATATTCTGAGTTTTATTCATCTTATGAAGTGAAATCTTCTCTTTAAATTGACTGACTTAAAAAATATAATTCATCTATATTTTTTAAAGTCCCCTTATCAATTTATAGCTTCATTTATTCTAAAGTTTACAATAAATAAATATATTTAATAAATTTATTAATATTAAAATCTACCTCCTTTATAGTATTAACTATCAAAATTTGGCAACAGAGTAATTTATAATAAAGAAATAAGCTCCTGAATGTTAAATTACAAATTTTCTATATCATCTGATTAATTGGAAGTTTATAAAAATCTTCTTTCCTTATATTTTTCATTAAAGTAACTATTTATTAACAATTAATCTATATAACTAAATGTTTTTCCCTATTTTAAAAAAAGTTTTAAAATTTTTATTTATAATTTATATATAATAATAATTACGGTGTATAATTTAATATTATCTATTTTTTAAGTTATAAAATGATCCCCACTATATAAAGAATTTTATAATATAATTTCTTTAATATTTTCGTATTTATCTTAGGTTTCTATTATTAACGAAGACAATCTATTTTTTATTTGATTTTAATCTAATTCTATCGTTTAGCCATCAATTTATTTAAGCACTATTTATAATGATATTTTGATTTAATTTAATACGCTTATAAATTTCACAACTTCGATATCATCATATTCTAACAATTTATAGTATAATAATTATTTGAATTCCATTAGTTTCTATATATCTTAAGTACTATATTTCATATTAGTTATTTCAATCTAATTTAATTCTTAGCATAAAATATTCAACTATCTAACAAAATATTGTTAATCCTACTCATTTTCTAATATTAACTCATAAAAGTCACTCATATTTTATATGGCATCGGATAATATATTATTATTGTTTTATTCGTTTACTTATATAGTTTATGTTATATTCTAAATAGCCCCAAGTGAATCTGTAATAGAAACCATGACAATTATTTCTTAGTTTACCATAATAAAAATGATTAAATATATTATCGAAAAACAATAATTTTAAAATATTTATAAATAATATTAAAATAGAATTAATTTTACAATTATTTCCATGAGGTAAATATGTTTGTATATTGTTTGATGTTATAAAATCGCTTAAAACTACATTATCCAAATTTATCATTTAGCCTTACATTTTGTCTTATTCGTATAAATCCTCTGATAAATAAATCTAGTATTTATATGTTAAAGGTTAATTTTCATCGTAAAAATTATTTATTTAAATTGTAAACAATGTTGATAGGGAAATCCCTTAAACAGGCTAAACTTAAATCTATCCCCCAACAGGTGGTAAGTTAATATCAATATTTATAGAAACTACAGCTGGACTAAAGTAATACGGGTCGTACTTTTTTATAAAAATTTTTAATGAAAATAAAAATTTTTATAAAAAAAATTTACCATAGAAAACCTTAAAGTGACCTGCGTATTATCAGGAGTAAAATCGCTGAACAAATCCCATATTTTAAAATTATATTCATTATAATTGAATTATTTAACAGAAACAATATTATATTGATAAACAATAGCTAGTGAATATGTGGGGTTTTCTAATACAGTGTCGCTTGTGATAACTGCCATAATATAATCATTTATATTTATACTTTTCAAGTGTATTAAATCTGGCAATTCTACGGTAATGATAGGGGCATCGTTTTCTGTGATAATAATTAAAATGGAGTCGTCCTAATTAAAAAGGGTTTAAATTTAGGAAATATTGTTCAAAATATATTTAATTTAATTTAATTTAAAAAGCTATATACATTGAATTTATATGGAGATATTGATTATTATGCGGATAGACCAAATTATAAATAGGAATAGGGAGTAAAAGTTTTTTCTATAAAAGTGATATTTTAATTGTTGTTCAAGGTAATTAAATTTCCTTGAACATCTTCGCATGCATTTTAGGTTAACAAATTTTAACAGGTCCATGTGATATCTATATTTTTAAATTATTCTTCAAGGTTTAAATTAATATCTTTGGCAATTGCATTAATATACAAAGGTTACCTATATAATAATTTTTTGCTTAATTTATTACTTATATTTTATAAAATATTAATAATTAATATTACTAATATCCAATTTATCTGCTGCCGCCATATATATAAGATATTAAATCTTGTTAAGGAAATTAAATATTTATTTAATCTTATACATATATGCTTGAATCTTCAACAAGAGACGCAAATAATCGTATTTTATAAGTATTTCCTGCATCAAAATAATATTTTTTTAGCATTAATTCAGTTTGTCTGTATAACATATAATTTGATTATTATTACTAAAATATTTAAAATAATATAATATGATAAAATGATGTTATAATTACCTTTATCCTATTTTAGATGAAAATTGTTCTAAAATATTTTATTGATTATTATCGGACACATCTATCCACTCAACATTTATTTCTTTATCTATATAATTTATGTTCCCTAAAATTTAAATTAAATATTATAGATATAAATATATACGATAAAAAACAAAATTTTGTTACCATTTGAGCATTCTAGATAACCAAAAGTTCCAAGAATAAAGTTTATTTCCCAATTATTATATATTAAATCCGATTAAATATCTATTTCAGAAACTAAACCAAGAGCAGTACCAGTTTCAAGTGTGTATTAACATTCTCCTAGTTATAAATTAAAACTAAATACAAAATTTATATAGAAATAAATAAAAGCATACCTTATATTCCCCAATAATTGGTATAAATTAGTTTAAATTCATATATTGTATTTTCTTTTAAAGTAAGAGGTGGGATGGTTAATACATTACTGTTTAATTCATTCATTTAAGTTATAACTGATAATAATTCAATATAATCATCAAGAACCAAACTAGCATTTTCTAAAGACCAATAAAAGTTAGAAAGTTCTAAGTTTCCATTACCAATAATTTCTCCTATTTATATTACATTTTATTTGCAAATAGACGGCTTGTTATTAGGGCCTTTAAAAATAGTTTATGTTTAAAAATATATATTCAATTATTACACCGGTTGATTTCTGGATCAAAATTTAATTAATGAGGGAGTAATATAATATAATTATTTTTAGGAAGTAATTCAAATTTTTATTTAAAATCATTAATTAATAAAAGCTAATTCTTTAAGTTAATATCAGAGAAATTTGATAAAAACTTAAGTAAACTTAATTAGCCATTTGAATAATTTTTTCTCAAATTAAAAATTATATTGAACTACTCTTTAAAATTAAAGTAAAATACTCCCAAATTAATAAAATTTTGATCAAATAATCAGATGATGTATTATTATTAAATTTTTACCTTTTAACGAAACTATCACATCTTCGGGATCAGATGGAAGTTTTACGTCAGCACTTTAACTAAATGACTAAAAATATTTATTACCGGTCATGCAACTGCTGTCTTTAAATTATATAATTCCAGATTTTAATAAAATATCGTCACCAATTTATACATTTTTTCCTCTTCCCAATTGTATTAATATTTAATTAGTATTTAATTAACATTTTGGTGAATCTCCTAATTTCTATAAACTTTCATTTTATATAACATATGTGCATAAAGTAGTGGATAATATACTTGAATCTGTTTCTAAATCTGGAAAATGAATTTAATCAATGTAAAATTAGATCGTAATACTAAAATAATCATCTGATAATTAAGTTGTATATACTCCGAATTCGCATGCTAATAAAGTTAATAATATTATATATATAATAGTAAATGAAGGAAAAATTAATTTTAAAATAAACATATTTATCTCATTTACTTGTGCAGTCAAATATGTTATCTGTGGCGTAGTGATCTATACCTCCGGAAGGACAATCACATATACCATCTTGATCATCATCTTACCTATTTCCGTGGCATTATAGGCAAGACGAACCTCCACATTCATCACAGGTTTCCTTAATTAAATTATATTTAATAAGATGTATTTACAATGATTATTATTTAATAAATAGCTTACTTAACATAGTACACAAATGTTAGATGAATTACTATAATAACCTTCTATACATTCACATGATGGTGGGTTTTCTCTATTAGCTTCACATGCTTGGCAGTTATCTGCAGTACCTGAACATGTTTCACACTAATCATCACATTCAGTTGTACAAACTAAAACAGCTCCTTATAATTCACATTCAAAACAACCATCATCACATTCTTTATAAAAAATAACAAATATTAGAATGAAAAATTTAAAAGTCATTTAGCACTTTTATATTTAATTATGGTATATAAAATGACCACAAATTTAAAGATTTAGATCATATAAAATAAAAGATAGTTTAAAATATAGTTTCCATAAAAAATCCTTAATTATTATTAAAATACTAAATAATGTAATGCTTTTCTATTTTATAGTTTTTTTTACTTTAGCAACTTTCATAGTTATCTAGATCAGAATAATAACCTTAGGGGCATTCACAAGTAGGAGTTTCTCTTTACCCCTAAAATCCTTAAACTCCTCTACAAGTCAAGCAACTTCCTGAAATAGAACTGCATGTTTCACAGCCTTCATACGCGCATTCTTTTATTTAATTTTATAATAATAATTATATATAAGATATATAAAAAAAACAGAGAATTTTTAAAAGATAAAAATGTATTTTTACAATAGCAATCGTTATCAGTTGGATAATTGTCAAAATAATTTATGGGACACTAACAGTCGTTTTCTAATTATCTATTTAATCCATTATCTATACATTAAATACACCCGGTTTCATTACAATTTGCACATAAATTGTTTTAGCAAGCTTAATAAAATAGTATATATTTATTATGATCAATTTAATAATATTTAAAAAACGAGCGATTCTTAAATATTTATTCGTGAAAAAATTAAATTATTCTATTTTATCTAATAAAAAAAACAAAAAAACTAAAAAAATAAATAAATCATTCTTTCATTCATTCAAATATTAGTGAAAATCAGTGAACACTATATATTAATAAAATATAATAGTATATTATATATTTTTTACATAAACACTAGGTTGTGTTAGTAAAGGTTCCATAATTCGTAGGACATTCACAGGTGTCTATTTCTCTAACTGGGTTCGTACTTATAGGACAAATGCAATGTTGATCTTGTATTCTTGGATTTGTTGTTGTCTCACAATCTAAACAATTTAGTTCATGATTTTAATCATTGTCTATTTAACATCCTATACAAGCATAAGGACATTGGTCACTTAAGCATAAAATTTCATTTTCGGAAATAATTCCTTATTAATATTAGAATTAATTAATTTTTATATTTTATTATAATTATATATGAATCATTAAAGAATATTATAAAAGTGTGGGAATGTTTATGAAAAATTAAATTTACTGGATTAAATTAAATTAAAATAAACAAATAAATTATATTTTGTTCTTACTTTCATAAATTAAAAACTCACTCAGCCTTCCTGATAAAGGATAATAATATGTTGTATATGCTCCTGAGTCAATACTTTAACCCCAATATAATAAGCCAGGTTCAATACCCCACCCCAAAAATCCTAAATTTCTTTGAGTTTTTTCTATTTATCCTACATAAGTGTTTTCAATAATTTGTGTCACCTATATTATTCCATCTAAGTAAAATGTTATAGATCCCAACAAATCAGCTTAAATTACATAGTGGTGGTAATTCGAATCCTACAATGCTATTTTAATATTTTAAATAAAAATTAAAAATAATAAACATAATTTGTTTTGATTTTAAATATTCAATACTTCCAAAAAAGCATTATGTATACTGGCCACTTAAAACTTTATTACTTAGGCATAAATTTTAGTTTTACACATATAGAAATATTTGCTAATCACTAAAATCATCTATAAAAATATTAATTAGAAGTTAATAAAAAATATTATTTATAATTAAAATAATTAAATTTACTGACTAAACTTTATAAAAATATTTATAATTTTATGACTTACTGAAATTTCCAAGTGTTAAAATTCTTTAATATATTATATTATCATTAATTAATAACCAAAAAGAAATAGTAAATTCAGCTCCAATTTCTGTTGTATCTTTTAGCATCCCATATTTGCTAGTAGTTAAATCTATTAATATATCATTGACAGGACCCGTTGATTAAATATGACTTTATCCCTAATTATAAACTGAATTTATGCCTTAAACTATAAAATCGTCTGGTATAACATTGCAGTTATTTCTGAGATTGTCTAATTAAAAATAAAATTATATTTGTATATTCTATATTTTTTAATAAAATATATACCTGAACAAACTGAGCTAGATGAATCCCCATAATAAAGTGTTGATGGAGAACATTTACAATTTTAGTTTATATCCCTAATTCCGCTATTATTGCATGATAAACATAAGTCAGATTAAATGCTACAAGTATTACATTTAAAATCGCATGAGTCGGATAAACATCTAATTTCTTAACCAGTTAATTTTCTATCGTAAATTCTGAAAAAAAAAAAATAGAAAAAAAAAATTAATTTATAAATATAATACTATTTATAGGTATTAATATAAAAACTGTAGATTATACCTAAAATCATCCACATAGGCACTATAGCTCAAAGTTAATAGAGCACTATCTCCTAAAATAACTTTGTAACTTTGATAATTTAGACCTTAATTTGTTTGAAAACTATATGAAGTATAAACAGACAACTCTCCATTTTTATATACAATTAATGAACCATCCTGTTTAATTACTGCCAATATATGATTGAATGTATTCGAATTTGCATCTGATATTTTTATATTTAAATATATAAGTATTTTTGTTCATTCATTAATTATTTAATAAAATACAATTTAATTTACCAAAAACTACTTCTGATTAATATGATGACCCTTACTAATTATAAACGCATTTAATTTTTTAGGAAAAATATTAACAATAGAACACTGTATTTGAAGTTGACTATTATTTTATTGTTATAAAATTATAATAGCTGCCTAATAATGAGCTTTCTGCGTTGAACCATAATGATATACTGACATCTCCACCACCAAAATTTACAGGGTCAAAAACTGTTTAAGTAAATCCAATACCTAAAAGAGTAAAATAGAATTTTTTCGCTTAGTCACTTACGCTAGTTTTTAGAAATATTTATATTTTAATACTTTTAAATAAATTTATGCAAAAATTATGATAAATTTTTATACATCCCAGATTTAAATGATGAACTACCCAAACCATAATCAGTAAAAGGAGAATTAAAGTCTATAATTTGATCTGAACTTACACTTGTGCATTTTTATCTTGCTATTTATAAATATTTTATTTTATAAATGATATATTAGTTATAGACATATAATAGAATTATTTTTACATGCAGAATAGATTTCGGTTATTGTAAAAGTATAAAAAATTAAAGCTATAAGTATTTTCTTGTTTAACATTTAATATTTATTTTGTTTTGTTTAGTTTAGTTTATTTTTATTTTTTTATTGTTATTTTGATTATTTTTATTTTATGAAAATTACTTGAATTAAATATTTTTGATTAATAGATTAATTTTATAATAAAATTTAATAATTATTTACTAATTTTTATATTATATTTAATTACAAACAACAACAAAAATTTAAATTAATTCTTAAATTCTAAAGTAAAAATTCAATTTTAAAAGTTTTCATATAATTCTATATTTTAAACTCTTTACTTTAATATTTTTTTATCCTATTTACAAATTACAATATAAAATACCAAGAATAATATGCATGTGAATAATATAGAATAAATAAATAAAATAGGTCTTTATTTTAAAAGTATTCCTTATATAAAAGGTATACAAATTTCGCCCACAGATGAATATATCAGTAATACAGCAGCATTTTTACCTGATAACTAGGATAAAATATAATTAATATATTATGAAAATAAACTAATAAAGTTTTATATTTAATACTTCCATTCTCATAAAATCAGGTAATGACATCGCTAAAGGAAAAATTGAGCTCTATTCACATATATTTTATTTAATGAATAATTTATTTTTTATAATTTTTTTATATATAAAATTGTTAGTTTTATGAAATAATAATTAATTAAATCTAATCAGCTTACCATAAAAAAACCAAAAAAAAACATGAATATATATAAGCATATCTCCGATTATGTGAAGAGTAAATATAAGCTATTTATAATTAAACATCCGAATATATCTATTATTAAGTATAGTTTTGTGTTAATCATTTAAGTTATGTAAATAGCTAAGAATCTACCAACACTAAGGCCTAACCAAAATATCTTAATTCGTAATTTTTATATAAATAAGCGTATAGTTATGTTAATTTTTTATTTTTTACTAAAATATGTACAAATAATTTGTAAATAAAATATTTTTATTTTATTGTGCTTAAAAATAATTCTAATTAATAAATACACTCGAAGGATATCCTATATTTTTATATCCAATAATATTTTTTTATAGAGAATAAGTTGAAATCCACCCTCCTGTGCCTATCTCACATCCTACATATAACATTAAAAACAATCCAATAAGATTTATTATTATTTAAGGTGTTTAAATATAATTCAATTTTTGATGAGATTATGCTTTTTCAAATTATTATTTTTCAGTAATTTCTAATTCTATATAGTCAATTTAATTTGGTGCTTTTAAGTAAAAAAATGGATAAGTGCTCACTATTACTAGGAAGCTTATTAAATAAAATGATAAACTAAACCCTATCAAATTCAAAATTAAAGGGGCCATAAATGCTCCTATTCCAAAACCCTATTGTGTAATTATATGTAAATTTTAGATTCAAATTGATTGTATTTAATAATTTATATATAAAATTTACAAAATGTAAAAACTACATCCATGGACCTACTTCTTCCCCTTTTTTAACTTTTATTATTAGTTAATTCGCTAGCACGTCAAAAATTCCTGAACCCTTTTATAGAATAAGTAAATTAAATATCAAATATATATATTTTACAAATCCAATTATAAATCCTAGAACACAAAATACTGAAAATTGTTAAAATATTGGAAAGCAAATTCCACCAAATCCTAAAGTAAAGCCTCCAAATATATATATATTATGTAAATCAAATTATTTTTCTATAATTAATTAGAAATAATTACGTAAGTATAAAAAACTAAAATATATATATTATTTTTAAAAAATTTTCTAACCATCTAAAAACCCTGCTACATAGGATCCAATTACAAATCCTATTCCTTTTAATAGAAATAACATTTTGAAATCTGTTTCATTTCTTTACGTATATTAAGAAAGAAAAACTACTGAAGGTCCTAAAAAATTTAAATATTATGAATTATTTTCAATCTTAATCCATTTTATTATGATACAATACCTATAATTCCTACAAAGCACCCAAATAGAGTAAAAGTGGTAAAATATGTTAGTAAACAATAATATTACCATTATTTTCTTGTTAAGTTATTAAATAATTTCATTTTTTAGTCTTTTTATATTTACAAGTAGATAATATAATATAGTTTATTATAATATATTTGTATTATTCAAAATAAATAATATAAAAAATTATTTATAATTTTTATTATCTAAACTATTTATCTTATCTATTATAATGATAAAATTTTAGCATTAAAATTTAACATGAAATTTAAAATTTGGATCTATAAATAATGAAACTTTTTAAGTTACTATAATTATTAATTTATAAATCTATTTTATAAATTTATAAGTCTAATATATATATTTATATTTATTAACATCACGTGATTAACATATATTATAAAATTAGAATTAATATTATACCCTTAATTTATTCGGAATTTTCACTATTAAAATTCATTGTTAAATAAATATTAAGGGTAATTATAAAATTGAAACCATTTTTAAAACTTCAAAATCTATTAAAATCATTTTTTTAGATCTTCAATATCAATTAAAGGTATGTCTTTTTTATTATCATTATGATCTTAATTTCTTTGGTGTAAAATGTTTTTACTTTAAATAGAAATTAATTTTTCAATACTATAAAATATTAATACACAAGTGAATATTGAAATTGGGAAAAATTTGAATGAAAATTTCATTAAAAGTCCCTACGAGTAAGGAATAATTAATTCCCCTAGTGAGGAGAAAATAGTTAGCATAGCAACTTATTAACCGGTCATATCCATTTTTAAAAAGTTTGGTAAAGCCATACACAATGGAAACATACTACTCTATAAATTTTTAAAAATAATTTAATATAAACATATTTTTATAACTCTAAAATTTGATTATAATTTTTCTTAATTAAATTACAAAGAAAAATCCGAATGAAAATGCAAATATATATAAGACTGATACAACTTTAGGCATAACTATCATGAATATTCCACTAAGTATTGCTCCTTATATTTCTAATTATAAATATTTTTTTGTTGATATAATTTATGTCATAAATATACCAGCAAATCTTCCTATTGCTAAGCCTAACCAGTATATCTATATATAATTAAATAAATAAATCAATTTATTTATTTATAGGATTAATAATAAAAATCACATATAGATTTTCTTTATAAGCAACAAATTTTAATAGCGAGTTATTAAATTATTAAATCAGTTTATTTTTTAAATTTATGTTTTAATATATAGAAATATTTACACTAGCTGGATAAGCAGCATTTTCCTCACTTAAAATATTAGCTTAAACAGAATATGTTGAGATCCAATTTCCAGTACCTAATTCGCACCCTACATAAATCATAAAAAAAAATCCCATGTATTTAGCTATTGAATGTGGTGTAGGTATAAAATCCAAATGTTTGTGATCTAAATCGACTCCTTGTTAATCGTTACTATTTTCTTTTTAGCTAGCATTTAAGTGTTCATTATGAGATGGTGTTTTCAAAACGTATAAAGGATAAATCCATAAAGTAACACATATGCTTATTAAATAAAAAGTATACTTAAACCCTACTAAGGCTAAAATTAAAGGACCAATAAATGAACCTACTCCAAATCCCTAGAAAAATTTAATAAATTAATATATATTTATTTAATTTTAAAAAAATAATTACAAAGTGCAAAAATTGCATCCATCCACTAACATTTTCTCCTTTTTTAATCATTACTACTAATTAGTTTGCTAATACATTAAAAATACCAGCACCCTTTTTAAAATTACATTATTATAATATTATAAATTAAAATTTGGAAAAATATTAAATAAAACTTCAATCATCTCCCATAACATATAATTTAAATTGAAAAACATATTAATGATATTTGGAATTTAAGACAAGAAAAGCGAAAAATAAATTATTGCTTTTCAAAAATTTGTTTAAAAAAATGATCAAAACACTAATTGAAACAATTTTGAACGACTATAACCAATATTTTTAATTAATATCATTCTTATTTATAAGATTATTAAATATTTATTATTTGTTATGAGGACAATTAAGGTTTTCTTTTATTTTTATTAATAAATTTTACTGCACCAATTAAAGATGATAAGAGAACCAATATATAAAATGAAGTGACATTAGGAAATATGGCTCCAACTAATGTTAAAAGAATACACCCATATATATAAATTTTATGATGGTCATATTTTGCTAAATTTAAAAAATTGTGAAATTAAATAAAGTTCCTTTAAAAACTTCTATTTTAAATATTTAATCTAATTATTTTTTTTTAATAAATACTATAAAATGAAATAGATAGATAATTAATAATATTGTTATGATTATTTACCCTCTAATTTTCCAGTAATATAAGAACCTAATATAAATCCAAGCCCTTTTACTGTAAACATAACTCCGAAATCAGTTTTAGCATGTCCAGTTAATTCGGAAAGGTGAATAACTGATGGTCCTAAATTATATTTTGATAAACATAAAATTAAAATTAAATAGTTGTTTTTATTAATTTTTAAAACTTAATGTAAACTAATAAAATTAAAACTTACCTAATATACTATTGTAACATCCAAAAAGACTGAATGTCATGAAATATGTTATGGTTGCTGCAAATTGCCATTATTTTCTTGTTAAATTTGCACCATAAGTGTTCAATTCTTTGTCAATTATATCTTTATTTTCAGCTTTTTCTGGCGTTATTGTCATTTTATTTGTTTTTTTTTTTTTTCTTTTTTGTTTTTTTCTTTTTTGTTTTTTTCTTTTTTTTTTAAAAAAAAATATTATTTTGTTGAAAATAATTTAAAAATTTTCTCAAATTTAATAAAAATTAAATTAATTTTTTATCTTTTAGCTTTAACTTAAAACATCCATTTTTTTTTATAATTTGCAATGTTTAATGGATTAGTCTAATGAAATGTAAAACCTATGCGTATAAAAATTCTCCTATGGTATTAACAATATGTTTTTTTTTGATAAAATTAATAATAATATGCATAAATTTGATTATTTCCCCATAATAAAGGTTCTACTAAAAGCTATAAAATTAATTTATTTTTATCCTGATAATATGAATATATTTTAATTATAATGATTTGAGATGAATAAGTAGATTTTCAAGATTGAAATTTTATAGTTATATTTTATTGATCAAATTATTTTATAAAAATATTTTTATCTAAGTCTAATAATATTTTTTAAAATATATATTTCAAAAAATCAGTATTTAACTATAAACTAATATTGAGATAAAACTAATACTAATTAATATTTTTCCAAATATAAATAAATTTCGACTTTTATAAAATTTAAAATAATTGGTTATTTTTTGTGATGGCTATAGTATTTGATAGAAATTAATTTTGATTTTTATAAAACATCTAAAATATAAATTTGTATTTTATATAATATTTAATTATATTTAATTATTTTTGAAACTTATTTTGTAAAAAATTATTAAAATTAAAGTTTTATTTAATTTGAGCTATTTAAAATATTTTAATTTGTAAACTCGTAATAATTATGCCTCCGTATAATTTTATATATGATTTTATAAATTTTATATATGATTTTATAAATTTTATGGAATTAACAATAAATTTAGGATAAAAATGAAACTTTATTTTATTTTTTAGTATTAATTATCTTATTTTTATTGTGTAATTTTAGGAAGTTAATGTCTTGTAATATATATTGACATTTTTTTAGTAAATTTTATAAAAAACTTTATATAAATAATAAAAGATAATTTAAATTAACCAATTGGTTAAATAATTTTTAATAAATTAAATCTTCTATAGTATATTTCATTTAATATTCATTATAATATATTCAAATATAATTATCTTGACAAGGATAAAGCTTTATTAACTAATTTCCAAATTAATGATTAATATATTTTTTTTTAATTTTATCTTAATTTATAAAATGAAAGTCATTATTATTTTCCTATTATATAATTTTATTAATATAAGCGGATTTTTACTTTAACTTAAGTTATTATAAATTATCTTTTTTTTTTACAAGTTCATTAGTCATTGTTTAACTTAAATCTTTTTATAAATATTGTACAATTTTATCATTATTAATTTTTTTATTTAATATCTAATCTGCCAAATTAGCCTAATTTTATTTTAATTAAATATTTTTTTGTTATATACTCTCATTTAAAGTACTTGATCTTTATTTTCTAAGTTTTTATATAATAGTATTATTTTTCACTATTTATTTTTTCGAATTTGTAAATATGTCGGAATTGCTCAATTTATAGGAAGTAGTTTCTGATTGTGATATTTTTTATATCATATAACTAGATTTATTAATAATATTTTATTTTTTTGTCTCTTATTAATGATAATTTTACTTTATTTAATGAACTTTAAAAAAGGGGTTAATATTTTATATATTTTTAATTAGTATGGATTTTAATTGCTAAGTTTTTTTTTCTATTTTCTTTTTAATTTCTAAGTTTGAATCACTTTAAAATTCCTATATATTTAATTTTCTTATATACTTTAAATAGAAATATAAATTTTTTATAAATATTGTAAGTTTAGTATAAATGTTAAATTTATTTACATTGATATTTTGCTTTAATTCCTTAATTTTCTCTTAAAATTGAGAGTTGTTTTAATTTGATAATGGCAGGTCAAATAATTTATTTTAAACAAAGTTATATTTTTTTTATTATTATAGTAAATTTTGATTAGGTCTTTCAAGCATTATTGATAAGTTATGACTTTTAGAATAAATTGATTGTTTATAAAATTATTTAGAATTTTCTAATATTTAAATTAATTAATCCTCATTATTATTTCCTTTTTTTTATATTTAATAATTACTTTAGTATTATACTACATTATAAATTTTATTACTTTATCCTTTAATATAATTTAGCTATTTATTACTTTTTAAATAGTTTTTTTGTAATCTAGATTGATGATTATTATTTAATTATAGATAAGAATGCTAAGTTTTATTATTTTATTTATTATTTTTAACAGTATCTATATTAATAATTGGAGTAAAAGTTGAATCCTAAATACTTTCTCTAATATAAAAATAATATTAAAAAACAATATATATTTATAAATAATATATAAATTAATTAAAAATGATTTATATAAATAAAATACTCTAAATTATTTATATCATATTAAGATGATTAGCATACTTTAAATTCACTATTAGATACTTATTTTAAATGATTTTAATTTTGATTATGACAAAAGATTGAATTTTTGGCTATATTTTTTTAATTTCTTTAAATTTTCAATTATTTCAAATTAATAATCTTAGTATTTTTTTTAGATTTATGTAAACTTAGCGATTTAGGTCTAATATATATATGATAATTTTATTTTTCATTTTGTTTTTTATTTTATTCGATATTGCTGCTTAAACTATAAAAAATATTATTTGTCACTTATTATTTATCTGATAACATTTAGATAACAAATTTTATACTATTTTTTTCTCCTTTTCTTCAAGTTTTTTTTTTTTTATTTACTTTTGTTTCTTATATAAATACTGTTTTTAATTTCATTCATTAAAGAATATATAAGTAGTGTAAAATATATACTAAACCGATAAATTCCGAATGAATTAGTAAATTAAAGAATAAAAACATATTTTTAGAATAAAAATTTTTATATATATATAGATATATAGGTTAATTTATATGTATCAAAAGTAAATCATAATTTGTAGGAATTTTAATTTTAAAAATTATTATCTTTTTTATAAAAAGATAATAAATGAACTATTCTACACAATTTTAGTCATTTATAAACTTTCTCTAATTCATTTTTTTAATATTAGGATGTATCTGAAATGGTAACATCATTTTCCTCAAAAATTGCATTGTGTTAATTTTAAATGTCTTTATTTTTTATATTTTTTTAAAATTCTTGTTATTCTAGTGTTGGGTATTAAATTTTAAACATTTATTTACAATTGTTCTTTTTTTATATTATATTATAAAATTAATTCGTATTTTGCATATTATTATTTTATTTATCTTTCGTCTGATAAGATTAAGAATTATTTTAATAGTTATTTAAAAAATCATTATCTAAAGCCTAAAAATCAAATTTATCCACTAATTCTTTTCTTAATTAATCTTTTATTTTTTTATCAATTGCTAGTTATTTTAGAAAATTATTTTTACTAAAAAGTTCAGTTTAGAACTTTAAATAAATCTCAACTTATTTTTCATGATAATATGGATGGGGATCAACATTTTTAAAGTACTTATAGTATTTAGGTTATTTTACTACCATCATATTTTTTAATCTTAATTGATCATTTAAACATGTTGTTTTACTTCTAATTCTAACAGCTTATTATTCTTTTTAATTCTAAAACAAAAAAATCATTTAAATTATTCTTATTAATATTTTTCAATTATAAAAAATTATTATTCTGTTAATTTCTGATTTTTTTTTTTTTCACAAAATACGTCATCTTAAAATTAAAAAATTATGAATTTTTTTTTAAACACAGTAGAAGCCTACCATGTCGCACATTCGAAGAATAATTTTCTATAATTTTTTTTTCAATTTTGTGACAATTGAAGTATCTACCTTTATTTTTTTAATTAATAAAAAATATAGATAAATTTAAATCCAATTTTAATGGAGTAAATGAACAAAATTCTAAATATTCTAATTTTTTAAGATTTAAAAAATAAGAAATATTAAAAGGTAAAATTTTATAAATCCAAAATATTTTTAAATTAAATATCAAGTATATCTTACCTCTTTTATTTATTTCTGTTATAGATTTAAATTATTTATATTTTTATTGCTTTTTTAAAAATTATGTATATCTAATTTCTATTCTTTAACTTTAAATATTTATTTTTAGGAAAATGACTTAAATTTGCTATTTTTATCTTATTTTTTAAGAGATTGTAAGCTTTAAATCTTCTATGTTTAATTAAATATCTATTTTTTATCATCAATACTTTATTTTAACTGTATATTTTTTTAGCTATTGGTAGTTTTCTCTTTTAATAAAAATATTTTAAAATTAAGTTATTCTGTTTAAATCAATTAAATATTAGACTATTTAATAAAAATTAATTTAAATACATTATTGAAAGGGAGACTTTTAAATACTACATTATTAATCGTAAAGTTTATGTCTAATCTAATAGTCAATATAACTAGAAATCATTGTATCATCTAAATTTTATTATTTTCATTATTTTTCACTTTCTTTATTCGGCTGTTATTATATAGGGCTTTCATAATTCAATATATTGTTCTTTTCCTTATTTTCATAAACAGTCTATTTATATGAGTTTAATATTTAGTAAAGAAAATAAATTTTTGATATATAATATATATTAAAGTTCTTACCTTACAATCTTTAATACCCTTTTAAAATGATTAATAATTTTTTTAATGTTTTTATTTTATTAGTTTTACAGGACTTTTACTTTCGGTTTCTTTACATTTTTTATCATTCATTAACTTTTTAAAATGTTAAAAATTTTGAACAATTTTATCATTTTAATTTGACTGGGCTTATTTATTCGATAACTTTGAATGTTACCTTTATTATATTTTATGATCCTATAAACTAAGAAATAATATTAACAAAATTATTATTATTAAATTTTTATTATTACAATTTAGCATTATTATTAAATTCCATTTACGTTTAAGAGTTTTTACTACTATTTTCTACATTTAATTTCTAATTGTAGGTATTTTTCTAAATTTTTAAGAGCTACTTTTTTTTAGAATTTTATTGTTCATTTTATAAGTTTTTTGCATCAGACTAATTTAAATAAAGATATTAGATGCTATTATATTTTGACGTTATTGATCTTATAATTTTTTTCTTTTAATTCATATCCATTCCATTATTTTAGTTGATAATTTAATATATTTTTTTATCTGATAAATGGTTTAAATCCATTCTAATTTTGCTATAATTATAAAATTTTATATTTATTTAAAAATTATATTAATTTTAGAAAATATATAATTCTAATAAATTGATTTAATATATGATTATATTTTTTTATATTAATGGATTTGGTTTATTAACAATATTATAAAGAAAAAATGTAATTATTGTTTTAAAAATATATAATAAATAAAATTAAAACTTATATAAATAATTATAGGATAAAATTTAAGAACTTATCATTAATTATAAAAATATCAAATTATTCCTTATTAATTATGTGATATGGCATATCAATTTTAATTTAGAATAATATTTAAATTTGACGAAATACTTCTTTTATTTTTGTTTGAATCAATTACAGGAAACCTAGACTTAGATTTAGATTAATTTTAGTATTATTAAAATGTATAATAGTTTTGCCCATCTTAATATTTAGATGCCTAGTTTTAATATTTTTATTATTATTCTTTATATTGATTTGCTTGTATATTTACGAGGTTATTATTAACACTGTTTTTATATTTATTATATTTTTTTTGTCTATTAGCATTCGAATCTGATTCGTAATTTTATTGATTTTTTAGTTTCTTGTGCTGATTACTAAAAGAAGAATTATTATCTGACTATGGGTTATAAATTTCATGTTATTGAAAAGATAAATTATGTACTTTTTTTTTAATTTTTAAATAATACTCTCTTTTGGAAGGTATATTATGTGGATTATAAACACTATCCGCCTTATAAGCGGAACTACTTTGATTTACAGGCCTAAAATATTAATAATTTAATTAGTTTTTAAATATACTTAAACGATTTATTAAATAAATTTTAATATTATAATATATACCTAGGATTGTACTATATGCTTTAAGATCTAGCTTGATCTAGCCTATAATATTGCTTTGTACTTTAAGGTTTACTACTATTAATTGGGGCTAAAAATTTATTATATTTTGGGGTCTAAAGACCTGAGTGCATTTTAGAATTTTACAAAGAATATTTTTATTTTTTAGAAGTATGAATGTTAGCTTTACTAGGCGTTTACTAGAATTATTTTTATTATAATCTAAACCTTTAAGGCTGTTATTAATACTATTGAGAATCTAACAAATAAGGGTGATTGTTTTCATTGTTTTGAATATTGTCTTTTTTTTGGCTTCTAACCTGGTTTTTTTTTATCAAATTATTTAACATTTACTTAGATCCGACGTGTTCTGAATATATTCTTTTTCTAGGTAACTTCTGGCTAGGAGAGAGTAAATCATTTTATTATAATGCAATCTTTGAGTATTATTTTATATTGGAGGTTGAATGTTATTTTTAATTAAATTTTTTTTCATAATTTGACTATATACTTTGGTTTTATCTTGGATTTTAAACTTTATTGACATCTTTTAAAATTGAGTTATCCAATACCTTTGATGGCAAATTATTTTTTAATGTTTCTTTAGACTTATTCATTGTCCTATTTAATTAATTAAATATTATAAATAAACATAAAATAAACAAATTTTTACGAGTTCAGCTTTAGCTTATTAATTGACATATTCATTGACTTATCATTACTGACAGATCTATTTAATTCATATTGCTATTTCTGTTTTAAAATCACCTTCATAAAATCTTTAACTTAAGTCTGTGATTAAGAAGTATCTAACCGGCTTTAATTATGTTTAATACGACTAATATTGTGATAATCTACAGATTAATTTGTCGTTTTTCTTTAAGGAATAATTTTTAAAGGGGTCAAATTTTTTTAATTTTTTAGCAAATCTGGAGAAATAATTTATTTTAGGTGTTTAATACTCGCGTTTTCAACTATTTCTTTAAATAAATTTTAGTATGAAGGGGTTTATTAGTAAAGTGGATTATTTTTAAGAGAAAACTATTACTATTAAAATATATTTGATCTTTTGCTTTTGGGTCCATTTTTATTAACTTAAAATTCTATATTTTTAGAAGAATTAACAGATTCCATTTTACTTTAATGTTAAGGAGATCTTAATTTAGAAGCAAGTTTTAACTTTTATGATGATTTATTATTTCTACTTTGATTAAACGATTTTCTTTATTCCATTATAACGTCACAGAAATTTTTTCTTTCTAATTTAATATATATATTTATTATTTATTAATAAATTTATATAATTTAAATTTAAACTATCTTTTGATAAATTGAATTTTAATGTAGTAATTCTTTAATTTGTACATTATGACATTTAGGAAACATCGTTAACTCCGATCTTATGATTCACACTATAATTTAGTCTATTATCTTGCACACTTCTATTATGAAGACCGCTTATTTATTATGACATATTATGAACAGAATGATTATTTCTCTGTCTTTTTAGTTTATATTTTAGTTCATTGAATTCTAAATAAATTTTATACAATAAAATAAAATTATAAATATCATATATTATAGTATTATACTTGTTTACAATTATTTTAACTTCTTTAAGTATGATTAACTTAATTTTAATCTTCCAAATATTTTTAATTAGGTAATTTTTTCTTAAATTTTGGTTAATACTTATTTTCATAAGACATATTCGAAGAATCCATTACCGAACTATTATGGTTATTTCTTATATTTTTATTTTTTTATTTTATACTTTATTTGTTAGCTTCATTTATAGCTTGATTAGTTAAAGGTATATCAGTTTTATCTTCTATCAGTTATCCACTTTATAATTATATCATTTTTTAAAGATCTTTTTTATTTTACCTATGTATTTCGGATGAATTTTATATTTATTAATGAAGTTAAGTTTCTATTAAAGGCTCCTACTATTTGCTATCTTTGTAAAAGGTCCTCCTTTGATCTAATTGACTTTTTGGGCTAGATGCTTCTATATTTAGTCTATTCTATTTTGTATTGTTTTTTTTAGTTATATCTTCAATTTCTTCGTCGATTTCATTTTATTCCACTTTTTATAAGTCTATGTCTACATGGTGGTTATATTTAGGTTTTAATTTATCAATTAAGTGAACCTACAATTCATTATCTGTTTAAAAATGGGAATCTAAATTTTATTTCTTATTGATAACCGATATTTCTGTATTTTCCATATATTTATTTCCTGATTGTCTATTTGAAACTTACTAAAGTAGTATGCTTTACTTTTAGTTTGATCCTTAAACACTTGTTTCAGTTTACAAGTTTTTAATAGGGGATTACTAATTTGATTATTGGTTTTTTTTTGTAGAAGATTATTATTTTTAATATACACCAGTTTATTTTTGAAATTCTTCATCGTTTTATTATATTATATTTAACTCTTGGTCACTCTCCTATAAAATAAATTTACAATAAAATATTATATAATTTATAATTTAATAAAATAATTATATAACAAATTTACAACTTTTCTCTTTTCATGATTTTGTTTAGCTTTTATAGAAATTTTATTTTCCATTATAGTTTATTATGATTATCTTCTACTATTTATTTTAAAAGGAACTTAGCCATTTTTTAATATTATGCTTTAGGCTTCTTATAATGAAACTTATGATTATTTACTTTAATTCATTTTCTAAGAATGCTTATTTTAAATAATTATTTTATGTTTAGATTTATCATTGTTATTATGATTATAGTTGCTTTATTATTTTCCTTATTAATTAGATTATTCTGATAATTAATTTTATAACTTAAGTTTATTTGAATTTTTATTTTTTAATTCTTTATTTTACGGGGTAATTTCTTAAATAGTTTAATCAATCAAGTTATTTGTTGATGCTTCTTAATTTACAGTATTTCTAGTTGTTAGCTTTTTTTATATGTATTTTTAATGGTGACTTCTATTCGAATTCATTTTAGTCTTTTACGTTAATTAACTAGAATATATAGAAGTAACTCTTTATTTTTTCTCTTCCAAATTAATTGGCAAAACTTAAGGATTATAAGTATGATTAGTTATATTTCTAACTCTAGCTGAAGATAATTGGTCATTTTTAAGGCTTATGTTTGTATTTTCATTTTATATTTAGCCTAAGGCAATTTTTTTAGGAATAAATTTTTTGTTGGGGCTAGTTTTCAGCTAATTTTACTATGGTAATACTTAACTAAGGGATTAAATTTCTATCTCACAAGAAGTATTTGAAGCATTTTCTTTATCTACACTATTTTTAATTTAATCTCGTTAATTTTAATGTTTAGACTACTGCTTAATTAATTATCTATTTTAATATTCATTCTATTTTTCTTAAGATGTTTCATTTAAATTTACTGTATTTTAATTTTTACTTTCAACCTTATTAAGTTAATTTTTTTAATTATTTATTTATTCTGTTATTTCTAAATCTTAATTAAGTTTTTTTTAATCATTAGAATTATATTTATTTTCAATACCATCAATATTTTCTTAATTACAGTTTTATAGCTACTAAATTATATTATTTTTTTAATTAGATTTCATCATTTTTTCTTTACTTTAATTAGAGTCATTTAACAGTGTTTCCTGATTGGAATGTTTTAAGTCCTGGGTTTTGTCTTTAATTTGTGAATTATTTTTACTTTTAGATAATTAGAAAAAAGAATTATTTTCTTTGTTACTACTAATAGCTTGGGTTTTATTATATTTCTCCGACTTTTTCATTTGAACTTCTGTTTAGTTTTCTTTTATTTTAATATAAATGAATTTAATAAAATACATTATAAAATAAATAACAATGTGATTTTTACAAGTTTATGCTTCGTTTTTAATTGATAAAGTATCAGTTTTATTTGATGTTTAATTATCTTAATTTTTAAAGTCATTTTATTTTACTATTTAAACATTTTAATTATTAAGGAGCAAATTATTTTTAGAATTATGAACAGTTTATTAATCTTTTAAATTATTTTAGGAATTTTATTTTACTAATTCTTGGCTTAAATCCTCTAAGACTTCAAATTTGTTTTAAATACTGTGTTTTAATTCCGAATCATGTTTGCATTCCTACATATTATGACCTTATTTTTAATTGGACAAATTACTATTTTATATGTTATTTTCGGGACTATATTTAGATTCTTCCATTTTTAGATTAGAATTAATTGGTTTTTAAATATCTTCCATTGTTAAATTAAAAAAATTATTTTACTATAAATAATTTATTTTTATTTATTTTTTAGGTCTATTGTTTTTTATTTTATTTTTTATGTGTTTTTTTAGAAATTAGTTTAAAGAGTGATTAATTATTAAATGAAATGGAAAGGTATTTTTATGATTAAATTTGCATATATTTTTTATTTATAAATAAAAATAATCATGAAAATTAATTAATCATTTATCTTAGGTAATTTTTTTTTAAATAAAAAATAATAGAAATTATCAATTTGATATTTCTTATATAATTAAATACTTAGAAAATTAATTCCTATATTTTTTTAACTATAATATAAAAAAAATTTTTATTAGAATGCAATTGTAATTTTTTCTTACAATGCATTTTATTAAATTTAAAATTTTTGATATAATGCTAACAATACTATATTGACATATTTATCAATTTAAATAAGCTAAGAGCATGATAATATTGTAAGTTGAAAGCAATTTAATTTATTTAAAGCATCATATTTTAATAAAAAATACATTTTTTTTATAAAAAAATTGTTATTTCTAGATGATATATAATGTTAAATCAAAAGATTAAAATAAAATAAATAATATTTTTTAATAATTTATCAATTTATTTAATTAATTCAACCCATTTTATAAAATGATTTGATTGGAACTGTTTAACATTATTATTTTTTATCTAATTCAAAAGGAGTTTCACTTATTTTTCCTTACACATATTAATTCGGATACATTATAATTTTGCCGTCATTACTATTAAATTTATCATTTAAAACATTACTTTTATAAGATTCTTATGTTTTTTATTATATTTTATTATTTTATATATATTTATGACCGGTTTTATAAGAATTGTATTATTCGGTTTTGGGTATTTATAAAATGATATTAGATTTTAATTTTTTTTGATTTAAACAGTTAATTTTTCCATTGATTTTTAATGGCGATTTATATTACTATATATAGCTATCATATTTATAGTTTTATTATTATTTATCTTATAATAGTGTTATTTTTTATTGTCCTTATGATTATTTCATATTTATATTTTGTATACATAAATTATTATTTTTTCTTTGAAAATGGCCTTTATTTTATTCTAACATATCTAATAATGAGTCTTTTTCTAAAGAATTTTATAGATAAATAATAGGATAATTTTTAATAATTTTTTTTTTTAATTTTTTTTTTTTCTTTTTTTCAATTATATATTAAGGATTAATTTTTTCATTTTATTATAATTTTAAGTTTTATTATTGACATGCTAAAAAATTCAAATTGTTTGCATCAATTTTATTTTCAGATTTATTTTTTTCTTTTGAATTGGTAATTTTTTTTATCAATAAATCCGACTTATTTTAAACGTTTTGAACTAATTATTTATAAATTTAATATTTTTTTTAAAATTCATTTTTTTTCTTTTTTCTATTTATTTGTTTTTAGATCATTGATGTTTCATATTAATCTTTCTGATTCATTATAACTTATACAAAACTTCTTTAATTTTATTTAAACTAAGATTTACTAATTCTCTTATTTGTTTCTGAAAAGTAAGAATTATTTATATTAGTAGTTGATGCACTATTTATTTAAATTTATGTTTCCGTGAAGCTTCTTATTTTATTTGAAATTTATTAAATATTTTGTAGATAAGGGCTAAATTTTTTAACTGGCGTCTTTATCTTCAAATTTTACTTTGAATTGTTCATTTAATAAAATTTATCGTTTTATTTAAAATCTTTTTTATCTGTATTTCCGTCTATATTCTAAAGTGAATTTGGAATTTAATAATTTTAGAAGGCTAAACAGGAAATATTATTATTAGTTTTTTCACCTTAATTTCCTTGATTGTTTTAATTTTTAGTATATTCTTTTGTTAAAAAAATATGAGATCTTGATAATTGCTGATTTAAATTTTTTAATAAAATTTAATTTTATGATAATTTGGATTTAGAATTCTTAGTAAGCTGCTTCCGCTGCAAATTAATCTAAGTTTTTTCTTAGCTATTTTTTATTTAATATAGTTTCTAATTGATAATATTATTATGGTTACTAGCATTTATCATATTATTTTTTGGGGTTTAAAATATGTTATTCTCATTTTAATTTATTGCTTTATAATATTCCTATTTCGTTTTAGATTTTCATTTTTAGAGTTTAAGCAAATGATTACTTTATATTTCAATATTTTTTTACATTAATTAAGAATTGTAGGTATTATGATCTTAACTATCTATATTTTTTATCATTTCCGTTTTTTATTTTTCATTTTCACTAATTTATAAGTTCTCTTAAGTTTACTCCATAGAGCTTATTTAATTTTTGTTTTAATTTTTAATTTAATCATTTCACAATTGATTATATATAATATATTAATATTATCTAAAAATTAAAATTCTAAATACAATAAACAGATTGAAATAATGTATTTTTAAAACATAAAGTAGAAATTTTCTTTTAAATTTTGAATAGATACAAATCAAAATTTAATATTATTATTCATCTTTAAAATTAAAAATAAATAATAAAATATAGTTTATATTATATAAATATTATTATATGCATATATAATCACAAATTTACATATTTCTTTTTTAGAAATACTTGTATATTTCCCCACTATACCGATTATATTAGAAGGCTTAAAAAAAAAATTAATTTCTATATAAGCTGAGCTCCATATATAATAAAAATGACTGTAATTTTATTGTTTATTAATTAAAAAAAATAATTGATAACATATATTAATAAAAAAAAATATTATAAAAAATAAAAAAAATATAAACCTTATAATTTTTTTACTCAAAAAAATTTATATTTGAATATATGTAAGTTTAAAAATCCGGTCTATTCATTGATTAGAATAATTCAAATTAATTGACTCAAAAAAATTAAGAAAATTAAAATTTAAAGAGATAATCTTAAAATGATGTTAAAGAAAAATTCAACATAGAATAAAATAACACAAATAAAAAATAAATTAACCAAATTCTAAATGAAAGTCATATTACTTTTAGTCATAATCCATCGCCTAAAAATCAAATATATTCTGATAAATAAAGTTAGTTTATAAATAAAAATTTACAAATCATTGCTTAAGAAATTAATTAACAAACAAATTATAATAATGGGATAAATTTTAATAAATAAAAAAATTTAAATCTTCAAAAAGCTAGTGATAATAAATGTTAATCCAGTTTAAATAAACCTTCCACAAGTCATTAGTTTAAACTTACTTTTGGAGAAAATAAGTTCAATTAAATTTTAGATTCATGTTTGTCTAATAATAATGTGGAAGAGGATTTAAATTAATAGAATGAATTTATGAGCTTACCATAAAAAAAAAAACAAAAAAATTAAGAGAATTTAATAAGCGAGAAATTATAATAGGAAAACTAATAAAATTAATTAGGCAAATAGATAATCTCAAAAAATTCTAATACCAATTTAAAAATCAAAAAAAGTAATCAAATTAATACTGTAAAATAATAAAGTTCTTAAGCAGATAAAAATTATTAATATTAGTAAAAATTAATTTAAAATGTAGACGTTAACTAAGAAATAAAATAACAATTAAGTTAAATTTAATTATAAAAAAATGATGTTAAAGATTCAGAAAACCCAGACACTCCAAAATTTGCTAGCTAAAAAGCAGATTTAAATGTATAATATAAATTGGGTTAAAGCAGTTTAAAAAAGTATTTTATAGATAAAGGTAAAACAATAATTATTAATATTAAATAGGATTAAATATTTATAAATATTAATTTTAAAATAAAAGTTTAAAATACTTAAGAAGACCAAAAAAATCAGGAATAAAATAATCACTATTATAGCTAATCAGAATAGAAAAATACAAGCTTTATCAATAATTAGTAACCCAAAAATTATGATAAAATAAATTATTTTTAAGATACTTTAAATAAATAAAAACAATATACTAGTGAAAGTTAAAGCCAAAAATAATCACTTTTTAATTAAAAATAAATATGTGATGTTAAAAGAAAGCTTATTTTTTCTTAAGATGGCGTTATGTCTAATAAAATTTAGTAATTTTATATTTATTTTTTTAATAAAATTAATTTGTTATTTTTATTATTCAATTAGAATTTATTTTATTATATAAATATAGCTTGTATAATTTAATGAAATTTACTTTACTTTAAATTTAATTAATAAATTAATCAATAAAATTAATATATTTAAGAAATAAAATTTAATAATTAATTTTATTATTAAAGTAATTTATTAGAATCCACATATATTTATTTAATAAATTTAAATTTTAACTTGATAAGATTATTAATTTAATAAAAAAAAAATATTTTAGGAAATTAAAACCAGTTAAACATTGTAGAGCTAAATCATTTATAGAGAACTAAAACCTTGAAAATAAGCTAGAATAAAAAAATAATAATTATAAAGGATAACATTTAGAAAATAAAATAAGCCCAAATTAATTAAATTAAATAAAAAAAAGCTTCTTAAAGAACTACCAAAGTCAGTAAAATTAAATGATTCTTGGTGAAGAATAATTGAATTAAAAGGTGAAAGACTTTTTTTTAATAAATTTATTAAATTTTTGTATTAAAAATATAAATTTTGTAGGAAATTTAGAATAAAGATAATGCAATAAAGCCTGAAGAAGATAGTTAAGAAACATTAATTTAGTGGTAATCAAAATAAACTGGGGTTTCTGAATCAATGGAAGAAGCTAGTTAAAGGACAATTAACCTGTCACAACAAGGATAAATTAAATATGAAAATAGATACAATAAAATTGCTCAAAATAATAATAATTTAACTCATTTATCTTAATAAATATAAAAAAGCTAAAAAGTAAAAAAAACTTTGAAAGAATTAAAAACAAATTTCAGAGATGAAGAATAGAATTATTAAAATTAAAATGGATATTATAACTGGAATAGCTATTAAAATCTAGGTGGTGGAAACATAGGCATATCACCTACCCAAAAAATAAAAAATAGACCTTCGAACTTAGAATTAATGGAGTATATAACATATTTATAATATTTAATTTATAATTTTTTTATTTAAAAAATACTAAATTTTAATTCTATAGGAATATTTTAGGTGGGTAAAAATAAAACATACATATAAAGCATGAATCATTGCATAATTTAGAATCTTTATATAGTCCTCATTCTTTGTAATATATGAATAACAAATATCGGATGAATCAAAGATCTTATTCATAATAGCATGAGTTAGATGGAGAAGATTTTTCGCCCTTATTTTCTCCACTTGCTTAAAAAAAAGTTGCTAAATCAACTAAAAATAGTATAGATATAACATAAAATAATGGTAACATATCAATTAAAATTTTAATAAAGCCAATTAAAATAATATTAATTATGATTATACTATAGGTTTTAATCTACATGAGCGAATTAATAAACTTCCTAATTTAGGAATTACTAGAAGCGAGGCTAATAGTGCCAACTATTAAATGGTTAGCTCTCCTTAAAAAAAATAAAATCAAAATTAAAGATAAAGATTAAGACCTATTACCACTTCTAATATAGAGTAATAGTATGAATAATAATAAGAGAGATTATTATAAAAATCATAATAATAAGTGTAAGAATAAAAATAAAATAAAATTAATAATGATGCATCTAAAAATGAAAATAAGGGATAGAATGATTTAAAGTAAAGAAAAGTTGTTAGAAATATTATTTTATAAAAATAGAAGGATGTTCCAAGCGTTTTTTATGAACCTAACAGTGCCTCAGTAAAAAGATCTCAAAAAAGACATTTATGCTTATTTAAAAATTAAAGTAGTTAATAACAATAACAAGGGCCTTTTTCTAGTCAATTTAACTTGCAAGAACACTCATAAAATAATATAGCTTAAGATTAAAGATATTTCGAGCAGGACCATTAGTATAAAATTTCGAATACTACTAAACATGCCTAATATGATAATAATTAAAAGTTTTAGTAATTTTAAGATATTATAAATACATAAAATAAGTCGAAAAGATCTATATCAAACTAAATCAATCTTAGATCTGATGTTGATTCTCTAGAGGATGTTGATAAATTTACCAAACAATATTTTAGCAAATATCATCATTCTTCTTAAAGTAAGAATAGAAAAAATTCATTTTATTAACAATAATAAGAATTAAATAATGAAAATATACAGTCATAATAAGGATATAAATCAAATTAAAATAATAATATTCTAAATTTGATAAGAGTTCCAAACATTCCTAATACAAAACATGTTTAATCTAATACCTCTAAATTCAACTAGGAAAATAGTAATAAATAATTTGAACGTACTTCTTTAAAGCCTCATTTAAATATCGATACTATTTTTTAAAAACCAAGATTATAGTTAGAAGAACTTAATAATTAAAATATATCAATTACAAATTAAAAAGATAAAAATAAAAAAAAAGAATTATTATTTTTAAAATAAAATTGACAACAATTTCAAAATGAAAAGACTAGTTTAATTAAAACTAAGAGTTTTAATTAACCAATTGTTTTAATCAACTATTAATTACATTTTTATATAATATAGTAGTTAATATAAAAATTAAATATAAAAATACCAACAATATTATATATAAAACTAAATTCATATTTTTTCAATTATATTTAAAGATGAATACTTTATTATAACTTCAAATTATAATATATTTGAGTCTTTAAGATAAAGATATTCGTAATTACAAAATAAAAATCATTTTTAACTTATTATTAAAGGTAGAATTAATTTAAATTAATAAAACTGATAAAAAAAAGTAATTATAAATTAGTTTCAACTTATTTTATATATTTTTATTTTTAATTCAACTCTTTAAAAAAAAATAAAAATAAAATATATTAAATGGAATAACCTTTATAAAATAAGCAATAACCTTTTTAAGCCAGTATCAATAATAAATAAAATGATAATATATATTCTAACTAATTAAGCTATATAAATTAAAACTAAACTTCTAACAGTAAAAAGTTATTTCACTCTAGTTTATTAAGTAAAATATATCATATTACAAAAAATAATAATTAATATTAAAAATATTTATTATTATATGAGACAGATTCAGAAAGAACCGAAGTTTTAAGATTGCGATGTCATATCTTTTTAAGTAAAAGGGTTTATACTCCCATATTTAGGGGATATAATATATAAATCATATATTTTTGATACCCTATCGCAAAAAAAAATTTTTAGACTCGGAACCCCCCAAAAAATCAATTAAGATTTTTTTTTTCGCGTTTTTTTGCAAAATTTTGAGTATTTGTCAAATAGAATTTTCCACAGAAGGGTTAGACATGCAAAATTAGTTATGAAAATGTAGATCTCATTGAGATCTATTAGAAAACCTAATAAAATATAAGTTTTGCTTATTATTTTTATTTTTATATTTAGTCTCCACTTG